>JBBHKE010002703.1:28346-83346 GCA_037447655.1 Zygnema cylindricum | reverse complement strand
AATCCCAGATATTGTGCATGAGTCACTAACATTGACTTTAAATCATCAAGCATTGAACACAAAACGTTCGAATTGGACATTAAATAATTCAACAATTTGTTGACTTGGAAAATAAAATGTTGGACATCAACAATTATACATTGATATTCAGACAATTATACATTGATATTCAGATTGGAATTGAGTATAAAAGTTTGGTGGCAAGCTTCTAAGTTTTAAAGTTCCAATGGGTAATTTTTAAAAAGTGGTAGGGATTCAAGAATGAAAAGTTGAATATTAAAAGTTACTGTTCCTCTCTTGTGCTTCAACGACAAGTTTGAGAAACAGTAAGCTTATTAGGACTGTTTAATACATGATAAAGCCTATGATATAAAAGATTACGAGTTTGTATTACTTTAACATGACGCTTATTAGTTCTAAAATGTTTCTAATGACCGTAATCACCTAATTGTTTTAAACAAACATCTTATTTTTCTTACATCTCGCTCCAATGCGCTACAAGGATCTTGCCAGTTAATGCCCGCCCAATAGCATTCATGTGTGAGTTCATCTTTTTCTTTTTCTTCATCAGGACCATATTTGCAAGTTTCATGGCGGCGACCATCTTGGGAGGCGTGAGTACAAACAAAACTAAATTTTGAATCACAAGGGAGTATATGGATGTGGCCTCTCCCAAGAGTTCGACAAAACATGTCGCACATTTCGGCTTTGCCTGACTCTCCAACCATGTACTTACGAGGCCCCTGTTAGGATTTGGTACTGAGAACTCTGGTAGCGACGAGTCATTCTCGTAGCTAAGGTAGTGACGACCAGCGACGAAGTAGTTTCGTCGCTGGATAGTTGAAGTACCAGCGACGAAGAAGTTTCGTCGCTGGATATTTGAAGTGACGTGAAATGAAATGTTTGTTTCATTTCACGTATGTTTGAATAGTACTATAGAAGAGACGTGGAAATTGCTTGGTAGTTTCAGTTCACGTAGGTTCAAGTCGTACCGTGTGATTCAAGTTGGTTCGCGGTTGACTTTCCTAGTCGTACCGTGTTGTTCAAGTCGGTTCAACGTATTGGTCGTGCTTTTTACCACGTTGATTCCTACGCGTTTCTGGTCGGGTACCTATATTTATTAGTTGAGACTTTGTGGTAGAATTATCTTTTAGGAGGCATAGCTTGTTAAGGAGGCGTAGAAAGATCAGAAGTAAAAGGAAGGAAGAAAAGAAGTTGTATTTGCATTGTACTTAATATATTGAGTATCTTTAAGGAGGAACACCATTGTTGTGTGTGTATTTTATTTGGTTTGTAATCTTTCAATTGGTATCGGAGCGGGTTACTGGCAACATTTGCCGGTATGGCGGAGAAAGTAAAATCCCCGACGGAAGCTAGTGGGAGAGTTAGTGGAAGAGGAGTTACAGGGACTCAATATGATGAGTATGACGAATGGGGGGAGAAAAATGTGAAGATGGACGAAGGAACGTTTGAACGATTTCAAGAGTTTCTCAAAACACAAGTAGATGATGGAGATGGAGAAGTAAGTGGAGACTCACGCAACTCCAAGAAAATAAAGAAAAAGAAGGGGAAATCTAAACTTTATGAGGAAGAGGAGGAGAGCGAGGATGATGATTACAAAGTGTTTAATAAAACCATTGTCTTCACGGGTTCCAACTATGCAATTTGGAAGAGATACATTCGAGGAGCATTCACACCAAAAAAACTTTGGGACATCGTTATCGGGGAAGAAACACGACCGGATCCTTACGTGGATCCAGCCGGAGCACATAAGTGGGACAAGAAAGATATGGCGGCCTCCACCGCACTAATACAAAGTTGTGCTAGTTCTATGCATGAACACCTTCTAACTCATGATAGGGCTTTTGATTGTTGGACCGCTTTGCAAAATGCGTTTGAAAATGGATTTGAGGCAAATGAAAATTATCTCTTTGAGGAGTATATTGGGTTTAGAATGAAGGAGAATGAGTCCATTGATGATGGAGTCAAAAGATTTAATGTTATCATAGAACAACTTAACTCACTCAATAACTTCCCTACAGAAAAAGAGAGGTTGTTTGTTTTCATGAGGAGCCTTCCAAGCAAGTTTGCGGTAGCAAAGGAGGTCATCAAGGGGCGAGAGAAACCAACAATGGCATACGCTATCAATCACTTGAAAAGTACGGAGAAGGAGAAAGCAACACCAAAAGAGGAAAACAAGGGGTCATCGTACCAAAGTTATCAAGAGGAGGATGACGGAGGAGCTTACAGCTTTAGGGGATCTAGGGGGCGAGGAGGTGGACATCGTGGACGAGGAGGCAGGTAAAGGCGGTACGCTCAGACCGAGGAGGCGAATTTCTTGCTTTCGCCGATTACTGTAAAGAGACGGGGATTAAGCAGCAGTTCACGGCTCCTTATTCCCCACAATCGAATGGAATTGCAGAGAGGAAGAATCGGACATTGCAAGAGATGGTACGCGCCATGCTCCATACGACGAAACTCACGCATCGTCTTTGGGGAGAAGCAATCAGGGCAGCTAACCATATTACCAACAGGAGAATAAATTCCGCCTTGGGCAACAAAACACCGGAGGAACTTTGGAGTGGACAAACACCTACGGTAAAACACTTAAGGATTTGGGGATGTGAGGCTATGGGATACATAGAGGAAAGAAATCGGGAGGGAAAGTTTGCTGCACGGTCATGGGAAGGATATTTTGTGGGATATAGTGAGAACTCAATGCAGTATAGGATTTACAACCCAGTCACTAGAAGGGTTAAAGAGTCTAGAAATGTGGAGTTTAATGAGAACTTGGAATGGATGGTGAAGGGAGCTAATGAGTCCAAACGAGCTCAAGATTACGAGGAGGAAAGTCATTATGAGAAGTTCAGTGGAGAGGAGGAGGAAAAGGACGAAGTTTTGTCAGAGGTAGAGACGAAGAAAAAGGTGCGATTTGTAGAGAAACCGTTAGAGAAAGTTTTGACACCTAAGCTTAGCGGCACCAAGTCACAAGGAGACAAGGTTCACTTATCGAGGAATCACAGGAAAAGGAGGATATTCTATTTCACACACGAGGCAAGGAGAGTAAGGGAAAATTTAACAGTTGGATCATAGATTCAGGTGCCACACATCACATGTGTTCAGATCCAGGACTATTCAGTGACATTAGAAAACTCACTATACCAAAATCCATCATAGTGGCTAATGGTTCAATGATGGTCATCGATACAGTGGGAACAGTACGGTTGGATCTACCAACACAAGATAGAACAGGGAAAATTAGAGTCAATAGAGTACGCTTTAACAATGTGCTCTATAATCCAGGGGGGTGCATTAATCTCTTAAGTGTCCCACAACTTCAAAAGAAAGGAGGAAGAGCCACATGCTTAGAAGGAGGTAGAATCATTTTGAGTAGTAAAACAGGGCCATTTGCAGAAGGCATTGTGACTGAAAATATGCAAAGCAGATTGATTTGGAGAAAACCAGAAAATAGGACGGCAGATGAAGAAGGTCATCTCCATTCGGCAGAAGTCAACAAGGAGGACTTGACGTTGTGGCACCATCGTATGTGTCACACTTCAGAGAGTAACATTAAGGAGATGATTCGTCATGGGGCGGTTCGAGGGCTAGATGTGGCAACAGGAGAGAAGGTCATTGGATGTGTTGGATGCACAAAAGGGAAACATAAAAGGAAGCCTCATCCGGTGAAAGATCTTCAATTCAAAGCGAATGCCCCTCTAGATCTAGTCCATGTAGATCTTTGTGGGGACACACATCTAGAAACCATTGGAAAAAATAAGTACATTATGGTGATAGTTGATGATTTCAGCAGAAAGACATGGGTATATCTTTTAAAAGCTAAGTCAGACGCTCTTGAAACATTTAAAGACTTTGTGGTCATGGCTGAGAGGGAAAGTGGGAGGCAGGTAAAGGCGGTACGCTCAGACCGAGGAGGTGAATTTCTTGCTTTCGCCGATTACTGTAAAGAGACGGGGATTAAGCAGCAGTTCACGGCTCCTTATTCCCCACAATCGAATGGAATTGCAGAGAGGAAGAATCGGACATTGCAAGAGATGGTACGCGCCATGCTCCATACGACGAAACTCACGCATCGTCTTTGGGGAGAAGCAATCAGGGCAGCTAACCATATTACCAACAGGAGAATAAACTCCGCTTTGGGCAACAAAACACCGGAGGAACTTTGGAGTGGACAAACACCTACGGTAAAACACTTAAGGATTTGGGGATGTGAGGCTATGGGATACATAGAGGAAAGAAATCGGGAGGGAAAGTTTGCTGCACGGTCATGGGAAGGATATTTTGTGGGATATAGTGAGAACTCAATGCAGTATAGGATTTACAACCCAGTCACTAGAAGGGTTAAAGAGTCTAGAAATGTGGAGTTTAATGAGAACTTGGAATGGATGGTGAAGGGAGCTAATGAGTCCAAACGAGCTCAAGATTATGAGGAGGAAAGTCATTATGAGAAGTTCACTGGAGAGGAGGAGGAAGAGGACGAAGTTTTGTCAGAGGTAGAGACGAAGAAAAAGGTGCGATTTGTAGAGAAACCTTTAGAGAAAGTTTTGACACCTAAGCTTAGCGGCACCAAGTCACAAGGAGACAAGGTCACCAGAGAATCACCCACAGGCATGGACAACGTGACATCAGAAGAGACAACCCTAGAGAAGGAGGATGATGACAAGATTGAGAATAGTGATTCAGATAAAGAATTTGCAGATGACGTACGGAGAAGTAAAAGATCCACTAAAGGGAAGGCACCGGAACGATTTTCACCTGGACAGTCTTATAAAAAGCAAACCAGCTACCAGAGGGCAATTTCCGAAATTAGAGAAGGAAGGGCGGAATCCTTTCTCTTATGAAAGGCAATTACAGAAAATCGTCCGACGGACCCTCAATCATACCAAGAGGCTCGAGACTCGGACGAATGGGAGGATAAGTGGAAACCGGCGTTTATCAAAGAATTTAATTCTGTAAAATCGAATGGGTGTTTTGAAGAGGTAGATTTACCGGTTGGTAAGAAGGCGATTGACTCAAAGTGGGTTTTTAAGACAAAGACGGGAGCTTCGGGAGAAATTCTTAAGTATAAGGCGCGGTTAGTATGTAAAGGCTTTCAGCAGAAGGAGGGTATTGATTATTCTGAGACTTTTGCTCCTGTGGTTAAGTTTGATTCTTTGCGAGCAATTATTGCAATGGCGGCGGCGGAAGGAATGCATATCAAACAGATGGATGTAGAGACAGCTTTCTTAAATGGAGAACTAGAAGAGGAGGTGTATATGAAAATTCCAGAAGGAGTTCCTGGAAAGAATGGAAAAGTATGGAGGTTGTGGAAGGCTTTGTATGGTTTGAAGCAGGCACCAAGAACATGGAACCATAAGCTTCACAAGGTCTTACTAATTTTGGGATTTAGGAGGCTTATTGCAGACTGTGGAGTGTATATTCGGGGAGAAGGTAGGGACATGGTAATTTTCAGTGTTTACGTAGATGATTTCATTTCTATCTCTCACAACTTAGATTTACTTGAAGAATTAAAAATTGAATTTCGGAAGTATTTTAAAATCACAGACTTAGGAGATGCACAATACATTGTGGGAGTTCAGATTCAGAGAAGGAGGAACGGAGATATTAAGTTAAGCCAGGAACAATATGCAAAAGAGGTACTTGAAAGATTTGGGTTTTTAGATTGTAAGCCACTTGGAACTCCCCTTGATCCTCGTGATAAGCTTTCTAATTTTGTTAAAAGTCCCGATGTTGATGCCCCGTATAGGGAGGCGGTCGGAAGCTTAATGTATTTGAGTGTCGGTACTAGGCCAGACATTAGTGCCGCAGTGAGCGTGGTTAGTCGGTATTGTAGCAATCCGAAAAAAATACATTGGGAGGCAGTGAAGAGAATCTTTAGATATTTGGCTGGAACGCTTAGTCTTGGAATTGTTTATAGGAAGGGTGAGGGCTTGAGTTGTTATGGATATTGTGATGCCGACTATGGAGGAGACTATGATACAGGAAGGTCTACGTCAGGATATGTGTTTTTACTTGCAGGAGGAGCAATCTCGTGGAATTCCCGTTTGCAACCTACTGTGGCACTTTCATCAACGGAGGCGGAATATATGGCAGCGTGTCATGCTGCGAAGAATGCTGTGTGGATTAAAGAATTTCTATCGGAGGTTGGAGTGGAAAAAGAATGCATGCAAATATTAAGTGATAATATGTCTTCCATTGCACTTAGTAAAAATCCTATTTTGCATAAGCGCACTAAACACATTAAAATTCAGTGGCACTTTGTTCGAGATTTGGTTACGGAAAAAGAAGTTGAATTTTCGTTTGTTCCTACAGAAGAACAAGCTGCTGATATGTTAACCAAAGCAGCATTAAAGGAAGTCTATGAAATGGGAAAGAAATTAGTTGGCATGGAGTAAGAGGGGGCTTTGAGTATCTCAGTAAGAGGGGGAATGTTAGGATTTGGTACTGAGAACTCTGGTAGCGACGAGTCATTCTCGTAGCTAAGGTAGTGACGACCAGCGACGAAGTAGTTTCGTCGCTGGATAGTTGAAGTACCAGCGACGAAGAAGTTTCGTCGCTGGATATTTGAAGTGACGTGAAATGAAATGTTTGTTTCATTTCACGTATGTTTGAATAGTACTATAGAAGAGACGTGGAAATTGCTTGGTAGTTTCAGTTCACGTAGGTTCAAGTCGTACCGTGTGATTCAAGTTGGTTCGCGGTTGACTTTCCTAGTCGTACCGTGTTGTTCAAGTCGGTTCAACGTATTGGTCGTGCTTTTTACCACGTTGATTCCTACGCGTTTCTGGTCGGGTACCTATATTTATTAGTTGAGACTTTGTGGTAGAATTATCTTTTAGGAGGCATAGCTTGTTAAGGAGGCGTAGAAAGATCAGAAGTAAAAGGAAGGAAGAAAAGAAGTTGTATTTGCATTGTACTTAATATATTGAGTATCTTTAAGGAGGAACACCATTGTTGTGTGTGTATTTTATTTGGTTTGTAATCTTTCATGATGCACTACAAATTTGAACCGATGCTTTTCCTTTTTTTTTTTTCTTGTGCAAATCACTTGTTTACTCGTAGCATGTTTTTGACATTTATAATTTTTTTTTAAGTTTTTTTTTGTCTAAGTTTTTTTCCTTTGTTCTTTCTTTCTTTCTTTCTTTTACCCAGTGGTAGAATTTGGAGAATGAATACCGTTCTATGATAATGTATCGACTGATGTTTGTGTAAATTTTTTATTAACTGTCGCATGTTTTATTGGAGAAATTTCCTTGAAACTTTTTTTCCTTTCTTTAGGTTTTGGAGAACGAAGACCGTTCTTTTATGATGGAAACATTGCCTCAAATTGCAAAACTTGCTCTTCGACTCCCTGACCTTTTGAATAAAAATAGAACCAACAATTTGACCAGAAAATATAAAACTGCACTCAGGATATTAAATGCTGGCGAACAAGGAATGGTTCTTATCAGTCAGGTAATTCCTACTCGTACTTTTCGTAAATTTTTAAACTTTTTTTCAATCGCTTTTCTTTTTAACTTTAATGCTTTAGTCCCTGAAATCCGTTTTAAGGCACACATCTTTGGATGAAAGATAAAAAAAGGAGCATTTTCCACATTATTTAAGCTCAAAACGGTCCATGTGGATACTTTTAGGCCAATATTTTTTCCATTGGCTACTCTGGTCCATGCTAATTTATGCGTAGCTCCAATATTCGGACCCTCGAAATAGAAAAAACGGTGAGCGGCGTAGATGATATTGAATATTTTGGTTATGCTGAGTATCAGAATTTCGAGGTTCAAGTTTTGATGCAACTAATAAATAGAGTGTGAGAAGGTGAGAAAGATACTGATTCTATAATGTAAGCTCTGAAGGAAGTTTTTCCTGGTAGAGATCCAATTTTTTATGCATCTTATGAATTGAGTGTGAGAGAGTTACTGATTCTTTCATACAAGTTTTGAAGGTAACTTCTCCTGGGCAGAACTCTGTCACTAAGACAAAAACTTCCAACATTATCTGGGAATGTGATCCTATCTGTAAAATTTTCAGTAAATAGTATGGAGAACTTCAATAATATAATTGAGAATTCTTAATGCTATGTGTTTAAGTTTGTGAATAACTACACCGCCAGCCGCTATTAGTCTCAATGTTTTTTTTGCCAACTTAATCATGTTTTCTCCATGCACACGTTTCCCATTTCTGTTTAAAGAGCGCCAATTGGAAGGTAATATCCTTACCCTTCCATCGTAACCGTTGGATTAACAACCCGACGGGTCTGCATGGAGAAAAGATGGTTCGAGTGGCAAAAAAAACATTGACGTGGATAACAATTCACGCTATAGAGTGAAAAAAATATTATTGTTGAGATTTGTTGATGCAATGTGAAAACGCAGGAGCTGGCTGCTGCCATTTTGGCTGCGGCCTTTCTTTGTCTTTTTCCGACTAGAGGACGACAGGAGCTTCACCTTCCTGAAATTAACTTTGATAATTTTTTTGTGTGAGTTTCCTTTCAACTTTTTATCCATTTGCCAAATTCGCTTCATCACCTTTTTATGAGTTTCTTTTTCCATTTACTTGAAAAGTAGTTTTGACTAGTTTCGGCCTTGATCATAAGCACTTATTTGGCTGTATTTAAACATTATGTAGTTCATGATGATGACAAAAGAAAGCATTAATTGTTTTTTTGGATCAGTTACTAAATTGATACAAATGAAATGTTTGCAGACGATTGTTGGACTCTGGTGACCACGTAAAGAATAAGTTGAAATGTATTATGGAATATTTCAATAGTTTTCGGAATAGCGTATCGTCTGAATATGATAGTGGCAATATTTCCTTCGAGCGCAAAGTCCTCGAACGTGATTGTTCGTGGGATAGAAAAATGTTTTGGATAGATAAAAAAACACGGCTTTGTAAACTTTCGGTAAGACAGCTGACTAATTTCTTTCAGTTTTTATGAATCCATTTGACTGATTTGTTTCAGCTTCACAAACCCATTTGTCTAATTTCCTTGCAGTTGTATAAAACCATTTGATACATATATATATATATATATATATATATATATATATATATATATATATATATATATATATATATATATATATATATATATATATATATATATATATATATATATATATATATATTTCCATCCCAACCCATCCCTATAATAAGCTTTTGGGAGGAGGAACACACAGGGGTTGTGCCTGGTATAGTTTTTCCAGAGAGGGTGGAGAGAGGTGGAAGGAAAGTAAGAGGTTGACGATAGAAAGGTAGGGGAAAAATGGGAAAATTTGAGAGGGGAGAGAGAGGGGGGGAGGAAAATGGGGGAAAAGAGAGAGAGGAAGAGAAGGGGAGAGAGAACGAGAAATGGGAGTTGAAGGAAATTTCTTTTTTGTCAAATTTTCATATTCCTTATCTATCAAGTAAAGTTGATTGATCCATGATTTTCCAGAAGCCTTGTAACACCTGAAAATTATTTCCTGGTCTGCAGTTTCTTTATTTCTTCATTTCTTTATTACTTACAAAGCTATAAGAGTTAATCACTTTAATGTCAGTGAATGTTATATTTGACCCAATATCATATATTCTTGTTAAAAACTTAAGTGGCCCTAATTGAGCCACGTGGCGTAACATACTTTAGCGTAGTTTAAACTTATAAATTGTTAGCACTAATGATTCTCTTACTCTAATAGCGACGGGCGGTGTAGTCACTTCGTATGTTACATACTGAACGAAATATACATAATAATATTTGATGTTTAAGTATAAATGTTACTATTTCAATTGCTTTATTTCAGGAGGAGATCCGATTTGTCACTTTTCCGGAACTTATTGCGGGAATGCTTTTTTGTCCCCGAATGGGGGACAGGGAGACAATTGAAATAGTTGGTGCCGAACGTTATAGCACATATCAGGGGTAAAAGAATTCTCCAAGAATGTTTTAGGAAAAATAAATTTTAAAACAAAAATTCTTTTAAATGTATCTCTTGTATCAACATCTGCAGTCCTAGAATTTATCTCTTTTCGAAACTGACGATTTATGTAAGGTATATTCAAATTTTCTGCAGTTTTGAGTTGAGGGTATTTTCTTATCTTCATTTTTGGTGAATTTGTTTCGGATGCATATAGAACTTTACTGATGTTTCTTTCAAAGAATCAACTGTACAAGATTTTCTACGCAAAAAATGTACATTTCTAATGTTATTCATAGAACATGGATGGCATTTTATGTGAATACTCCTGTTAACGACTGATATTTCAGAATGCTAGAAAAAAATCCAGAATTTATAAGTTCGATAATGGTAATCTTTTTGTGAAATTTTTTGTATCATTGACCTTTGAGAATGGTCAGAAAAAATCCAGTCCAAGTTTCTACTTTTTGTCGCGGCAGTTTTGGACCAACGTTTAAGGTGTTTGAGAATGTTAGAAAAATTTGAAGGTTTACGAGCTTTTTTTCTTTTTTTTTTTTGGTGACAGTTTTGGGCCGTCATTCAAATTTTCTACGCTTATTGATGTTATGCAAGAGGACGCGACCGACAGGGATAAATGGGGTAGAAGTCCCAAAAGAATAATTGCAATGGACGCCATTGATTTTGCTAAGGAAGGGCAATTTCAATACTGGGGAATTGATAGGGGAATCATCAGGTTGGTTTCCAAAAATTTGTGAAGTTTTTCAATTTTATTGAAAGCTTTAATCTCTTCCATAAAGGTTCTAGTTATTTTGTTAGCGAAAAAGAATGTGGATTTGTTAGTTTTTGTACGATTGTTTTTCTCCTAGTTAATGATCATTTCTTATAACTATTATACATATATCTGTTCGACAAACTGAGTAAATTTCTAGTGGAAAACCTTTGTTGAAGCTTGATTTTCATATCCTACTCAACGTCGATTGTTTTGTTTACAAAAGTTAAATATGTTTAGCGTTTATAACCAATACAAATTTTAATTTTAAATGAAGTGTTGCTAAGTTAAACTTACCAGATTCACTTTCAGATCTCCTAGGTTGTCACGTCCTGCATTCCTTTTGTTTGTACGTCATCACACCTGTTCATAAAAAATTAAACAAGAAGAAGAGATTTGGATATGAAACTTTGGTTTAAGACATGCCTATTTGTTATCTATATAAGTTAATAGTACGTGAACGAGTAAAAGCAGGTTTCAGATCCACTCAATTTGTGTGCCTATTTTGATTTTTTTGCCCAATATTGATTATTACTTTCTGCACACTTCTTTTTTACTTTTCGCTTACTTTTTGTTTACATCTCATTTTTTTGCACCAGGGAACTGGATAAAGCATTTTGTGGGTTCTGCCAAACCGAGGGAAAAATTCTGGGACTAAATAAGGTACTTTCAAGTTTTTTAAAGATGCTTCGAACTCTTAGAAGGCTATACAGATCTAGATGCAGATTATTATACATATTATGTATGTGTATATTACTTCATATATATAATGTATGATACATATAGATAGAGAGAGACTGTGTGTGAGAGAGAGAGAGGTTCGTGATTTTGCCAAGCCTTAATTTCTGAAAGTAATTCACCATTCACCACAATGAGCGGATGGAGAAAAAGTACGGATGGTAAAATATGTGGACCACGGCAAAATTCTACGTGAAAGTGTTGAAAAGTACGACTTCACGCGATACCAATTTATGCCGAGACGGACGATTCGAGGCGATATGGGACAGCAGTACCATCAGCGATATATTGGCTTCGGCGATATTGTTAGCAAACCGATATTTGACCAAGTATACACCAAAATCGGGACTACAGTACCGATATGTGACAGGACGTCACATGTGACAATTTCCAACGGGAAATCACCAGAGGACAAAACCGAGTGTTCTCATTGGACACACTTTTGGAGTACACCAAGACACATGCCATTCATCCATTGGACCACAATCCACCACTCCATTAAGCACATCACCACAGATGCATTCAGAAAGGGATAAATGGGCATGTAAGGCAAGCATTTCATCAAGGCTTAAGGAATCAAAGCATAGGGCTTATGATGCACGAGAGAAGTTTCAGAAGATAACACTTTGTCATACATCATTTAGTGAGTGCAAGAGTGTAGACTTCCAAAGACATTTCATATCATTACATTCAGTGTACAGATTAGATTAGAGAGTAGTTAAGAACTCAGCTTTAGTCTCAGTTGAGATTAGGGATTACAAGTGTCTGAACTTCATTGTAATCTCTTTGGGGGATCACTTTAGCTTTCGCTAAGTGACCCCTTGACTAGTTCTTCTATCATAAGCTGAATTGCAACTATCTTGTCTATTCTAATGTTGATGTGATTGTATCCTCTTTATTCCTCTCTCAATATCCTATCTATACCTTTGTGATCCATCTCAGTGTCCCTCTAGTGATTGCCTGCGCTAGGACAAATCTATCTAGGACAAATCTATCTGTGGCTGCGGGGGATTCCTCCGATCGCTCAGATGGTTGCCCAAAAGCAACAGGTTATGGGCCCACTTGGGCCATTAGATAGGTTCAAGGTACGGGACTTCGAAGAGTGGAGAATACGAGTGACCAGATTGCTCGAGGAGAGAAGCCTCTTGGGAATTGTCACCCGAGAGGAGCAGACTGACAAAAGATGAGAATGATTCAATGGAGATCACTGGCCTCACGCCACAAACGAGCGGAAGGGGATAGGGAAACAGCCACAGAGAGAGGGAGAGAAATGTTAAACACAATGACAGTTTCCAACACAAAACCTCTAGATCATGACTGGATCATAGACCTTACTACCCCAACACACATAACATTCACGAGAAAACACTTTACATCTTTCAATAGCATCTCACCCAAACGAGCATTGATGGTAGATGGTAGGACCCTCCTAGCTCAAGGCATAGGCAACATCACCATAGACGTTGTAGTAAAAGGGAAAAAGCTAGAGAGAACCCTCACAAACGTCCATTTTGTTCCAGACTCACTCCATAACGTATATTCTATTTGTCAAGCCGAAACTATTGGCATCTCTTCTAATTGGGAAAACGGGAAAGTAGAGCTTACCAGAAACGGTTTGCTACTGGCGGAAGGAGAGAGAAGAGGCGACAGACTATACCGTCTCAAGATCCTCAAGAAGTCAACATGCCCTCAACCAACCAGCAATGCGAGGTGCGCGACAAAGGTCGCAAATCCTGCAAACAGCAACGAGAAGGAGAATGTCAAAAACGACCAAGCAAAAGATGGTGAGGACAGATCACAGAGAATCAAGGTCCCTGCCACATCGAAAGTAATTGATATTACTTACAAAAGCTGCAGAAAAATGAAGGAGTCAGCAAAGTGCAGACAGAGCTTCAAATCAGCAGCAAAGGACACATGGGAAGCAGTCAACAACAGGTGCAAGGAGAATCTGCCCCTCAGAGGAGCAGATAAACAAGACATTCAGGTTAAGACTCACCATTGTGTAGGTGCAGGTGTAACAGATGACGAAAGGGGGCCACAAAGAGATGGAGTTTTGACAAACTCTGATGCAACAACGGGCACCTCCCCACAGATCTTCACTCATGATCTGCATGTAACAATAGGTCAAACAGGGCAGAAAGATGAGTCAGATAAGTCACAAAGGCACGAGCAACCACAAAGGACCAATAGTCACAACAAGAGAGATCAGGGCATCCACTCAACTAGGACGGCTCAGAGATCACCAGAAATAGTTGTCAGGCTAGAGATCAAAGGAGAACCCATAGCCAGCTCAACAACAAACAAGGGCAACACAGTAGACTCTAAGATAGAGGCAACTCACCAGGGCAATGGAAGTTGGAAGGACAGGAATGCAAAACTCAACAAGGAAGATCTTCCACAACAAAGAGGACAGCTGGGTTCACGGAACGCCAATCTGAAAATGGCAAGAAAACTTGTGGACATTAGAAACCAGCTGGCTGGGAAACATTCCTATTCCAAAGTCAGAATCTGCAACGAGAGCATGGACAAAATCTGTAATGACAGGAAGGAGAGAATTTGCAATGCAAGCAGAAGCATGGCTACAAGAGCAGAAAAACATACTAACACCGCTTTACACGGTAAGACAATTTTTGGGACTTGCTGGGAACAGAAAGAAAGGAGCAATGGAACTAAGTTCACGGAGTCCCAAATTCAGTGGGAGGAGTGGAAGCGACCCAAAGGGGAGCATAAGGTGCTCACCAAAAGGCGTCGACCTGAAATCGGTCAACGAGGGTTACATTGTTGTATCCACACGAGACGATCAAAAGTACCAAACTCCAGACGAAACCTCCGACAAGGACGCTCTCAAAATCTCCCCAAAGGTTGTGCACCTGCCACAACAGAAAGGCAAAGTCCACGGAAACGGAAATGATCAGAGTAATGATCGGGTGTCAGAAAAACAAAACCCACTTTTAGAGGCCAAAACACAACTATCACGCAGCGGAAGTAGTAGTGGACAGGTAATAGGTGGATGGGTATCACAAAAGAGTAATGGTGATGCATCAGAGACAGCAGGAGTTAAGGTCAACCAAAATGATAGAGAACTCACGCTGAAAGCGATACAAGATAGTGGGAGAGTAGACAAAGAGATAGAGGATGGTCACAATGACTTACCACAAAAGAAACATGCAAGGAGTAGCAAGAGTTTCACAAAAGTCAATGGCATCCCCCATTTCCCCTCTCCACACATGTATCCACAAACATCCCACAATCACGTCTCAAAACCTAGAAATTCACAAAACCTGCAAGAAATCAAAACACACAAAATGATTAGCAATCATGGTGTAGCTAGCAAGCTAGCAAAAGACTCCCCAAAGACACATCAAAGACTTGAGAGGAGACAGAAAGACAACTGCAAATGTGAAAAAAATGCAGCTGGTAGAATATTCAGAAACTCACTTAGGGAAAGGGAAAACACCAGTGTTTCGATAGAAAAGGGAGAGGTGAACTTACCAAGGAGACCAGAAAAAGATTTAGAGGATGGAGAAGGTCTCAAGGAGGCGACTGAAACTCAAGGCTCCACACTTCAAGCAAGGAAGGAGCAGATTGAGAATCCGGATGGACAGAATTCATCCATGGTAGAAAATGGTCCAGACAAGAGGCATTTTCTGCACAATAGAGAGTCCTTACAAACAATCAGAATTTGTAAGATGGAGAAAAGTGGAAGGAGGAATTTAGAGACTCTTCCAATAGAAGTCACAAAACAGCAATGCAACCCAATTTCTGCAAATGTCAAGGATAAAGGGAGGGGACAGATCAAAACTTACCATATCAAGCAAGAGAGCACAAAGATAGTGGGAGAAGCGAAGTCCATCACTCAGAAATCCCTCAATCAGCCGACCATATCAACTCAGCATATCAAGATGTCAGAAACATTGGTGAAGGAAGAGCAGAGAAAAGGCGGGAAAACGAAATTTAGGACATTTAAGGATGCATTGCTAGCGGATTTCAGTGGGAAAAATGCAGCGATGAACATGCTTGAGAACAAATACGAGGAGCAAACTCAAGGGAACTTACCTCAATGCTTTCAAAATCCGGCCACCAAAGAAAGTCTTCCAGAGCCGAAGGACAAAGAGCAACACCCAGACATGGCAGCGGAAGCAGGGAGTGGGAGCATTCACACAGGTGAAATTCTGCGTACAGAATTTCTGGATAAAGAGAAGATATTGATTAAAACAGGTGGAGGCGAGTCCAATTCGAAAGAGAATGGAAGGACTTCTATGTTTAATCACTCACAGAAGGACTCAGCAAAGAAAGAGGAGTCTGCAAGAAGGAAATCTGCAAGAAAAGAAAAAGCAGAGAAGGAGAAAACTAACAATTTTTGTCCCACAGGTGACAAAATACAAGATAAGAGGAGGCTTGAAGGAGCTAACCTAAGTACAGCTGGAGAAGGTTCAGAACAAGGTTCGGCAATTTCCAAGGGTACAACATCGTCTTTCGAGGGTACGATCCAGCAGCGCGGCAGAGGCGCTCGATCAAATGTAATCCAAAAAATCCGACGGACGAGGTGATGATAACCATTACAGCAAGGCAAGTACAGGTTCGGTCGACTGGTACAGTCACAGGTGTCAGTCCGCCATCGACGCAATTCAACGTGACACAACGTGGTCCAATCGAATTGTCGCTTGTTAAATTCCAGGAAGTTTACAGGAAGTCTGACCGCGACGTCACGCATATTCGAAATGGTGACGAAGGTACAAACTACTTCCATAATGAAAAGGACAGCACGACAAAGACCCTTTGGAAAGCGAAACGACGTTTCAAATCTAAAACATCAAGGAAATCGGTACCGCACTGAATTCGAGTGGGAGTGTTGAAAAGTACGACTTCACGCGATACCAATTTATGCCGAGACGGACGATTCGAGGCGATATGGGACAGCAGTACCATCAGCGATATATTGGCTTCGGCGATATTGTTAGCAAACCGATATTTGACCAAGTATACACCAAAATCGGGACTACAGTACCGATATGTGACAGGACGTCACATGTGACAATTTCCAACGGGAAATCACCTGACAGAGGACAAAACCGAGTGTTCTCATTGGACACACTTTTGGAGTACACCAAGACACATGCCATTCATCCATTGGACCACAATCCACCACTCTATTAAGCACATCACCACAGATGCATTCAGAAAGGGATAAATGGGCATGTAAGGCAAGCATTTCATCAAGGCTTAAGGAATCAAAGCATAGGGCTTATGATGCACGAGAGAAGCTTTCAGAAGATAACACTTTGTCATACATCATTTAGTGAGTGCAAGAGTGTAGACTTCCAAAGACATTTCATATCATTACATTCAGTGTACAGATTAGATTAGAGAGTAGTTAAGAACTCAGCTTTAGTCTCAGTTGAGATTAGGGATTACAAGTGTCTGAACTTCATTGTAATCTCTTTGGGGGATCACCTTAGCTTTCGCTAAGTGACCCCTTGAGTAGTTTTTCTATCATAAACTGAATTGCAACTATCTTGTCTATTCTAATGTTGATGTGATTGTATCCTCTCTATTCCTCTCTCAATATCCTATCTATACCTTTGTGATCCATCTCAGTGTCCCTCTAGTGATTGCCTGCGCTAGGACAAATCTATCTGTGGCTGCGGGGGATTCCTCCGATCGCTCAGATGGTTGCCCAAAAGCAACAGAAAGGTGGTTTACATTAACTTCCCATAAATTTTCCATTGGTTTATACGATTATCCACTCTAATCTTTGTGCAAGACCAAGAAAAGAATTGCATTATAACATCAATATGCCCAGTCAAATCACAAAGACCCAATCGGAACTGTGAAAACAATTCTTCGTCTTGGGAAGTATTAAAACATCGTCCTTTGAAAGCTTTATTTGAAATATTTTGGATTTTCTCTCAAAGGTGCAGGAGAATTCGGTTCCAATTGCAACTGGAAATTGGGGTTGTGGTATTTTTGGAGGAGACCCAGAAATCAAAAGTATGATTCAATGGGCAGCTGCGTCACAGGTGATACGAAATACTTAAAACAATTAATAAATTACACTTTACTAATAACCTATAACTAATAAATGAATCTCTATCTGAGATAACAACTGTTCTACAGTTGGACATCCTTAACGATAAACAAAATTTTATGTGAAAAGCGTTATCTAAACCATCATAGAATAAACATAGCAGAAACTTTTCGAAAGGATACTTTTTTTATTCGAGTTAGCTAACAGAAAAACAAAAAGGCCGGTCTTGCAGGCAAAGCGACCGGAATTAGTGTACTTCAAAGGTGGAGAGGAAAAAATGGACCGTCTTCAACAGGTACGAGTACAGTTTTCAATTGTTTGGTTGTACAACATCTGGCTACTGCAGTTGCGGTATATTCAGAATGTTTCTCATAACGATATAAAAAACATGATCTCCTAACTTCTGCTAAATTATATATTTCTACAACTCTATGCACAGCAGATACAATGTTTGGAAACTATATTCCCCATGCAAGAATCGCTTACTTCCTAACTTTATTAGTCTTTTTGCTGACATCAAAATATGGGACAGGTTATGGAATTTGTCCGTGAAAAAGATTTTCATGTTGGAGAACTTTGTTGTAATCTAATGGCGTATGGAAGACGAGATTATCCTGAACGTTCGCAGGGATTCTTTACCTGGTTATTCAATCTCTACTCATATGGTGAGATATATAATCCTAGAAACTGACGCAAAATAAAAATTGACTTACATTTAGCGAAATGTATAGCCTAGAACTGAAGCCAATAGACTCCAACTTTGTATTTTCTCTTTAAATGTTCATATTCGGATCTAGTTAGCTGTCAAAAATGTTCAATAGTACAAAACTGAAGCTAATCGTTTAAAACACGGAATTAGATATTGTTGTTTCTTCTTTTCCAGCAACGAAGAAACCTACAATTTTTACTATATATGCTGACCTTTGTCAAGCACAAGTTTGTAATGTCTGCTTAATGAAAAAATAATTTATCTACTTTATAACCTAATGCTTTTAATGGTTTCTTTCTCCCAGATCCTTGGCCTCATTACAAATCGAGAGGGAACTGTTCGCCTCAAAGAGACACAATACACTCCAAAGAAGAAAAGCATTTGCAGCAAGGCACGTGTGTCAAAGAATATCACCATCCACTAGCTGAGAGTGGGAGTGAGAGAGAAAGAGTGAGAGAGAGAGGGAGAGGGGGAGAGCGAGAAGGTGCGGGAGAGAGGGGGAAAGGGAGAGACGGGGGAGTGGTGGAGCGGGGAGAGGCCAGAGAGGCAAAGGATTAGAGGGAGAGAGGGGTAGAGGGGAGAGTATTGGAGAAGGGAGAGTTCAGAGGGGCAGAGGGGCAGAGGGGCAGAGGGGCAGAGAGGAAGAGGGGGAGAGGGAGAAAAGGAGAGAGGGGAAAGTGTAGCGAGGGAGGGAGTGTACAATACTGGGAGGATACGTTCCAGTCCCAACATGGTTCAAAGGGAGTCGTGAGGAAGCTTCCTAAAGTGTGTCTATGTCAGTCGATATCTGCCAGTACGGCGTGGTAACAGAAAGTACAGTACTGTACAGTGAGACGTTTGTGGGACGCTGGTAACAGTTTCTCCGCTGATTGCGGCAGTCCGTTCGATCGTACGGGAATCGTGCGTGTAAGATAGGTTGGCAGTTTCGTTGTAGTCCGTACGAGGATTTGGCAGGAAGTACAGCATCGCTTGTGTTGCACGGTCTGCTGTATGGAAAAGCAGCCGTTAATACTTAATAGAATCTTTCGGGTGATTTGGGTGGTACTGTACACCGTGAATCGCTATTAGCGTACATGACGCTAATTGGGGTACCCCTTTTTTTGGGGCAAATTCTCAAATAGAATAAAGTACGCTAAATGTTTTTGCACGTTATTTGAGGTACCCCGCTTCAATACGCTTCATAACTGTAATTTAGTGCCCTTTTAAATAGAGTGGTGTACGGACTGCCATATCTGTATTATTCCGTACATTTTTAAATTTAAAAGTACAGAAAATATAATAATATATAATTGCGTAAATATTTTCCGGCATACGCAGATGTCAAAAAAACGCAACGGCGTACGATTTGAACAATTTCGTACATCTACATGTTTTAGTGTGGACATCTTATGTGCCGAAAATTTTTACAAAGCAGTTTACAAATTAGAGTACATGATAAATTAGCATCATGGTGTACCCGAAAAAACACAATTTACCGTAAAGTACGCTAATTGTTTCATTACGCTATATTTTTTATTACGCTAATAGCGATTCACGGTGTACTGTAGCGAAGTGTCCTGTCGGCTAGTACTGTAGATGTCGGCGGGCGGAGATGTGGGAGGCGGGTAGCTCGTGTGGGGAGTTGGGATTGGTCGAGACGGTCCTTTAAGTGACGCGTGTCACAATGTCCTGTTGTATGTACATATGCGAAGAAGAATTAATGCAACCGGTCTGGACTTCTAGGAAATGTTTGAACTCTTTGTGCAATCACTGCACTTATGCTATCACTGTTCCGTTTTTTTTTTTCTCTCTTGTATGCTTGATGCCTTTGCTTTTTTTTTTTTTTCCTTTGCTTCCTTTAGTGTTAACTGTTAGTGGCCTGACGAAGGTTTCGATTCATTTGAAAATCTTTCCAATTGGAACTTATCTGGTGATTTTACAACGCATAAATAAAATAAAAAAATAGCCTTAGTAGTGAAAATCTCAGTTGTGACACTACATGGACCTCTTACATATTCCATCCAATGTTTGTTTTTACAGAAAAGTCAACTAGAAACACCCTTAGATAAGGAAAAAGACTTTTGCGAACCAATGTTCGTGTGTAGAAACGGTTTTACATCCACAAGATAGTTGATTTATGGGAATATGGGAACTTTTTGGCTTCAACATCACAAAATAGTATTATCGCTACGAAAAGAAACATAAGCACGTAACTTGTTGACGTACGTGAAACGTGCCGATCGACCCGGAATTGTGGTAATATCCACATTAAAACCTAAATAAAATTGGACCCGCTAGTCTCAACATCTAGTGGTTAGCGCATTACATCCACGAGATAATTGATTTATAGGAACATGGGAACTTTTAGGCTTCAAAACCACAAAATAGTACTATTGCAACGAAAAGCAACATAAGCACGTAGCTTTCTAGAACCGTAAAGTCTTTCTATTTCGTTTTTAATGTTTTGTTCTCACCTTAGAAGTTTTCAGGAAAACACACTGACTGCAAGATTACAAAATTAGGCATTTGTACAGTGAAGGCAATGCTAAAATGACGTAGTTCGTAGAAAGTTTGGAACTCCAAAAAGTAAA
The DNA here is from genome assembly GCA_037447655.1 of Zygnema cylindricum. NCBI lineage: Eukaryota > Viridiplantae > Streptophyta > Zygnematophyceae > Zygnematales > Zygnemataceae > Zygnema > Zygnema cylindricum. The sequence goes on along the minus strand of JBBHKE010002703.1, from coordinate 62,618 downwards.
AGGCTACAAACTTGTCAAAATTTCGACTGTTGCAATTTAACAGCTTCATTAACCCGACGCAAAACATTCCGAAATTTCCGATGACCAATGGACGCATTTTCTTGTTGGGAAAACCAAAAATTTGGGTATCCAGCTACACGGGTTCTGTACAATAGTGTAAAGTACAAAATTATAGTTTCAGCTGTTCAGTAGAAGTTACGGTAAAGTACAGTCTAATATTGTACGATAATCTCTTTGAACAGGGTTTAACTGCGAACGGAACTATCGTGCACGCGCCAGCCTCAGTTTCTTAAACTACACCGTATATCGCTGTTCGTGTTAATTGTTTTTCCCGAAAACAAAATATAGTTTCGTGCACACCTGTCTATTTGCTATTCCAACGATTGCGATTGAACGCTAAGATTCTCACCTTTCGATTGACGGTCTCCAGTCGAAAATTAAAGATACGTGCACGTAGAAAAGACGTTTTATGTGGGCAAGAAAAACGTCAATACTAAGTGATACACGGTGGACAGTTGCGACGACTTAATAAAGCAGAGATAGTATTCTGATCGGACGGCAGGGAACAAAACGCGGCGCAAAGTTGCAGAGTGACAATCATCTGACGTTGGATTCTGCAGATTGGCCGCTTACCATGGAGTGCATTGGACGGTCCATGCAGCTTTGCATGAGTTTTCATTCGACATCATCTTTTCCTCACGCCACCAATAAGAAAACGAGGAGCAATGATGTCATCGAATTTGAGTTCAATTTGCACATAAGATGGAGATTTAGAGCAAACATAAAGCAACATTGAAACACGAGTTTCTTATAGTTCCTATATGAAGTTATAATTTTCACACTCTTTACGACCTTCTTTTGGATTTAGTTCTTCCTCTTTGACCTAAGGAAAGAAACTATGGAGGATCGCCCAAGAGGCCATAATATGGGTGAAGAGGATCTTCGAAGCAAATTTGGATTCCCTTCGCGAGATTATGACACACCTTGTCGATACGGTCCCCAATGTAGTCGACGCAATGATTGTCGTTATTCTCATTTTCCCCTTTGCTGGCATGGTTGGCATTGTGATTCTAGAAATTGCCCATACATCCACCCTAAATACTGTAGCAAACACCAGAATTGTCTCTTCAAACGTCCTCCAGTTTGTAAACTCAAAAAAAAATACTCCGCACATTTTTTTTGTGAAATGTGGCATCCTCCGGGTCCTTGTTTGAGTGGCAATAACTGTCTCAAGAGAGGGACTTGCGATTATTCTCATCCTCCAAAATGTTTGCTTGGAGCTTTGTGCTTAACGAGGAATTCGTGTGCGGACGACCATAGTCAATACTAATACTAAGAGTAGATTATTATGATTTTGGTTAGAAGTGTTTTTTGTTTTCTTTTCGCTGGTAGTGGATAACTAGAAGACAAGTTGGTGGATTTGGCAGTTTTTTGGCACATAAGATAGGTTCTTTTTCTGAGGGGGAACATATCTTTGTTGTGGTGAGTTGGTAGTTTTAGATTTACAAATTTTAGAAATTTTCTTTGTTTGAAGTTGTCAATAGATATTGAATGTGCACTTTTGTACCAAAACAAAAACATAATAAAAGGATGTTTTGTGCTTTATTTGGTTTGTGATCATGTTTTTCACCCTATAGGATGCATGTTTTTAGTTCTTTAGACAAAAATCTTACTTTGTTTTGAAGTCAAAATTTGAGATTGAATTGAAGTTCAGAATTTGCACAAGATCAAAATCTTTCCTTGAAACAAGAAGTTTTTTTTCTATATATTTCGAGTGTTATGGGATTATTTTGAGAGAATTTCGTCATTAAATACAAATTCAAAATATTGTTAGTCTAGATACAAGTTTTCATACATTGGTTTTTATAAGGCAAAGAAATCTTTAAGTGCAACAGAGATCTTAAATTGCAGGTGGAGGGAAGTGGGGAGGAGGGAGGAGGGGCAGGGAGGGGATAAGTGGAAGGATGGGGAGGGAAGAGGAGGAAGAGGGAAGGGGAAGGGGACAGTGGAGACAGGGAAAAGAGGATCAGATCAAAGGTATGAAAAGGAATGATCAGATCGACAGAAGAAGGAACGGCGGAGGAAGAGGAAGGAAAAGGAAAGTCAGGAAAGGAGATCAAATGAATGGCCAGATCAGAAATCAGGATGGATCAAATAAAATCGATGAAAATGATGTGGAGAGAAAGGAGAAGTATGGAGCGAAAGACGGAGGGGGGAGAGATGGAAAAAAGGAGAGGTCGAGGGAGAGAGAGGAGAAGAGAAAGAGTGGGAGGAGGGAGAGAAGGGATAAGGGAGGTCAAAGTGAGATGGGAAAGAGAGGAGGGGGAAGGGAGAGGGGGAGAGGAGGGTGTGAGGGTTAAAGGGAAGGGAGGGTGAAGGGATGAGAGAGGGGGAGGTAGGGGGAGGGAGAGAGGGGAAGATAGGGAAGGGAGGCAGGGAGAGAGATGAAAAAGGGTTTTTCATAATTTACACGGGTTTTTCATAATTAAGAATAACATGCTTAGTTTTTCTCAAATATAAAACCTTTTTCAGGAAAATTTAACTTGGTTTAGAAAAAAGAAAAAAAAGAATTGTGGAATGAAATTGTGTCGGAAACTTTTACTGTATCAAATCCAAAAAACCAGAGATTTGGGAATTAATATTTTTTAACAATAATAATTTAAACAATAAAAAATAATAACGTGTAATACGATTTCATTTTTAAACCTCGTTTTTCTCCCTCTTTTCTTTTATTTATTTAATTATTTGTATGTTTTATTCATTTTCTTATTTTATTTTTTCATTTATTTTATTTATTTAATTTTTTTCCGTTTGATAGAGACTCGAGCTTCTCTATGGCATTCAAAGAATTCAAGATTTTTTTCTTTTTAAGAGGAATAAAAAAAAAAATGTTTTGACATTTTTTTTTTCCTCATGCAACTTTTTTGAAATGGAATTCTTTTATGACAAGTATTAAGTTTTGGAAAAGCTCTATATTTCATGTAAAAGACGATAAAAATACAGTTTTAACTGCAGCAAAAGAAAGAAATCAAAAATCTCCCAAAAAGATTGAACCTCCAATTTTCAAAATTTCAAATTTTCCCATTTTTTTCTCTTTCCCCCTTTTTATTTTCCTGTCACATTCACCAGTACCACTGTCCGTACACTTCCCCACAAAAGGACAAATAACATTCTTCATTGTACACACTGTTTCTAGTGTGAACATCAACTCCTCGAAAACTTCATCAAGACTATCTCCCTTATTATATTTCTCAACATACAACGCTAATTTCGGTAAAACCTTTAACACCTCTCTCTTCTTTAAAAACGTGAAAACTTTCTACAAATCTAAAAAAAAACTATCTTTTTTCTCAGTATACGCACTAATTCTGGTGACTGTTATCACCTCTCTCTTCTAGAAACTTCGAAACCTTAAAACTATCATTTTTTCAATCTACACTCTTTTAACTCTTTAACTCATTCTCTAAATGTTGTCACCTCTCTTCTTAAACCATAGAAACGTTTAAACTCTCAGAGTCTCTAGTAGTGAATCATGTACAAGGCCATAGTTTGCTGACTTTTGTCACCTCCCTCTCTTTAAAACATAAAAACGTTTAAACTCTCAAACTCTTTGGTAGTGGATGAGGTACAAAGCCATACACTGTTGGCTTTTGTAAACCATAAATTCGCGATATTTTCTCAAATAGGAGCCGGATTATCCGCCTGGAAAAACAATACATAACCCACTAAATTAAAAGGGGTTACCGAAAGGAAAAAAAAAAAACGCGTTTGCTAAAGGTGTTGGTTTTGGTGCGATCTTTGGCGATTCATTTGTACCTGCCAGGATATATTTGTACCGGCAGACTTTTACCGATTCACATTTTGTGACGTGACGTGACGCGACGAATCGAACTGTACGGAATCTGACGACGATTCCGCCAACCTTTATATCGAGTACAGATTGTGTCAGAATTAAAGAGCGGCACATTGTGGTGGAAAACGACAAAACGGCAGCATCTCATTGCACCACTTATTTAGGCATTTCATCACAAGATGACACACAAGATGATATATAGTGCAGCAAGGCATTTGAAATAACTATCTCATGGAAATGGCATGCAGATCACTCTCAGACTCAGAATACTCTCAAGATTCATAGAAGAAGCATTTACTTTATTAGATCAGAACTCTTTGTACATTCTTATTAGGATTCATATCATAGACAATAGAAGGAGAATGCAGCTTTATTAAAAGATAGTCCATAGGAACATTTGTATTCTAAATGTCGCGAATGAAAATCGGAAAATTATATGAGAAAAATCTCTTTCAAAATTCAGTTTAAAATAAAAATGTTTATAACACATAGCAATATGCAGTGTAGATAAAAGACATCGACTTCATAATTCGAATGTGTGAAAACAACTGGAAACACTAAATGTGGTTTCCCCTTGCTATACACGTATTATACTCGACTAAACCATGTAATACTCGTATACTACGGGGAAACCACATGTTTCCAATTGTTTTCACTCATTTGAAGTAGGATATGATTACTTTTCGAATTGCGAGTTTAAATATGTTGTATCCTATGAATGTTAACAGTGAAAAGGATTAACAAAAAAATTCTCAATGTGATATTTTATTTTTGTTTTTTTTCGACTGAAGAAGTTCATCTTGTGATTAGTACCGTTGTGAGTCCGATAATGGAGTTATATCGAGGATAGAGACACATGGGAAGAGGACAAAATTTCCGACATGGCGGAGAAGTAAGATTTGGGTTGCCAGCTGTCATTCGATGAGGCTGTCCGAGACATACTTTGCTTAAAAACATGGAATGTCTCCCTGCGTTAAAGACGAAAAAAAATATGGGAAAAAGACAAAAAAAGGTAGAAAATGACAAAAACACAAAGCAGAAAGGACAAAAATGGAGCGGTAAAGGCAAAAAGTTATAGTGAAAAGACAAATTACCCGAAAGAAAAAAACAAGTGAAAAAGATAAGAAAAAATGGAGCCGAAGCAGAAAACAAAGAAAATTGTACGAATTTAATGCAAAAAGACACTTGGAACAACATAGTTTTACATTCTCCCATAAAATTAAAACTAAGGAAGAAAAAGAAGAAAGATTCTCCGAAAAAGATGGTGAAACATAGAATTCTCCTTTCTAGATATGTAAACTAAATTGGCTATTTTCGCTTCTTCTTCACTTGGGCATTTTAGAGACATAACTTGAATTTCAAAATCGAAACCTTTTGGTGTTTTTGATGTTCAAATTATACAAAACAATTGAAAATTGGAAAATAGAAAATAAAAAATGGACAATGGAGAATGGAAGACAGACAACAGAAAACAGAATCCGAAAACGGAAGCTGTAAAACTGTTGAAAACAGAAAACTGAAAACGGAAAACGGAAAACTGAAAAATGAAAATGGAAAACTGAAAACTGAAATATTTCTCAAAATAGAACGGAAAACAGGAAAGGTAAACGTAAACTGGAACACGGAGACCGTAAAACGGAAAACAGAAACCGTAAAACGGAAAACGGAAAACGGAAAACTAACCTTTTGCATCTGGATCAGTATACTCATCCGCTTTGCTCGAATGTTCGGTGAAATAAATCGCTTTCTGAAAAGTTTATTAGGATTTCCCGCTTCGACATTCAATCCTCCGTCGATTATTTTGTTTTGAATAAGATTGTGTTTTGTTTCGTGAAACAAGAAAGTTTCATAAGATTGGAGTTCTTCAACAAAATGTTTTGGCAAATGTTTTCGAGTCGCGCATCTGGTAATTAACGGACCGAGTTGTAACTTCTCATTTACGATCGATTTTACGGTTTCTTTGCATTTTTTTTTTAGAATAGGGTTAATGATGTGATATACACGCGTCACCGTAAAGCCTCTCAATATTTTTTTTGTAGAAAAACAAAAAAAATGAGTGAAAATGGTCAAAATGGATGTCAAAAAATTGTATAAAAAAATATCCATTACATTGGCGAAAAATCGGACGGGAATGCTTTTCCTTTTTGGTGAATTCTTCAAATTTGTTTACAAAAACAGAATTTCTTGTGCCCTCCTTTTTCCTTTTTCTAGCTCGAGTTTTTAAAGTGAAGATGCACAAGAAAAAACAAATGGATAGAAAAAGGTACTATCTAGAGCATTAAATGAGTATTAAAAAGGTTACCAATAGGATACTACATGGACACTAAGTGGGTATTAAAAAACGTACTAAATCTGTGGTAAATGCATCTATAGGGCATTAAATGGGTACTAAATGGGTACTATTGGTAATAAATGTAACCTGTGAGTTAATCCCGGGGCATCGACTCCTTTTCCGATGTATCTCGAAATGCATGTATTTGTCAAAAGTGTTTGAAAAGGGGTTATATCTGTCCAAAAATTCGCAATAACATGATTTAAACAAAAGAAAACGTAAAAAAATATAGCTTCAACCATAAACCCGAATTTGAATTCTTTCAAATGTGAAAAAGCAACAACCAATAAATCAAAGTCCAACAACACAAGCCAACATGTTCTTTCCAAACAGTCAGAAGAGAAAAAAGAAAGAAACAGAAAAAGACTGCTTAATTTCTTAAATTTAAAAGTGCTCGATTCTACTTTTTTGTTGCATTCAAATTCGTAAGATTTGATCGAATTTTACCGCCAATTTGAATCTAATTTGCGCCCGGGTGTTACTCATTTTCTTTTGAGTGACACAGTTCCATTTTTTCTTCCGGAAAAAAAATGGCATTCCTTCAATTGGATAAAAAATCATGACTTTGTCTTAAGTGGATTAAAATTTAGACATTTCTTCGATCTGCAAATGTGATTTTTACACAACTTGGAGCAAAATTGTGACATTCATTAATTATATTTTGACAATTATCCCATGAACAAATTTGAAATTTGTGCATTATTATATTAAATTTTGGGATAAAATTGTTCTATTTGACCTTGCATTACCTTTTATTTGAATCAAATTGGCACTTGGATGAAGAAATACGTTTTATGTGACAGTTGTCACCATTCTTGCAACTTCTCCTCGGAGTCCAGAAAAACAATTCATCCAAATTGGATTTATGGTAATCAGTACATTTTCCTCTATGTCTACATTTATTTCCGTATCAACAAATCGGAGGATGCGAATATTTACAAAATTCGCCTTTAATACATGTTTTTCCGTACTTGCATATAGGAGGATGCCAAAAGGGACACGTGTCCTCTTTTGGGTTTTTGCAATTGGGCACGAAACGGCACAAATTGGGTCTATGCCAGTCCGTACAATTGCGTAAAGTACAATTTAGACCAAAATCACATGTGGGAGGATGGGAATATTTACACCTTTTCTTGTTACAATTAGCTCCATATTTGCAAGGGCCAAAGTGTGCATATGGGCAATTTGTGCGGTCGCGACAATTTTTGTAATGCACACAATGTTGTGTGAAATCTTTAAATTTTGGCGTATCGGAAGCCATTGCTTTAGGAATATCTCTTTTTGTCTCTCTCCCTCTCCCTCTCTTTCTTTTTAAGTTTGGACAATTTTCTCCTTACCTTAATCCTCTCTTTCCTCCTAGAAACCCCTAAGATGTGCAAGAGAGCAGTAACCACAACAATTGTATTTTCTTCATACATTTCATTCTAAATCTTTGTTTTATTTTTGTTTCAATATTTTGTGATTAGTACGTTTTGTTGGGGAGTTGCCGAAGGGGAAACATTGCATGCACTTACATGCAAACATTTTCAGAAAATTTTTGCAAGTTTTACAACATACGAAAATGGACCGCTTCGATGTGGACAATGTCATGTAAGAGAATCGGCGGCTTATGTTCAAAGAAATTGTTAACCCGTATAGTGCATATGAGAAAATAGACGGCTTAGATTCGAAAACATCCTTCACACGTGTAGCGTTTATATCTTCTTCTGACTGGTAAAGTACAATCTTTTGGCATGCAAAACATACTTTTTCAAAATTTTGTAAGACAAACACCAAATTCTATGGGGCCTAATTCATACGAAATACAAGCTTTCAGAATGAAGCAAAAATTGCAAAGCAAACCACGATGTGGACTCGTGGCGTATTTTTCAGTTCCCTTAAAGGACAAAAGGCAAATAAATCCTGTTGAAGAATGGACGGCTAAGATAGAAGTTATATTTTTGCTCGGCTACATGAAAGTGACCGTACCTCAGTTGTCCACGTGTACTTCTTTACATTAGGGTTTTTTGGAAAAGTTCCGGTGTGAAGTCTCTTCTCTTCAGCATGTGTCACGTCACAACTCCTACAATCAACCATTGGAAACTACCAAAATATCTTATCTTGCATATCTTCATATTAGCGTCTTATTTGCACATTGCATCTGCTAATATTTCTTCTCTCTCTCTCTCTCTCTCTCTCTCTCCCTCCTGCCTCCTCCCTCCGCAAACACTTATAAACCTCTCTTAAAAAAAAAACCCTTCGCCTAAAGTGACATACTCCATACACTCCAACGCCATTCTTTCTTTCTCCTTTTATCTCCTCACTTTCTTTTCTCCACCATGGAATCAAATTCAAAAGATCATCGCTTTCTTTTCTCAACTATGGAATTAAAATCAAAAGAAAACCCTAACTCTTCGTACCGAAAATCGTATGCCGACGACTACACTATTCCTTGTTCCCATGGAACTCTAAAAATAGTGTGCCCATTTTCACATTTCGAAAATTGTACAAGTGGACCAGATTGTAAAAACTTACGCGATTGTCAATACACTCATCCAGCCGTTTGTTTGGACGGTCCCAAATGCGTAAAAAAATGTGATTTATGGCATCGTCCGCCGGCTTGTACCGACGGTCCCGATTGTAAAAAGAAATCGTCCACGTGTTCATTTTGGCACCCGCCGATTTGTCGAAACGGGATTGGTTGCAAGGATCGCGTAAAATGTGTTTACATGCATGTCAATCTCGACCGTCGATCTAAAAATGAACGGTTTTCTGAACGCGAACGGTTTTCCGAACGCGATTTTCTTCCCTTCCGAAATCGGGACGGCTCTCCGAAACGAAGATATGAAAATGGGAATGGAAAATCTAAAGGTTTCTATTCGCACTAAACGGGATGTGTTTGATAATTTGAGGTAAGATTCTTGGTATCTGCTTTCGAAGTCTTAGGAGTGGTTAGTTTAAAAAAAAAAATGTCACATTTGATGTGCCTTTGAATTTTTTAACTCGTATTTGTTTTGAATGATTCCCCGATACTTTTCCGTGATCATTTTTATTCATATTTATTTTAATCATTTTTGTCTCAATTGCAGATTTACGGAAACTTGATGTGAGGACATGGAACTGAAAGTTGAGGAGACGTTACTTCAAAAATTGAACATTAAACAAGAAGGGAAAGAAACAGAAAAAAAAAAATAATAATAATAAAAAAGATACACCATAGATATAGGTTTGCAAGTAGTAGAGATTTGTTTTTGTAATATAGAATTTTTGCATAGCATCATTTTTGGGAAAAAATAACAAACTTTTAAATAGTCAATTTCATAAATTTGAAAGCATTCGATTTGATTTTGATTTGTTCTCAACTAGTTTTCATTTTTTTGTCGTTTTGTGATGGATGTACACATATTGCAATATGAAAGTCCCAACAAGTTGTAATGTAAATATTGGAGGAAAAATAATGGAAAATAACATTTTCGTCTTTAAACTCTTTACTCTTTATGGAAGCGGACATGTCACATTTTGCGTAATGTTGTTGTTTTTTTCTTATTACTGTTTTTTGGTAGTTTTTTTATTTTTGTTTTTTGTTTTTCTCCCATTTTGGAAGAGAGATGTTTGTGTGAGTAGAATTACTGTGGATTGCGGTGCTCCAATATTTATTTATTTATTTTTATTGGAATGTTAAAAATGCTGAAATTGACAAAGTCTACAAAGCCAAAGCCTACATAATATTGCTTTTCTTGTAATCCACACTTTGGCTTAAATGGGAAATTTATAAACATTTTCCACTCAATTTTAATGTGATAATTTGACATTTTGTTGTTAAGCCAGTTTCGAGGATAAACAGAATATCTCCAAAGTTCCTCATTTTCCGATTATGTTTTTTCCAATTCCTTTTTTTTCACAATTCCATTATTTGTTGTATTTTTCATTTTTTTGTTGGAAAACATTTTTCTACTGGTCATGTCGGGTTTTTTTTTTTTTTCATAAATTGTACTTGATTGTACAAACTACACTACATTGCCGTACCATATATTGAACACTTCGGAAACGACAACGGGAATTTTTTTCTACGTCCGAGGCCAGGTGGCTTTTACGATATGCGAACAAAAAAAAGAAAGGAATTTCTGGTTTTGTTAAAAGCCCTCACGGATTTGATTTAGTTCGATTCGATTCCGTTTGGTTCCGCACGTTTCGCCTGATTCAAATTGGGTCTCTGTTGTTCAAATCGTGCGATTTTTTCCTTTATTCCGATTGAAACGTATAGTTCGTGACTCTTGAAATATCGCAAAAAATCGCGATGTACTTTCTGTCCGGTAAACTGAACGGCGAATTTACGGTAACTGTACGATGTTTTACGATAACTGTACGATTCTGTACGGTAAATGTACGAAATTTGACGAAAAGATACGATTTTTACGATTTTATTAAAACGTTCCATGCGTTCGCTGCGTATAATTTGTCGCGATTGAATCGTTCGCACTAAACGGTGTGAACAACTATGAATTGGGTGGAGTAAAGTACGTCATCCGTGATGCAAAAACTGTCGCACGTAATCGGATTTTGTAAAGTGTCCAACAATCCATCAGCATTTTTTCTAAGATATGCATTATCGAACACGTGTTCAGCGTACGATCTGCGTCATAGATTCAGCTCCAGTAGGGTGACGATATTTTCAGCGTCAGCATATATTCTCTACGTGTCGCCAAGAAATCTGACGAGGCAAATGGCATTCTTAAGCCATCTCAGCATATGTGGATGCCAGCAGGAGTACGGTAGATTTTGTACATTAAATAGCATCGACTACATATTTTTTTGTGACGATTTCCAAAGAATCTTGTTCCGTCGAGATGACGTCTTATTCACGGTTTCGCGTCATTATGCACATACTAAATTTACAAAAGAGCATTCTTCTTAAATGATGTAAGGAATAAACGTGAAGACGAGATTCAAAACGCTTAAAAGCCTCTAAACGAGCGTTTTTACGTTATCTAATTGCCCTTTGGATACGGCTTTAGCCGCTTTACCACTAAACGACGCATCCTTGCCGCATTGTTTTCCCCAACTTAACCTCATGTACGACATCGTACCGTTCTGTACGGTTGTGAAGCTCGAATTGCTGAAATCGTGTCCTTGTCGTACTGTTGTCGTTCGATGTGCAATTAGCAATTAAACAACAGTCTAGATCAGTGATCCACGGCCCAGTTACCTCCATGTCTTGCGGACGTAATCGAGACCGTCCGTTATCTTTATGTACGGCACTTGTGATCTAAGTCTTTCTAGATTGAGCTGTACGATTTGTACTTCAGTTGCTGTTAACTGAAAGTGACAATATGTCTCACTTTGCTCTCTCTTCTACTCCCCTTGCAGAAACTCCTCAGTTAAAAAACTCTCTGCCAAGCAAATTTACAAGCATCTCTGTAACTTTTACTATCCCTGTAAACAAAGAAACGAAAAGGTTAGTAAATGAAGATGTTATTTTTTGAATTTTTTATTTGCTCTCTGTTCACATGCTTTCTGACTTCCTTTTAAATCCAGCTGCAACTTTCCTCTGTTCGTACTCTCTTTCCAAGCTTTCTGTTTTGTTTTTTTTTTCACATCTCTTTGACGAGTCAGTCTGATACAGTTAACGAAGAAACTGCAGTATTTTTTCATATGCTTGTCTTTTGCTGAAAGCACTAACTACTCAAAGTATTTAACTGTTAAACCTGGTTTGCCGAAGACAATTAAAAGCCAAATTTGGAAAAGTTTTTTTGCTTCAGAATCCTCAGCATTGCTCTTCCAGCAATGTAATTCCTAAAATGTGTGTCTGTAAAATGTTTATTGCGTTTGTGACTATTTGCATACATTGCTACTATTTCTCTTTTGTTTTACAGTTTAAAATAATTTTGTTTGCTATTTTATCAATTTTGCTGAGTTTCACGAACCATATTATACCTGAGCTCCCTGTGACAATATGGATGTTTTTGTAGATAATGTACTGCTGACACCAATAGCCAAAAAAGTTTTACGGCGTATTTTTACCTCCTATATGATGTGCGTGTGTGTAAGAGAACATGAGGAAGAGTGAAAGAAGTTATTGTTTGACAGTTGAGACTTATTTTGGCGTTTTTACTTTCTTTATGATGCATGCTTAAGAGAATATGAAGGGAAGTGAAAGAACGTTAACATTGTTATTTTCTTTGCTAGTTCGATTTCTTTATTTTTGTATTCTACCAAAGTTCATCATCAGCACATTCTATGAGATTTTTATGTCCGTACCACATAACAAGAGCACATTTTTATATTTTTAACAAAAGCAGAGGGAGGGAGGGAGAGAGAGAGCAAAATAATACCAGGGCGGGAGAGAGAGAGAGAGAGAGAGAGAGAGAGAGAGAGAGAGAGAGAGAGAGAGGAGAGAGGCTGACGTAAATCTCTGTCATCAATCATTTGTCATTTGTGCATTTTTTGGTTTACATGGCTGCTTGCTGAGTTAGAGAGTTGTTCGAGGTAATTTTTTTTTCTGATTACTATAAAAAAGCAAGGGTTCAAGGTTTCATTTTTTCTTTTTCTAATAATTGCACTTCTTTTCTTTACCTGCAATGATTCTCACCTGTTGTCTTGACTTATTGTTGCAAAGTTTTTTCAGTAGGAGTAAGATGTAACTGCGGAATGAGTTTTTTTTTTTGGTAGTGAAAAGAAATGCTCGTTTGGATGTTAGAGCACCAGAAATTTGGCGGAACTTTTCTCTTTTTTTCCTAGTACTTGCCAATTCACAAAATTTGAGTCCAAGATATGTCATGCCACTCTTTAAAAATATTGAGTTAAAAGCAAATGATAATATTTTAGCAACTATTACAATTTGGAAATTAAGTATTTTTCTAACAGAATTTGCTGCCATTCTTTGGATTTTCTTTCTTTTTTTGCTTGTACCATAACTGTTCATTATCAGCTTGTCAAGAAAATGAAAAAAACCCTTTCCTAAATGTTTGTTGCAGTTGCTATAGATTCTTGTCTCAGTTAAAGTTATTTTCCATTATCCACGTGCCATGTTTTATGCAGCAAAGAAACTACCCCGTGAATCACTATTACAGTAAAAAAAATAGTTCCATGGGGTTTTAATTTTAGTTCATTTTCGAGTGATGTGGCTGATTTTGGACTTTTCAAAGAAGTAGCGTCAAGAAAACAACTATCAGGGCTATTACCCCTCTTTGATTTTCAACCATTTAAAGATTTAGCGTTGGGAGAAAATAACTAGTGTTATTAACGCTTTTTTTTGTTGACGAGAAAAAAAAGCTGACTCCAAATTAGTGTTATTAATGTTAATTATTAAATTGGTAGAACACAAGGGACCGCATTTTTAGGAGAATACTTGTTTTGTTTATGATTTTTTGTTTCGTTTATGGTTCTTTGCTACGGTTTTTTGTTTTGCTTATGATTTTCTGTTTTGTTTTGTTTATGATTTTTTTTTTTAATGTTTTTGCACAATATTCTAGGTCAATTGTGTTAATGAAATGATGTGTAGACCCGAAAAATTGTAAGCAAGTAATTTGTATTTTCAAGTAGATATCAATTGAAGTCAATTTGTTAATTGAAGTCAATTCAATTGCTCGAAATTTGTCACTACTAAATTAACTCTATATGGCTAAAATTTAATTGAGCTTATTTATAGATGTGAAAACATGGTGGAAGTTTTTCCACATGCAAACAATGTCATGTTTACTGTTTGGATAAAAAGTTCATGAAATTCTTTTTCATGTCTGGCTTTTTCAGAAATTTGAGGGAAACCAAGGCCACTAGCAGAGAGCCACTTACCTCCACTCCTCAGGAGAGAGACGAGACGAGAGGAGAGGAGAGGATACCAGCAGGAGAGACGAGAGAGAGGGAGAGGGAGAAGTGGAGAAAGAGAGGGAGAGGTGTAGGCCAGCAGCAACAGCATCAGAATCATGTCAGGAGTTGTCGAAGAAGGAGAGGAAGGAGGTTTTTTGACGGAACATCAGCGCGAGGTTTTCGATGCTGTGGCTCAGGAGCGCGAGCCTGTGAAAGAAACAACGACACGGCCTCGCATTGAACACGGAACCAAACACGCTCCCGTTTTCGCCAAACATCATCATGTCATTAATCCAAAACAAGAACGAAAGTCACATGCGTCAAGAAATGGCCGTCCGAAGAAAGGTAAAGAAGGAGATTTGAATTCATTAAGCTGATTTTGTAAAGTTGTTTTGGCCAACAAGCTGGAATGAAGAAGAAGAAGGAGACGAAGAAGGAAGTCATTTAGCTCATTTCGAAAAGTTGCATTGGGAAACAAGCTATAAAGAAGAAGAAATAGAAGGAAGTCATGCAGCTGATTTTGTGAAGGTTTTTTGGTTATGAACAATCAAATGCAGTCCACTTTCTAGATCGATTCAATTTCCATTGGTTCATTTCCTCTGACCTGGAAGCTACCCAGGTTTTCTTGTTAGTAATGAGTTCAACCATGTATTAATGTTCTTTATCACAGCAGTCTTTGAAAGATTGTTTTCTGTGACAGAAGGTTGGGCCCTCCAGGTCAGCAATTTGATATTAATATTTATCTGTCATGTTGGGTAAGAAATCTATGTTAAAATAATTGTATTGACCTCTTGCTCTGTCTCAGAAGCGATTATCAAAACCTTAAGTTCCTGTCTTGACATGAATATCCGAATCCAGCACGAGTTAAAAAAAAAAAAAAAACCCTCAAAACTGTCTGTTTTAACATCACCATTTGAATCCAGCACGAGGTCGAAACAAGTTTTAGAACTTTGTTTTTAAAACCATCTGCTGTTTAGTACTACTGTTGTAAAATATGAGTTATTGAGAGAGGAATGGGAATTACTTAGCAAAGTTAGTTTAAACCAATGTGCTGTCAAGCAATACTGTTTTGTATTTTTTACATTACTGAGAGCTCACATTTTGTGTATACACTCCACTGGTTTTCTGTTTTTGTCTCAGCAGGAGGCTCAGGAGGTAAAGGTACCTGGGGAAATCCCCTTATTCCCTACACAGATTATGATAATTCCGATCCAAGAGACCCAAATTATGATGATGGAGGGGTAAGTTGTTGCCTGAATAATTACTATCTTCACGTCTGATTTGCTGGTTTTTTAAATGGGATCTTTAAATGTTCAGGTTTTTGGTTGGGCCTTAGAGATTTCCTTTACATCAAGTCCACTTTTCACTGTACTGTTGAAGCTTTTTAAGCAGGGAGAGTGGCCTTTTGCAGCTTCCTGAGGAAAATTTGACAAACTTATGCTTTTTGGGTTTAATTCACAAATTTATGCTCTTTGGGTTTAATTCTTAAATTGACAATTGTACACTCTTTGCATGTGTTCTTATCTCCACAGGACTCCTACCAATTGTTTGGAGCCCCATTAGCAGAATCCTTAGAAGATTACAAGGCAAGAGTTGTCTCTGTTTCGGAAGAATACTTCACTTCCGGTGATATACCAGCAGCTGCCGCAGATTTTACTGATTTGGGCTCGTCCAGTTACCATCATCACATTGTCAAGAAACTAGTTTCTCTCTCTCTCGACCGTCACGACCGTGAAAAGGAGATGGCGGCGTCACTTCTGTCAGCACTTTATGTTGCGGTTATTGAACCGGAACAAATGTCGAAAGGTTTCCTTCGTCTTATCGAGTCTGTAGATGACTTGGAATTGGATTGCCCAAATGCCGCCGACGTTGTCGCGTTGTTTCTAGCGCGAGCTGTAGTCGATGATATTTTGCCTCCCGCATTTTTATCGAAAACAAAGAAAAATTTACCTGAGGATTCAAAAGGTACCCAAGTGATTCATATGGCAGAAGCCCATTTGGCAACTCCTCATCACGCGGAGAGAGTGGAGAGAGCTTGGGGAGGGACAGGGCAGGCAACTGTTGCCGGAGCTAAAGCCAAAATTGTGGAGTTATTAAAGGAGTATGTAGTCAGTGGGGACACAGCAGAGGCTTGCCGTTGTATTCGTGAGCTGAACATGCCTTTCTACCATCATGAGGTATGTGTTTTTGAGAAAGTGTCGAAACCAGAATATTGCCGAAATCTTATGACAGAACCAGAACCAGACTCTGCTGCCGAAAGGTCTGGCTCTGGTTCTGGTTCTGGAACCCAAACTTGATTTACTCCTGGAACCAGAATGTGCTGTCAAAAACTCATGAGATCCTAGAACCAACATATGTTGCTTAATTTACGAGGTCTAGAAACAGAATGTAGTTCTTCATGAATTTTAAGAGCCAGAATGCGCTGCAGAAAATTTATGAAATCCCAGAACTAGAATGTGCTCATAAGCACATTCTGGTTCTAGTGGTTCTGGTTCTGCTGGAAGCACATGTAATTTTCGCAGGCGGTTGGATATGTCATTGCACTCTCAAGTCTTGGAATTGCTGGTCTGACAGTGTACACACTGAAAAAAGGCAACAATGCCGTGTCAAAAGTAGTGGGTTTCTTAGGACAATTTGTTCTAAGAAAGTGAAGTATCGGATGGGCTGCAAGAAAGCACTGTATAGGTTGGGATGAGGTTTTCCTGCATTGTTCATTTTTTGTACATTGTTCATTTCTTTTTTTGTACATTGTTCATTTCTTTGATCAGACATTATTTATTTCTTTTTGTACCAGGTCGTGAAGAATGCACTGACTCGGGCCATGGAGGAGCGAAACAGTGGGGAAAATCGTCTGTTGGAACTTTTGAAGGAGACAGCAGAAGAGGGGCTTGTTTCCAGTAGCCAGATGACAAAGGGTTTTGGTAGACTTGTTGATTTAATTGATGATCTTACTCTCGATATTCCTAATGCAAAGGATCTTCTTCAAGCCTATACGGCAAGAGCCACAGCTGAAGGCTGGCTCGAAAAATCATTTGCGAAAACTGTAACAGAAGAATTGGCCAATGGTGAAGAAACAGAGGAACCTGGGGAAGCAAAAACCTTACAGAATTATAAGCACAAATCTGTTGAGATAGTCCAGGAGTTTTTTGAAAGTGGGGATACTGAAGAAGTTTCCCATAGTTTAGAGGAGCTCGCTTTTCCAGACTTGCTCCACCTTTTCGTGAAGAAATTGATAACTCTGGCAATGGACCGTAAACATCGTGAAAAGGAAATGGCGTCTGGACTTCTTTCGGCACTTTATCCAGAAGTTCTCCCATCGGATCAAATTGAGGCTGCCTTCACTAATTTGCTAAACTCGGTAGAAGATCTCGCATTAGACATTCCTCTTGCGGCCAATGAGCTTGCCCTATTCATAGCGAGAGCAGTGGTCGATGATATTCTTGCTCCTCTTTTTTTGACTTGGGCCCGGGAAGCCTTTAAAGCAGGGAGTCTCGCTGGAGAAGTAGTTCATGCTGCACAATCGATGCTCGAAGCTCGCCATGCAGGGGAAAGGATTTTACGATGCTGGGGCGGAGGGGGTGGAAGGACAGTCGATGACGCAAAAGAGAAAATCGTGAGACTTCTTGAGGAGTTTCAGGCAGGAGGAGAGCTTGGCGAGGCTTGCCAGTGCATACGGGACCTGGATCTGCCATTTTTTCACCATGAGGTATGTTCTCTTAGGCTTTCTTAAGGAAATTTTTGATTTAAAAAAAGGCTTTAACACTTATGTGACTTATGACTGTCAAATTTGTGATGTAATTTGTAATGTCCATGTTACCTGTGAATGGGCTTCAGTGTTATGGATGAGGATTTTTAGGTTTACTCAGTTTTCAATGTGGGCTCGACCCAAAACGGTCAGAACATTTACAAAGCTCGTTTTTGAGCCGGACAAAACCAGATGGTAAGATCAGACCTTCACAAACCATAAAACGATCATTTTTGGGAATTGTAAAAGATTGTGACCTTGGCAAATTTGAAAAAGGTATGGTATTGACGGTCAAACCTTTACATATGAAGAATGTACAGTCCATAGTATTAGTGTGTGAACAGGTATGGTATTGAGGATCACTTACTCTGTACCACGAGCTAACTACATATAATGTTTCCATACCCGTTACATATAAATCTCAGTCAAGACATAGCTCGAATCCAAATAACAGCCAAGAAACTGCCGAAAAACTAAGTTATTTTATGTTGAATTGTTGTGAGGACAAACCTATGCAGATTGTGAAAAAGGCATTAGTGATGGCCATGGAGAAACAAACTGAGCGACCTTTGGAGTTACTGCAAGAATGTGCAAATGAGAGTTTAATCAGTACCAGTCAAATGGTTAAAGGATTTTTTCGAGTCGAAGAAGCTCTTTCTGACCTTGAATTGGATATACCGGACGCGAGACAAAGGTTTACTGCTTATGTAGAACGAGCCAAAAAAGATTGCTGGTTTCCTCACAAAGAAACACCACCGGTCGAGGGAAATGGAAAAGTAAACCACGATGAAAAAGAACAAGGAAAAGTTGAAAAAGAAGAAGCTGAAAAAGTTGAATTGAAGAGCTAGGAGACTGTGAATAAGGAAGAAAATGTGTTTGGGTTGAAAATGTCATTGAGGTTTTACCAAGAGGTAGGGATTTTTTTGGAAAGGCATCAAATGCCGGGAGGTGAGAGGAAAAAAACGTTTAAATTCACAATGATTGTGAACAGTTGGTGTTATGACATCAAGTACAGTAGGTTGTCTGACTCCAGGAAGTGAATCTTTTATTTCATAGAAAACAAAATGTGATAAGAAAAATGTTAAGGACTGATGGAAGCTCACATGTATACATATTCCTCAGTTACGTCGTCTGTGATTCTCTCAGCATCGTCATACTGAGCAATGAGTTTACGAATAGATGAGATATTCTTTTTTTTTCGCAAAATGCATGTTGTGTTGACGAGTTTTTTCAGGGGTAAGTGAAAGAGTAAACCGCCCATCGTTATTAGCGTTGATATACCGCCCATTGTTAAAAACTGCTAGTATACCGCCCATCGTTATTAGCGTTAATATACCGCCCATCATTATTGGTGTTAAGGATTTATTGGTGTTAACGCGAAAGTAGAATTAATAATACTAATTTAGTGCAAGATGACTTGGCAGATTGTAGTCCACGTCCTTAAATATCCTTGTTAACACTATTTTGTGATTTTTGGCCAGAAAAAGTTGAGACCAAATTAGTGTAATCAACTCTATTAACTAGTGTTGGGTATCGAGGACCCTTTGCCGATATTCGATATATATATCGAATTTCAGGTACCCGATAATCGATATATCGCTTCGATATATCGAAAACCAAATTATCGCGATATATCGCCGATATATCGACAATATATCGTATCGACAATATATCGAAAATGAAAATTTTAAATTATTTTAAACCCCCCCCCCCCCGAGCGCTCAGTTGGGGGGGGGGGGGGGGGGGGTAATATCCGTACGATTTTCCGTACTATGACTGTACGGACACCCATTTTTTTGCGATATATATCGCGAAAATTTATGTTGGTCCCGGTATGATATATCGAGGAATCTGCTCGATCGATATTCGATATATCGAATATCGCAATTATCGCGATATGAATTTACCCGATACCCAACACTACTATTAACGATGGGCAATGAAGCGATGAGCGATGTAGTGGTAATAAAAAAAGCCATAAATATTATTAATGCTATTTTATGTGAGCGGTCGAAAGAAACTGGTATAGATTGTGGTACCAACACTAATGACAATTCCTACAACGATTCATGGTGTAGAACGTGAACTTTTTAGTCACAGTCACAAGAATGGGCAATATTAAAGCCTACTTTCGACTGTCAATTTTTTCTTCGTTTTTGGCAATGGTTTTCTTCTTTCTTGGCGGTGATAATAGATTACCCAAAATCTTTTAGTGTTGTGTGTCTCCTCGAGGGGAAGTGCCTATGGATCAGCGCCAATCAATTTCTTATTTCTTTTCAACTTCTTTTCTAATGTTTACATAATTTCATAACTCAATCGGCGTTGAAAAGTTTCCGCGGCTGAAAGGAGCTTACTGGACTTTTTCAACGATCCCCTTGATTCCCCTCTGAAATGTATATTTTTTAGTTCATATTTTTTACAGCATATTTTTATTTCATATATCGACTGCTTTACCATCCCCTCAGAAAAAAGAGAATCATGTGAGTTGAAATAAGAACTTAAGTAAAAGATGTGCCTGGGTATTTCCATCTCTTCCCTGGCTCGTAATCTCTATGTTTCCCAATCTTTAAACACACAAGTCTCAACTAAATCATAAAACCTTAAAACAAAAACAGGTCTAACAAGGATCACATTTACCGTCGCTCGTTTTTTTTGTAGAATTCATTTAATTTGAGATCTATATCTATTAGCTTCTATAATACAACTATAAACTTGCTAACAACTCATACTAACAACGATGTACCAAATAGTTCGATCCAACAGTTTCTAATAGTTGAAATCTTAAGTTGTTGAATGTATTAATACCAATTTAGTGTGGCTTTTTTGACCAGTGTTTGCTTTTAATGCGTATATTTTTACATATATATATGTGTAATACTACTTCATATTTAAATACTTAAGTCAGTAAAGAACCAACAATGGCATCCTTGAATTTTATCTCGATATTAAAATTATCGGTTATCGAACGGTCAGAGGTCCCGATATATCGGTCCGAGACCAACAAATTCCATATCGGCGATAACTTAAAAAAATATAGTATGCATACAATAGTACTTTATAATATACTGTATTATATTATAAACTTTATATAGCGTGGTATGCCACGTGTAAGAATTTGTTCCGTACGCTGTTTAACTGAAATTTATTACGGATAGCGCGGCACATAAACGTTGACAAATTTAAAATAATAGTTCTAAAATTATAGTACCGAAACGAAAAAAATAAAATACATTGTAAATTTGTAAAATAAAACTTTTTTGAAAACCAGACGAACAGACGAACAAAGCAGACGAACAAATCTGTCAGACTGCCGCCATTAACTGCCATTTATAAAAAAATAACAGTCAAAAGGACATTCTGGAAGGGGTACCCAAGTATAATCCCCTTAAATTAGAAATAATGAAGGAAATATCGCGACTTTTTACCGAAATCGGGGGGAAGGGGTCCGCGGCGCGTCCGGGGAATAACACGTACAGTTGAGTGTACTGGCCGTACATTTAACTGTACGGGCCGTACAATATCGCCGATAGTTATCGATATCGGCATTATCGCCGATAGTTATCGATATCGGCATTATCGCCGATAATAACCGATAAATATCGGGTATTTATCGGCGATAATGCCGATAACGATATATCGTACCAATATATCA
Source organism: Zygnema cylindricum (assembly GCA_037447655.1). Classification (NCBI taxonomy): domain Eukaryota; kingdom Viridiplantae; phylum Streptophyta; class Zygnematophyceae; order Zygnematales; family Zygnemataceae; genus Zygnema; species Zygnema cylindricum. Next base: position 41,251 of record JBBHKE010002703.1, on the reverse strand, counting down.
ATTATCGGCTACCCGAAAAAAGGCCCATATCGGTTATCGGCAAATCCTTACCGATACACAACACTAGAAAATAGATTATCCAAAATCTTTTAGTGTTGTGTGTCTCCTTGAGGGGAAGTGCCTATGGATCAGCGACAATCAATTTCTCATTATTTCTTTTCAACTTCTTTTCTAATTCTTACATAATTTCGTAATTCAATGGGCGTTGAAAAGTTTCCACGGCTGAAAGGTGCCTACTGGGATTTTTCGACGATCCCCTTGATTCCCCTCTGAAATATTTATTTTTTAGTTCATATTTTTATTTCATATATCGACTGCTTTACCATCCCCTCCTTAGAAAAACGAGAATCATCTGGGTTGAAAGAAGATCTTCAGTAAAAGATGTACCTGGATATATCCATTTCTTCCCTGGCTCGTAGTCTCTATGTTTCCCAATCTTTAAATACACAAGTCTCCACTACATCATAAAACCTTAAAACAAAACAGGTCTAACAAGGATCACATTTACCGTCGCTCTTTTTTTTTGTAGAATTCATTTAATTTGAGATCTATATCTATTAGCTTCGATAATACAAGTACAAACTTGCTAACAACTCTCATGCAAACAACGATATACCAATTAGTTCGATCGAATAGTTTCTAATAGTGGAAATCTTAAGTTGTAGAATGCATTAATACCAATTTAGTGTGGCTTTTTTGACTAATGTTTGCTTTTAATGCCTATGTTTTTACATATATATGTGTAGTACTATACTTCAAATTTAAATACTTACGTCAGTAAAGAATCAACAATGGCATACTTGGATTTCAATCTCGATATTAAAATTTGGCAAAATAATGTGGAGGGCGATAAACATCGTAAAAAAAACACACAACATTTCTAGTCCATTTATTACACAACAGTGGACAAAACCCATAAAAATATTCTATGAAGTGCAATATATAAAATTTTCATATTATTGGATATCGGTAAGGACATTGTATATTCTCAATACAAAAGGCTAAAAAAGTTCCAAAAATTACAAAAGGTACAAGTAGTAAAAAGTACGAAAACGTCAAGCACCATTTTTATAGTACATGAGAAACAAAGGCAAACAGAAGCGATTCTTGTAGAGCACAAATTCGCGATATTGGACGAGGCCGCCCTAATAAAAAAAAGTAGCAAAAAAAAAAGAGGGAATCGATTAGGGGAAAAAAGAAAAAATACAAAATGCACAATCTTTCCTAAAATATGAATCCGCTCCTCCACCTCTTTCTCCCTCCCCTCCCCTCCTCTCCTCCCTCTCTCCCCCCCTCCCTCTCCCTCTCCCTCTCCCTCTCCAAGAGAGTTTATTTCAATGAGAGTTGAGTTTGTAGAATAAACCAACTAGAAATTTAGTATCATAAATGGAAGTTACTCTCAAAAAACATATTAAAAAAGAAAAAAAAAACAATCTCAAGATGAAAGATTTACAGAAAACTTAAAAGTTAAGAAAAAAAAAACCAAAAGCTTTACATACAATCCTTATTATTTAACCTTATCATCCCTGTCTTGTCTGAAAAGGACAAAATTACTTACATCAAACATGTACGAATCACAATTTTTATGTGTGCAGTTCTGTTGAACGCAACTGTGTCCTAAATAGACTCGGGCGATAAACATCACTTTTTTCCCTGAAAAAAACCTTAAAAAAGTTTCGAAACCAAAGGTAAGCCATCTCTTTAGTAAACCAAATTAAAACACAAAAAACAAAGAATAAAAAGAAAATAAACTAGAACATTCTCGATAGTTTTTAATTGTTGTAAACCATGAATTCTTTGTCAAACTTCCCCTCAAGTAAAAATCATTTGTAACTATCGATAACAATTTCAAGGCTAAGACTTGGAAACAAAACAATCCACACTATTTCTACTTCACGAGAATGCCTATGTTGAATACAAACATCACTTTGGTGGCTGTAAACAACAACAAATAATAAGTAATTTCGGTGACCGAAGAAACTTGCCTTTTGAGTCGATACTTGCGTATCCGTCGGACTTTTTTGAATATTCGGCAAAATATATTCCTCTTCCAAAAATTCCTTGTCGAGCTTTTCTGATATCGAAACCGTTGTTTATTATCCCGTGGACATTTGTAGAGGAAGTTCCGTGAAACAAAAGGGCTTCATGAACATTTAATTTTGTTATGTTCAAAAACTCGAAAGTTTTCGTAACCGTTTTAGTCACACGTGAACAATTTTTGTCACATCCTTTATGCATATTTTCAATGTTTGAATAATAATCCTTTGCCAATGAATCGTTGTAAATGGCGTAAACATCGTCAATTTTAAAGTTGCTGTCGATTTACATTTTGGAAAAAACAAACAAAAAAAACCGTCAAATTCTTGAAATATGTCCCTAACTTAGATTAAGGTAGTCAAAAATAGTTTTGTTTTTAGAGGTCGTAAAAACAATTAAGTATTTAATCGAGAGTGATTGGGAATTGTGAATTGAGAAATTGAGATTAAAGTAGGAAATAGTAAAAAGAAGCATAACATGGTTAACATTTGTATCAATTTGATACTAATTAGTCCGCACTACATTAAATTCTCAGATTGATTTCTCTATCCAAATCTAAATTTAGCGTGAATTACAATAAATTAATCCTTTTTTACGCGTTGAATGAGTTTTTTACATAAACAGTTGTAGTTTGTATTAATTATAATCACCTACACTGTGCGATATTTTCCTTTATATCAATTTTAATTGAAAATTGAAAATGAAAATTGGGAAATTGAAAAACTTTACCCTAATCCAAAAGCGCTATTACCGGCTTTGAGCATTTTGTCAAACATAGAAATATCTGCATTTGAACGGAAACAATAAATGAATAAGTAAAAAATTCAAAGAAACCAACAAAAAACAAAATCGTTGTACTCTCACTATTTTTTGTCGGAAAAGAAGACCGCCGTCACTTTGAGACTCGTATCTATCAAAATAGTTTCTTTTTTTTGCCTTTTTTTTCCAACATTCTCGAAAAAGGACATCAACACTTCAGCTCGAATCGCATATTGAAGATTAATTCAAGGAAAAATTGAGAAAAAAATCTTCTCCGATTTCATCGCTAAGTCAATGATTTAGTATAAAAATACGCCTCTAAAAATTCCTATATATGTAAAGCTTGAATGTGTACCCAAACCCTAACCCTAAACCCTAACCCTACACCCTAACCCTACACCCTAACCCTAAACCTTAACCCTAGACCCTAGCCGTGAACCTTAACTCTAAAACCCTAACCCGAAACCCTAATCTCGAACTTCAAAACTCTAACTCCCACCTTTGATTTGGGAAAGGTTTCCTCCTGGATGATGATGAAGACACGTGTGTTTTTTGTGACATTCGTCACCATATTTACATGGAACCAGTTTGATTTCCGGCGGAATTACGGTCGGTAACGGTGGATGCATGTAACTGCATGTGTGACGTTTGTCACATTCCGAACTTAATTTACAATTTGGAGGATGACCATATTTGCAATTAGATCGATCCTTACAATTATTGCCATTTCTACAAAATGGGGCGTGAAAAAATGGGCATTTTCCGGAATCTCGATCGGAACATTGTCGATTATGGAGGCATAATTTTGGACGTATCCAAGAAGACAAATGCGAATATCGACAGTCACGAATGTCACAATTGGAACGATTTTTACAAAAAGGAAAATGTGGGAAATTGCAAGTTGTTCTGTTTTCACAATTTGGTCCTTGGAAACAATTTTTTGTGAAATCGGGGGAATTAGTGTGGTATTCTAGGTTTTCTTGATGGGAATTTTGGGAGTCCATAGAAAAAGGAAAAGAAAGAAAGTAAGAAAGAACGAAAGAAAGGAAGAAAGAAATAAGAAAGAAAGAAAGAAAAAAGAAACTGGGAAATTTTTTGACACAAATTTTGAGAAAGAACTTAAGATGAGATGTGTTTCAATTCAAAATATTTAAATATTTTGTCCAAAAAGACATTTTTTACCTTTGGGATCTACCTCCAAAATGCTGAAAAGTCTCAAGCTCTCCTATTATAAATGTGAAAAAATTCACAAAAATTAGTGTGGATATGACGAATAGTGACTCGACATTCATGAGTTTTGGTACATTTTCACTTGACGACAAAACGGGGAGCCTACGTGGCACATTCTGGACCAGAAACAAGAGTTTTGTGACTTTTGTCACATTATTAAAAGCCACACAAAATAGAGTGGAAACGGTAGAAAAAAAAAGAAATCTTCGTTGTAAGGACAAATTATCCACACTAATTAAAGTACAAAAACAGAAAAAAAAATTATCGTCTTAGTTTTTATTTGCATGCAAAATCTATGTCGGATGAAAACAAGAAAGAAAAATTGTAAAAAAAAAAAAAAAAAAAAATAAAAAAAACTCGAAAAAAAATAAAACAACTTAAGAAAAAAAAAATCCCTTGAAATAAATTAAAAAAATAAAAAAAACTCACTGGAATTTAATCCCCCACCATTCGCGATCGAAAAGTCGCCCAGTTGCCCTCTCACGGCCCCTATTTTTTTTTTTCGAAGAAGACAAACAAGAAGAAAAAGAAGAAGAAAAAATAAAAACAATAGGAATTAATTGACAACGCAAGAAATACTGAAGCGAGGGAGAGGGACGGAGGTAGAGGGAGAGGGAGAGGGAGAGGGAGAGGGAGAATATGTATGAAATTTGGCTTATATTCCTTCTAAATTGTCTTACATGATGAATATAAAATCAAAGATGCTTAAAATTGCAGCAAACTTGTTAGGATAAACTTATTTTTCCTATTTTACTGTCTTTCATATCTTGCATAAAGATTAAAAGAAGTATGCTATTAGAAAAGTAATAACCAAACTGATAACGAATTTTCTATTTGTGTTCGAACTTATAGGTAAACGAGAAAGGAAAGTAACTCAAATGTTCCAAATAAATCCATAAAATCAAACCCAAAAAAAGTTCCACTATATGGCTAATATTAATAATTTTTTCTTAGATCACGATAGTCAATACGTTGTAATATCTTACGATAGTAATAGTGTGCCATTTTCTCACGATAAATTTCATTGTCGAAAGAACAACAAAACTTGCGAAAATCGCGAAACTTGCCCTTACGCCCATTTTACAAAATGTGAAGATTCAAATTCTTGTACAAACATAAAATGTACATATTCACATCCCACTTCATGTAAAAAAATTCTCAATTGTACGATTCCCAATTGCAACTTGTGGCATCGACCTCAAATTTGCGAAAAAACACCGTTTTGTTTAGAAAGTTTGGAGGGAAAATGTCTTTTATTTCATCCTCCAATATGCAAATACGGTAAAGAAAATTGCAAGAATCGCAAAAATTGCAAATATTCTCATCCTCCACCTTGTCCCAAACATTCTCCGAGATGTAAATTTAGCGAATTATGTCCCTTTTGGCATGACCCATCATTAGACGTTCTACTTTTTTCAACACCAAAGACAAGTTGCCGGAACGGAGACGAATGTCGATTCAAACATCGATGTAGTTATCGGCATCCAAGCGCAAATTTGGTTCAAATTGATGGTAAAATTCGTTCACATCTTATGACATTGAATGCGAAAAGAAATTAAAATTGAGTACTTTCAAGCTCGGAAATTAAATCAATCCTATTCAGTTTTTCTTTCTTTTCTTTTGACTGTTTGGAGGGAACATAATGGCTTGTTTGATGGAGTTTTATTTATTGATAATTGAGGTTTTCACATTTGGAAGAATTCAAATTTTGGTTAAGTCATAATGTTTTGCGTTTTTTGTCGTAAACATTTTGTCTTATTGTGATATCTTGGACAGATATTGCACCTTTTCAAACTCTTCTGACAAATACATGCATTTCGAGTTATATCGGAAAAGGAGCCGATGCCCCAGCACTAACTCACAGGTCACATTTATTCCCATTTATACCCATTTATGTCCATTTTGTATCCATTCATAGATGCATTTACCATAATATGTTGTTTAATACCCACTTAGTGTCCATGTAATATCCTATTTGATAACCCTTCTGGTACCCATTTAGTGCTCTAGACAGTACTTTTTACCACCTATTTCTTTTTCTTTTTCTTTTTCTTTGTGCATCTAATTTACAAAAGCTCGAACTAGGAAAAGGAAAAAGAAGGCATAACAATCCTGTTTCTTAAAAATTGTGAAGAATTCACCAGAAAAAAAAAAATATATTCCCATCCATTTTTTTGCCAATCAAATGGATACTTTTTTTTAGTTGTTTTTTCACGTCCATTTTGACCAATTTTCACACAATTTTCACACAGTTTTCTTACATTTTTTTTTGCAGAGGCTTTACGGTAATACGAGTATATTACATTGTGAATCCTACTCTTAAAAGAAAATACGAAGAAACTGTAAAATTGATCGGAAAAGAAAAGTTACAACTCGATCCGTTAATTACCGGATGTGCGACTCAAAAACATTTGCCAAGACATTTTTTCGAAGAACTCGAATCTTATGAAACTTTTTTGTTTCACGGAACAAAACACAATCTTATTCAAAACAAAATTATCGACGGAGGATTGAATGTCGAAGCGTCAAATCCCAATAAACTTTTTGGAAAAGCGATTTATTTCACCGAACATTCGAGCAAAGCGGATGAGTATACTGATCCAGATGCAAAAGGTTAGTTTTCCGTTTTCTGTTTTACGGTTTCTGTTTTTTGTTTTATTGTTGCTGTTTTCCGTTTTACGGTTTCCGTGTTCCAGTTTTCACTCCCCGTTTCCTGTTTTCCGTTCCGTTTTGTGAATTGGTTTCCGTTTCCCGTTTCCCGTTTTCAGTTTTCAGTTTTCAGTTTTCGGTTTTCAGTTGGTTTCCGTTTTCGGTTTCTGTTTTCTGTTTTTGGTCTTCCTTTTTCAGTTGTCTGTCTTCCTTTCTCCGTTATCTGTTTCTCGTTTTCTATTTTCCGTTTTCCATTTGATTTAAAATTTGGACAATGGAAACATTGAAAAGTTTCAAATTTGAAATTCAAGTTATGTCTCTAAAAGAAAATAAAAAAGTGAAAATACCCAATCGAGTTCATATATTCCAAAGGGAGACTTTCTTTGTTTCACCAGTTTTGCTTGACGAATCTTACTTTTTTTTTTGTTATTTCTTCCTTAGTTTTAATTTTATGGGAGTATATATAACCATGTCAATCCGACTGTTACGATTTTGTCATTTTTAACCTCTTTTTTCTTGTTGTTGCGGTCTTTCGGCTCCATTTTTATCGTCTTTTCAACTAGTTTTTTTCCTTTTTTTTTTGTCTTTTTCACTCTATTTCTCTGCCTTCTAATTTGCTCCATTTTCGTCTATTCTGCTGTTATTTTGTCATTTTCCATCTAGTTTTGTCTTCTCCCCATACTTTTGTCTTTTCTCATACTTTTTTGTCTTTTCCCATACTTTTGTCTTTTTCCCATTTTTTTTGTCTTTTTCTCAGGGAGACATTCCATGTTGTTAAGCAAAGTTTGTCTCGGACAGCCTCATCGAATGACAGCTGGCAATCCAAATCTTACTTCTCCACCATGTCAGCAATTTTGTCCTATTCCCACGTGTCTCCATCCTCGATACAACTCCGTTATCGGACTCATACAGGTAATTTTTTTACGAATTAAAATTTTTCAATCGAAAAAGTAACAAAAATAAAACATATTACTGAGAATTGTTTGTAAATAGTTTAAATTTTTAATTTCTATATGTCCATCGTTGATACAACATAACTGGACTCGCAAGTCAAAAAAAAAAAAAATTATATCTTAATTATAATTATATATTAGTTCAAATGAGTGAAAAACAATCAGAAACACTATATGCGGTTTCCTCGTAGTATATGAGTATTATTAAATGGTTTATTCGAATATAGTACGTGAATAGAACGGGAAAACCACATTTAGTGTTTCCAATTGTTTTCACACAATCAAATTATGAATTAGATGTCATTTTAATTAAGTTTTGAAACTTATATCGACATTGCCCATTATTGTTGCGTTGTAAACATTTTTTTGTTTTTTTTTCGGGCACCCAAAGATTTTTGAAAGAGATTTTTTTCTCATCACATAATATTTTTTTCGATTTTTCAATCGAGACATTTCGATTGAAAGATGAAACATTTATCTTTTTTGATCGTTCCCCTTAATAAATAAACTTTATAGTTAGACTTTTTTTCGAAAGCAATGATGGTAAACTGTCTTGAGTTCATGGGATCAAAAAAAAAAAAAAAAAAAACTGGTCGAAAATAAAGTTGTAAACTTTTCAAGTGCTTGAAAAAACGTCTAATAATAGTAAGGATGGGAGGCAAGGGTGTTTTTGCTCGATTATATATGCTTTGAAAACCGTTTTTTTTCAACTGCGTTTTAGATTAAGGCGTTTTTTTATTATTTTTTTTTTCCAGGCGGATAATCCAAGCTCCTATTTGAAAAAATATCGCGAATTTATGGTTTACAAAAACCAACAATGTATGGCTCTGTACCTCATCCACTACCAGAGAGTTTGAGAGTTTAAACGTTTTTATATGTTTTAAAGAGAGAGAGGTGACAAAAACCAGCAATGGCATTATACATAGTTCACTACTAGAGAGTGAGATTAAACGTAAAGATAGGTTTTTTTTTTTTTTTAAGATTCTAAGAGAGTTTAAACGTTTTTTAAGAAGGACAAGACTACCAGAATTATCGAGTATATTAAGAGAGAGAGAGTCATATGGAAAGTTTTTGGAGTTTCGGGGAGTTAAAAGAGTTACTGTAAATAATGTGTCCAATTAAAAAAAAAAATTGTCTTTCCCGCGGGGAAGTGTACACAGTGGTACAAAATGTCTTTTTGTGGGAAGTGTAAGAGAATTGCACAGAAGGTTAGGTTTTTTGTCTTTTTGTAAAGTATACGGACAGTAGCATAGAAAGGTCTTGTCGTTTTGTGAGAAAGTGAAAAGATGAGGAACTTCAAAAATGGGGAAATTTGGAAAACCTGGAAATTTGACAACTGAAGATTTTTTTTTTCTTTTTTGCAGTTTTACTTCTTTCACATGATAAAGAGCTTTATCCAAACTTTAGAATTTGTCAAAAAAGAAAAGGAGAAAATGTTGCTTTGAAAAATAAAGTTGCATCATGAAAAAGGAATAAGAAACCATTTTTTTTTTTTTTTTTACACATTCCGAGGGAAAAAAAAAGTCGCAAAATGAAATAATATCCGAGTTTTGTATCAAATTTAAAAAATCAATTGACATGGATACGACAAGAAAGGGATAAACCCAAAAAAAAAGGAGAAACCCAAAAAGAAAAGGAGAAACACAAAAAAAGTGATAAATCCCCAAAGAAAAAAAAAAAATCCTTTAACAATGTTTCCACTTAAGAAATCTAAAACTACAAAAGAACCAAATTTAAATTTCACAATATTCAAAAATATCGCGAAAAAAATTGTAAAAAAAAAAGAGAAAAAAAAAGGAGAATCACAGAGAATACAAAAAACAACAAAAAAACTAAAATCTATTTATAAAAGTACTAAAATTTTGCTTCAAAAAATTTTATTTTTAGTTCAAATTTTCTTTTTTTTTCCCGTGGGGAGTTTACAACTTTTTTAAGAGGGGGACCAAATTTACAAATTTAGAGCCAATGAAAAGTTATCATTTTTCTTCAAAGGTAGAGACGGAGGGAGAGAGGGAGAGAGAGGGAGAGGGAGAGGAAGAGAGGGAGAGAGGGAGATAGAAAGAGCGAGGGGCGGGGGGGAGAGGGGGAGAGAGAGAGAGAGACCCAAGATAGAGGGAGCGAGGGAAGGAGTAGACGAAGAGGGAGAGGGAGAAGAGGGAGAGAGAAAGAGGGACAGGCCGGAGAGGGGAGAGAGAGAGAGAGAGAGAGTTATTTCTTGGCGGGACGGCCTCTTTTTGGGCCATTGGTCGGTTTTCCCCCTTTGGCCGATGGAGGATCCTGGTACCCATTTTTAATAAACCCATTTCAGAATAATAAAAACCAGGGTTACTTTCCCGCTCCCTCTCCCTCTCTCCCTGCCCTCCCCCTCCCTCTCACTCTCTCCCATCCTCCCTCCATCTCTCCAACCCTCCCTCCCCCCTCCCCCTCTCTTCCTCTCCCTGGCTCTCTCCCTCTCCCCCTCTCCCTCTCCCCGTCTTCCCCGCTATCCCTCTCCCTCTCCCTTCCATAAAAAACAAAAAACAAAACAAAACAAGACGGAGTCCAGAAATATATATATATATATATATATATATATATATATATATATATATATATATATATATATATATATATATATATATATATCAAAACATAAATTTAAATCGAAAACGAAACCAAAATCGAACCAACAAAAAACAAAGAATAATAATAATAATAATAAAAAAAAAAAAAAACTTACTTTTCTTTTAGGAGCTCCTAATTTTGTGGCACTAGAGACCGGACTCGGTTTAAAAAAAGACTCCATCCTAAAAAAAAAAAATAATAATAATAATAATTAAAAAAAAATTACAGATAAGATTATAAAGTTCGTAACAATTTTAGCTTGTCAATACATTTTTTAATATGTAAACGATTTAATTTTATAAGCAGTTTAGATTTTGCTGAAAAAGGTTTTAAGTTTGAGAAAATGAAAGAATTTTATTCTTGATTATGATTATTTAAAATTATTCAATTATAAAGAATTATTAATAAATACATAATTAATATTATAAATTTAGTGGTGTATAATTATGAAAATTTTTAATTGTATTTATAAAATTTGTAAAATCCAACTGCTAGAAAAAGACAGAGGGGAAGAGAGGGGGGGACAGGGATAAGGAGAGCACGAGAGAGACAGGGAGAGAGGGAGAGAGGGAGAGAGGGAGAGAGGGAGAGAGGGAGAGACAGAATTTGGAAAGGCATGTCTTGTGAATTATATATATTTTACAATGTTATTATAGTATATAAATATTATATTTTATTATAGTATATATTATATTATATTTTATTGCATTATATAATATGATATTGTATTGTATAGTAATGTACAGTATTGCATTATATTATGTTATAATATATTGAATTTATCATATTATTTTATAACGTAACACATTATTATATTACATTGAATTTTTTTATTTTTTTCTCTCTCTCTCACCTTCCTTGAGAGGACTTGTTTTTTGCATTTTTTATTTTTTCGATCGCCTTCGTTGAAAAATCCCAAAACCCCATTCAAAAAACCCAATCAGAAAAAAAACAATTTAAAAAAAAAAAAAACCAGTTAGGTACATAAAATACAAAGATACATTTTTATGTAATATTCAAAATACATTTTTATATATAACATTTAAAAAACATTTTTCTGTGATATTTGAACAACATTTTCAGTCTTCTTAACTGCAATTTTTAAATATAGCATTTTTTTAATAGTCTTTTTGACTAAAAAGGTATAAAAAAACATTAAAAAAAATATATAAAATTACCTTTGATATTCGATCAATGTTAAATCCATTTTCCTCTACCAAAAACTTTTTCAAACCCTGCATTTTTTTCCTCCACAAAAGACAAAAAAAATGTTTATTTCTCCTCATTAAAGACAAAAACTTGTCAGTTTCTCTTTAACAAAAAAATAAAAACTTGTCATTTTTTACCATAAAAAGATAAAAATGTCATTTTTCTCCATTCATTCGAGAAAACATTTTTCAAATTTCAAAAATAAAATGAGAAAATAAGGAAAAAAAAAAAACCAAATAATTTCCTCACTCAGATACTCAAAAGAAATGTTTTGGGTATAAACTACAACAATTTAGTGGCGAAATTCCAAAAGAATTATGATTTTAAATTTTATTTATAAAATAACTTCAAAAAAAACTAGAAAAATAACCATATAAAGAAAAAATAAAGAAAAAACAAGAAAAACTATGAAATAACTTTATTTGGGTTTTTAACCTTATTAGTAAACAACCATACAAAACAGGTCATCCCTTTTTTTTTTTTATTTGTCAAATCCAAACACCATAATCCCTTTTATTCTTTTACTATAATTATATAAAAAATAAAAAAACATTCCCAAAATTTCTTCTTTGTTTATTTAACTCACTTCTTCGTCGGGAATTCCCCATTTAAATTCCAAACACTCTTACAATCCCTTTTTTATGCTGTTTTACCGTTGATTATTAAAAAAAACCCATGAAAACAAAAAAAAAAAAAAAACCTTCGCAATTTTATTTTTCTTTTAACTCACTTCTTCGTCGGGACTTCCCCATTTAAATTCCGGATATTCCTCGGGAGAAGAGACTAAAGGGGCTTTAAAAAGTTCCCGAGCCTCCTCATAGGGCCACGGGTCAGGAATCTGATATCTGTTGTGAAAAAAAAAAAAAAAAAAAGCAAACAAGGAAAAAATAAAGACAAAAACAAACAAAGTAGAAAAAAAGAATCTTGAATTTTTGAATTTTAATACCGAATCGATTTGATAAAACGAAAAACGATTCAAAACAAAATAATAATAATAATCAAAATACGACTTAAAACGGATTAAATCTATTTAAATTTTAACGATTAATAAATTTGTAACGGTTTATTAACAATAGGGAGAGGGAAAGTGAGAAAAAGATGGAGGGGGGGAGAGGAGGGGGAGACAGAGGGGGGGAGAGAGAGGCCGGGTGGAAGAGAGAGCAAGCGAGAGATTGAGAGGGGACACGACAGGGCGAGAGAGAAGGACAGAGAGAGAAAGAGAGAGAGAGGGACCAAAAGAGGGCGAAGAGAGAGAGAGAGAGAGGGAGCGGAAGGGCGGGAGGGAGAGGGAGAGCGGTAGGTGGACTCGAATGTTGATAATTGCCGATATTTCACTTGTCCCATAGACGCCAAAGCTTACACTTTGAAAAATCCAACCACCCCCCCCCAACCCCAACCCCCCCCCTCCCCCTTTTGTACCAGCTCTCTGGTTAAGTTTCACATTCGAAACCGCAGATACCCTGT
>JBBHKE010002703.1:10000-22574 GCA_037447655.1 Zygnema cylindricum | reverse complement strand
GAAAAAAAAAAAAAAAAAAAAAAGACCAAAGGAGACACTGACAGAAAAGGAAATTTAAGGGGAAAAGGCCAAAAAATGGAGGAAAACGACGTAAAAAAGTCAAAATGTGAAAAAAGACAAAAACAAGAAATGACAAGAATAGAAAAGGAAAAAACAGGGAAGGTACAAAAAAGTGGAGAAGGCAAAAAATGAAAAAAAGACAAAAAAAAAGAAAATGATAAAATAGGGAAAAGGACGAAACAGAAGAAAAAACAAAACATGAAAAGAGACAGAGAAAGAAAATACGACGAGTGTTTTAAATTCCTTACGATGATTTTTTCCAGAGGGAGAGAGAGAAGGGGAAAGAGAGGGAGGGAAAGAAGGAGAGAGAAAGGGAAAGATGGAGGGAAAGAGGGAAAGGGGACAGAGAGAGCGAAAGAGAGAGAGAGAGAGAGAGAGAGAGGGCGAGAGAGAGAGAAAGAGAGAGAGAGACAAAGAGAGACAGAGAGAGAGAGAGATGCATTCCAACCTTGTGACTTCTCCAGCCTCATTAGTGAGCATCTCGGTCCCCACTCGTCCTACAACAATCTGTCCCTCTCCCTCCCTCTCTCCCTCGGTCAGAGACATGCATCTTCTTCTCTCTCTCTCCCGCTCTCCCATTCACTCCGTCTTCTCTCGCACTCTTGCCTCCCTGTCTCCTGTCTTTCCCTTCCTTCCCCTCTTTCCCTTCTTTTCGCTCTCTCCCCTCTTTGCCCTCCCTCCCCTCTTCCCATGTTACCTTTTATGATAGCCCCTCATACCCTAAAAAACCCCCTCCCCGTCCCTCCTCCCCCTCCATCTCCCCCTCCCGCCCCCTTTCCTCCCAGACAGAGAGAAAAAGACACAGAGAGAGTGACAGAGAAAAAAAGGCAAATGGAGAGAAAGTGAAAGAGAGAGAAACAGAGAGAAAAAGACAAGGAGTGAGGGACAGAGAGAGAGAGGAAGAGAGAGGAGAGGGAGAAAGAGAGAAACAGAGAAAAGAAGAGAGAGAGAAAGAGAGAGAAAGGGAAGAGGAAGAGAGGAAGAGAGAAAAAAAAGAGAGAGGAAGAGAGAGGAAGAGAGAGATAGAGATCGAGAGAGACAGAGAAAGAGAGATGAAAAGAGAGAGGGAAAGGGAGAGAGTGAAAGAGAGAGAACAGCGAAAGAAAGTGAGAGAGAGATAAAGAGAGAGAGAGAGAGAGAGAGAAAGAGCGGGAGAAAGAGAGAGAAAGAGAGATAGAGAGAGAAAGAGAGTGAAAGGGAGAGAGAGAAGGAGAGAAAGAGAGAGAGAAAGAGAGAAAAAGAAAAAGAGAGACGAAAAGAGAGAGGGAAAGGGAGAAAGAAAGAGAGAGAAAGTGAGAGAGAGAGAAAGTGAGAGAGAAAAAGAAAGAAATAGAGAGCGAGAGAGACAGAGAGAGAGAGATAGTGACAGAGGTAGGGAACGGGAGAGAGACAGATACAAACAGAGAGAGACAGATTGAGAGAGAGCGTGAGCGAGAAAAGAGCGAGAGAGAGAGAGAGAGAGAGGGACTCGATGCGCGAGATAGAGAGCAACAGAGAGAGCTATAGAGAGAGAGAGAGAGAGGAGAGAGAGAGAGAGAGAGAGAGAGAGAGAGAGAGAGAGAGAGAGAGTGACAGAGAGAGAGACAAAGAGAGTGATAGAGAGAGCGTGAGAGAGAGAAAGGGGGAAAGAGAGAGAGAGCGAGAGAGAAAGCGATAGAGAGAGAGAGAGAGAGAGACAGTCTCCCACCAGAAACTGATAACACCATACTGGCGTCCACCCACCTCCCAAAGTAGCCTCAACCGCTCTCTCACAGTCAAATGAACGCCAGAGCTTGGTAACCCTGGAGGGAGGAGGAGGAGGGGGGATAAAGGGGGTAAATGAAGAGAGAGGAGAAGGAGAGAGATTATTTAAAATTTTGGGATAACTTCAGTTTTTGATATAAATAGCAATCATAACAAAAAAACCAACAATTATTTATGTTGAGTTTTGAATTGAAATTCTACCTTGTTCAATATATTGAAACTCTATTGAAGCATTGTCTAAATTGACATCTAACTTTTCTCCGGTAAGTCCCAAAAACCCTAAATTGTACATCGAGAACTTTGTTAAGCGTGGTGTACGTTTCTTAGTGGCTTGTACACACCTCTTTTTTTTTTTAGTGCAAAATTTTGTTATGGGAAACTACAAAAACCTTAAATCCTTTCACCGAAATTAGTTCTACCTTGATTAGTTACACCCAGCATTAGTCCTCCCTCTCCCTTTCTTTTGTCCATTTTTTCCATTTTCTGTACTTTTTTTTATTTTCAGCATTTTTATTAAGACGAAAACTTATCGACAAACCTCTTTTGCTTCCTTGTTTGTCTCTCATTTACTATCTTTTTTTTTCCTTTTGGGTTTATCTTTATTTTCTTTGTTCTTTCCTTATTTCACACTTTCACGGCCTCTCTGTCATTACGATAAAAAATCTTATTTTTTAGTTTTAAAATCTTAATTTTTAATAATAAGAACTTCATTCTTAGTTTGAATTTGAGTTAATCCTTGTTTCATATATATATATATATATATATATATATATATATATATATATATATATATATATATATATATATATATATATATATATATATATGTGTGTGTGGAAAACAGAAAAATTGTCCTGATCCGATTCTAAACTTTATTTAAAATGTTCGGAAATTTGAAAAAATCATAAGGTTTAATTTTTTAAATTAGACCAAGATTTGGTTCAATATGAGAAAAGATAAAACAAAGAAACGAATTAAAAAAATAATATTAAAAAATAAATAACAGATTACAAATTTTGATATGAGGTTCATACAACGAATAAATTGTTGATACTTTGTTTTCCCGGTAAAATTTTATTTTTTATTATATATTTATAAAGTTAATTTTATTTTTATTTTTTTATTCAAACCTTTTGAAAATTGTCATGCGTAGAATTATAAAACAGAAAAGGACAAAATAAAAGAAATTAGCTCAAAAGTAGTTCAACATAACCCCTAAAATTGATTAATAATATAAAACTGAAATGAATCAGTGCGAAAATACAAAAATTATTATAAAAAATGGCAAAAAAATGGTGGAAAAGTATTAGGGTTAGAAAATACTCAGTTTGATACCCATTACGACGTCTAAATTTACCCAAAACACAAAATAACAGACAGAGGAAATTTAAAATCCGCTAACAAAATCTCTTTTCTTAATACTGACTCCTTAACCACAAAAAAAAACGAAAAATATGAACCCTAATTGAGTTTGTAAGTCAATCCGTAAAACTGGAAGAATTCCCGCCAAAAATAATAACTCCAGCGGTCTTCAAAATTCAAAATTTAGGGTTTGAGGATTTCGTTTCGTCGGAGTCTCAAAAGGTACCAGAAATACAAAAGTACATCACAATATTTAATTCGTACGGATAGGACCGTATACACTATACAGTACGAATCACAATTGCCGATTTGCCAGTTTTATTAGTACGGGAGTGCAAGAGAATTGAGAATACTAAAATCCGTACGATCGTAATTGCCACATTCGCCACGTAGACACCTAAAAGATAGAGGATTTCGTTTCGCGGGGTCTCAAAAGGTACTAAAATGGAAAGTACATAATTTCATCGGAGTGCTTTACCGTACGGTACAAACTACAAGTTTATGGTATGCAACTATACATTTTGCCAGTTTGCCACGTAGACAACCTAAAAGTACAGTACACCGCGAATCGTAATTAGAGTAATGAAAAAATTAGAGTGAAAAAACCAAAAATAATAATTAGAGTAATTAACGCTAATTTATGTGATAGAGCTTTTTCAACTATGAAGTTTAGGGTGGCGTTCCATCAGACAAAAAGTGAGGTTGTTTACAAAAATCCGGACCTATCCGTACTATGCCGTACCTCTTATTTTGTTTTTATACGCGAACAACATTACAGAGAATCTTGCCAATATTCTTCGAAGGTCTGCGAGGTAACATTGACCGTTGGATGTTTTTTCGCGAAGCATTCGCTTCGAAAGTTTCTGTAAATGGTGATGTACCTCGAGGAGGTACATCACCATTTACAAAAAAAATTGAGCCGCGACACGTTGGATAATGAACATACGTGTCACGACGGTAAACCAACGGATATCGAAAAATTCCGCACATGATATATGCATTCAAAAATTCAACGGAAATCACGAAAGTGATCTCGTAACGAGCTTTCGTCGCGCTATTTTTGTTACTGGCCATTCGTCACACTATTTGTATAAGCGCTCATTCGTCACGCGAAAAAGCAGAAATCCTAAAAATAATGAGCTGGCATCTGACAAGGGTTGTAAATAATGAGCTGGCATCTGACAAGCGTTTGCAAAGAGTACAAAATGTGTGTGGTACGATGCCCCTGGTCCGCACCATAGTTCAAAAGTAGGCGTTTTATCGTAGGCCTTTGGTGGGCGCAAGTTGTGTTATGGGCTTTTCATGTGATCTTCTTAGATCGCTACTTTGATCGCTACTTTGATCAGCGACCGTCCGATGACGTTTTAATTCTCTATCGAACGATGTACAACTAATCCCTGTTACTTTTTCTCTGTCATTTTGCGGCCAATACAATATGGGTCTTAAGGTCATATTGTATGTTTTGCGTACAATAGGCATATTGTATGGGCCTACTTTCACCTACTTTTGAACTATGGTCCGCACGTACATGGTATGCAAATGACGATTTCGAGTTGAATTTGGTCGGTGTAAAAAATATTCAACGATTTTCAATATACGATCGTATCTTACGTGGTACCACTCATTTCGGAGCACGTGGATTACAGACTCTGCGCGACAGAACAGCGTTCAAAGTGTGGCATCCTGTAATGTTGTTCGTACGATTACAGAATTTCCTGATGGAACGCCACCCTAATTTATTTAAGTATTCTATATTGGGTTATGTCGGCGATAATTATGTGCGCGATAATTGTGAACACTAAATTACGTAAAAGTACAGAATCTGTCAGTCCGTAAGTATTGACGTCATTATGACGCTGATACAATTTGTCGCACTAATGTCAGTTAATGTTCACACTGACGACGATGCTGTCGACGGACGAGAGTTATGCGAACGACTTTTTTTCGATGTGATTAATTATGTTGTTTAGTGCGATTTCACGTGCGAGCACGAGTCTTTTAAATCATAATTTGTACCTTTTTACTTATAAAAGTACAAATTTGCACGGTCGAACGTCGTCCGTACTCCACACAGAACCTATATTATAATATTTTACGCTAATTAAACCTCACCTAAATTATAATAATGAAAAAAGTAGAATCGATTACTCTATTTCATGTGATAGAGTCGAAATTTCGAGCGACCGAATTAGAGTAATTTACTCTAATTACGATTCGCGGTGTACTGTACACCGCCAATCGTTATTAGCGTGTAAGTTTTTTTAGCGTATAAAAATAATTACCGTGGTGTACGCTATTTAAGAATTTGAAAATTTTGGAAAAAATCATACATTCTAATTGTTTGGTTATGGTAATTTGGATCTTTGAAAAAAAAAAAGTCGGTCGCAAACATGCTTACACTAGTATAGGTTTCCGTACAAAATCTGACAAATCGTACACAAATCGTACATTCACACGGTCGAAACGCGGCTGTCGGACGAATATGTGCGAGCGGGATTTTTTACGACCTGGTTTTTTTTCCTTTTTAGAACGCACATTCTCATGCGTCCGCGATTACTAAAACTAATTTATTGTACTTTTTAACTTACAAAGGTACATTTATGTACGGTCTGATACTGACCGTACACCACTCTATTTAAGAGACAACGTACTCAAAATAACCCTAAATAGAATAAAGAAAAAAATAGAATGAACTACACTAATGAAGAATAAAAATAAAAAAAAGCGGGACGGAATTAGTGTACTCAGCGCTAATAACGATTGGCGGTGTAGCGTACAATTGTTCACTTTGAAATCGTTATTACCGCACGTTTTTTTGGCCTCTTCAATTTGACTTTTCTCCGTGCAAAACGTGTCCGGCTCCCGTTTGGATACTGCCAATCGAAGGTAGGACACGTTTATATATTATACGCGTTTACGTGTTTGCGTGTTAGTTATATGTTTACGTGTTTCTTGTTTGCTTTTCAGCGTTTGCAGCAGTTTGAATTTAAGGAAACGCTCGGTGACAGTATCTCAGATTACCTTGTATTAAACATGCATCATATCGATTTTTTGGGTGCAGTATTGTCTAACCACATATGGTGCCTCCATAACCACATTAGAAACACGGTAGTTACAATCGTGTTACAGTAACAATATTTTCTGTTCGAGTTTTCTCTTTTCCTTAAAACTAGTGCCTCACTTTTCTTCGTGTCTTGAGTTACTTTATAGGAAAAGTGGATTCAAGTGGCCAATCATTTCTTCAAAAAAACAATCCTTTAAAGCAGTTGGGACTTTTGATAGTACGTACAACAAGGCAACAAATAAATTTGAAAACTACACCGTGAATCGTTATTAACCTTATGTACGCTATATCAGCACCCCAAAATTTTGACATTGATACCTTAAATATAATAAATTACACTATTTAAGGACGTGGACCATAATGTGCCACGTCTCCTAGCACTATAATAGAATGAATGACGCTAATTTTTTCTTTACACTAACAATTTTTATACGCTAATAGCGATTCACGGTGTAGTTACCACACATTATTTTTCTTTTGGTATCAATCGCATTGGTTTTGCATTTAGGATTCCTCTTTTTTTCAAGCTCTTTTTAAATATTTTATCAGTTTTTTTTTGGGATTTGCTTGAAATTTGGCTCGCACAAAGCGAAACCTCCTCTTTGGTGAATTTTACAAAACGAAGAATATGATAAGTTAGAATATTCATTGCCTAAACATATACCAATCGCGAAACAAGATGAAATGGTGAGAAATAAAAAAAAAAAACATTTCCCAAACACTCCTCTTCGATAAAATTACATTTTTAAGTTCATTGTGTACACACACACACACACACACACACACACACACACACACACACATAGGTTTATAAGAAACCAGGCACAACATAAATAAGAGTTAAATAGACTAATGTACATTCATTAAACCAAAAAAACGTTTAATGCAGTACAAGTTAGAGCATTTATCGTAGGCTCTCCTCTAACCTCTACACGTGCTATACAATATCCGCAAAAAAGTGTCCATACCCCAAATAACTAATACCTCTGCCTTCCTGTACCTCTACCCCTTCAAATGCATGCGAATATTTTTTATGAAGTCATTACACTATCACCATTCTAAAAAACCTTAAAAACCCCTAAAAACCAAAGTTGGTCACTATATGATGGTTCTACTCTGTAAAAGCAATGCTTTACATCTCTTTGGAATCATACACCTCATGAATATCTACTTTTGGGAAATACAAGCGCTACTTTTACACCTAGGCTATAAGTTAAATGATTCCCTCCTAGTTTTCGCTTCCCCAAGTTTGAATATCTCTTAAGATTTCCCAAGATGTTCTAATACATTTTCCTAGATTATCCATTAAATATTATGGGACTACTTGGGAGCGTCAAATCTAATGTAATCATACATGACATTGAACAAAAAAGATTGAGCTCTCCGTTGCGTGAGATATATTGTATTTTGTCCGTTTCGAAGCCAAGAACTTCTAATAGGTATACTATAAAGGGTGTAAAAACCTTGATCCGTTGCTCTCGCCATCGCTTGGTCGTTTCCGGAAAGAGCGCATTTACAACTTGCTGTATCAATTAGAGGATTTGTTTTCATACTATTTAATCGAACTTGAACACTCGCAAAAGAAGTAGAAGCGAGAGCAATATGTAACACATAAGTCCCATTTTTGAAAGCAAATAGTTTACCCGATTTGGATTTCAATATATTAGACTTCCCAAGCAATTTCGATAAGTGAAAAACTATACGAAATGTAACTGGGACGTACTTTTTAGGTCCTACTTTTCTAGTAGGATGAACAAAGTACCAATCTTTGGAATAGGCCGAGGTTCCCACATAGTACACTGGGTCCCTTTTGGGATATAGTCTTTTAAAAACGTCCCACGAACCGTAATTTCGGAACTTATCACCGGTTCCGTACGGATACGGGTACGGATTTAAAGGATTTAAAACAGGAACAAAAAACTCCGCGGCGGATCGATCCGCGATACCGATATCCCATAAAGTCGGTCCACCTCTAGGAGGTCGAAATACCACGCCTCCCAAATTTGTCGTTTTCCCAGCCTTAACCACCACGTTTCGAGAATAGACAAAGTCTCCGAGTACACCAGGTACAAATCCGTACAGCGTATAAGCACCCGGCCGTACATCGAATATTCGAAACAAACCGTGACGTTGTTTCGGTCGGGCCCAATATTGGTAGCTTTTAACTTCATAAGAATATGAGCCCCCTTTTCCCGGAAGCCCTAAACCGATCCATGCTTGTCGGAGGTCCAAAGTACTCGATTTATAAAAAGGATCCGATACGGAAAGAGTGCCCACGACAGTTCCCCGTTGGTCTGCGATATTTCGACACACAATAAATAATGTGGATATAAGTGACCTATGTCACAATAAAACATCGTAGAACTGAGAATTTTCACCGTAAAACATCAAAAAACTGATACATGTCACCGTAATACATTATAAAACCGATGATTCTCATCATAAACCATCGTAAAACTGATAATTCTCACAATAAAACATAAAAAAAACTGATAAATCTCACCATAATACATAAAAAATCCGATGGTTCTCATATTAAAACATCGTAAAACTGATGATTCTCACCATAAAACTTAAAAAAAACTGATATAACTCACCATAACACATTATAAAACTCATATTTCTCATATTAAAACATAAAAAAACCGATAAAAATCACCGCAAAACATCATAAAACTGATAAAACTCACCATAACACATCATAAAACTGAGCATTCTCATCACAAAACAGAAAAAAAACTGATAAATCTCACCACAAAACATCATAAAACCGATCATTCTCACCATAAAACCTTAAAAAACTGATAAACCTCACCATACTACATCATAAAACCGTTGATTCCCATCATAACACATGATAGAACTGATAATTCTCACCACAACACATCATAACATCATCGAAGCCATAAATCTCACCATACTACATCGAACCGTTGATTCTCACCACAACACATCATAACATCATCAAAGCCATAAATCTCACCATACTACATCGAACCGTTGATTCTCACCACAACACATCGTAACATCATCAAAGCCATAAATCTCACCATACTACATCGAACCGTTGATTCTCACCACAACACATCGTAACATCATCAAAGCCATAAATCTCACCATACTACATCGAACCGTCGATTCTCACCACAACACATCGTAACATCATCAAAGCCATAAATCTCACCATACTACATCGAACCGTTGATTCTCACCACAACACATCGTAACATCATCGAAGCCATAAATCTCACCATACTACATCGAACCGTTGATTCTCACCACAACACATCATAACATCATCGAAGCCATAAATCTCACCATACTACATCATAAAGTATGAAAGTCTCACCTGCTTGCGGATAATACGCTTTCAAAGTATCCGTTGACGCCCAATAGTACGGCCACTTGCGAAACTCCTTCACGGAAACGGGCGCCGCCGCCTTCCAGAGGGAGCCATAGCTTCCTGTACCTTTATTAATGTGGATGCAGAAGGGACCGTATACCTTTTTCCATTTCTCACCGGATCGGAGGGAGATGGCGGGAGTTCCGAGATGGCCGGAGTGGAGCATGTTGAGGAGGTAAGGTCCAGTCTGTAAGGCGAGATTGGAGGGTTTAAGGTTTTGAGGTTTAAAATTTTAGGGTTTGAGGTTTAGGGTTTAGGGATTAGGGTTAGGGTTTAGGTTTAGGTTTACGGTTTAAGTTTACGGTCTTTTGCTGTATTAGTTTTGAGGATTCGGTAAGGGCTTTAGGCTCCAGGGTTTAGGTTTAAGGTTTTTGATTTTTTTATGTTGAAGGTTTTTTATGCTTGTGTTGTGTAAGTTTCCTGTTTCGTTTATTTTTTGGTTTGAGGTTTAGGTTTAGGTTTTGGTTTTGGTTTTGGTTTTGGTTTTTGTAGCAGAAAAAGAAGAGATAGATTTACTGTTGCTGTGGATTCTGATCCTGTTGCTTTCCTTGTATCAGTTCAGTTTCAGTTTTCCCATAGTTCAAGGTCCAAATACAGATTTGCTTTCTCAGTTTCAGTTTTAGTTTTTGTTCCAGTTCCAGTTTCAGATTCAACTTCAGGTTAAGGATCAGCTTAAAATTAAGGTTAAGAATGAGATTTGGAGATTCACTTTCTCAGTTTCAGTTTCAATTTCAATTTCAATTTAAGATTCAGATTCACTTTCTAGTTTCAGTTAGAGTTTCAATTCCGGTTTCAGTTTCATTTTCATTTTCAGACTAAGATATATATTCACTTTCTCAGATTCAGTTTCTGTTTCAAATTCATTTTTTCAGTTTCAGTTGCAGTTTTTATTTTGACTTTAGTTCTAGTTTTGATTTTAGTTTTCGTTTTAGTTTTAGTTCTAAAAAGCTCATTCTCATCTCATTTTACTCCCCTTTTTTAATTCAGAATTTTCGCTTCAGTTGTAAATTTAAGGTCAAAGTACATGTAAATTTCCTTTTTCCGCTTCCAATTCCAGCTCAAATTTTGTATTACTTATAAATTCATATTCACATTGTACTGAATTGTGTATTTGTTTGTGTTAATATTTGTATTCGATTGTAATTGAATTTAATGTTATTTCTAAATTCACAATCTGGTTCCGTTTCTGTCTCGTTTTTCAGTTCATATCTGCGCTTCACAGTCCTCTTTCATCTTTAATATTCTATATATAAAAGTTATAAATTAATTCTTAGGTGTCTCTGCCTCCCCCTTCCCCTCCCCCCCCCCCCCCTTCCCTCTCCTTACATTTGGACATTTGGACACTCTTCTTGTTTATTTGGTCTTTTCATATTCCTTTTCATGACAGGTTTTTTTTTTTTTTCTTTCTACATACTTTCCTGAGAGGGAGAGGGAGTGGGAGAGGGTGAGGGAGTGGGAGAGGGAGAGGGAGAGGGAAAGAATAAGGGAGAGGCAGAGGGAGAATATCCAAAGAGTTGTTTAACTCTTCAAAGAACGAAGTTAAAATTTTATTACTGTTTGAAAAACTTGAAAAGTTAAGTTTCAAAACAGATTGAAAATTTAAATTTAAAAAACAGATCTACAACTTGAAAATGTTGAAACTAGTTTTGAAAGTTATCAAAACTTAAAAATTCCAAAACTTCAAAATTCACTTCAGAATTTTTTTCAAACATTCCAAAATTCTGAAATTTCAAAATTCTAATATTATAAAATCTCAGAACTTAACATATTTAAAATAAAAAAAGGTTCGAAAAATTTCTTACCTGTACTGTCAAATCTTGTTTCAAAGGTCCTCCTCCGGCGTATTCATACTTTTGTGGATTTATCGACCAAATACCCATTTTTGTGGTTCCATTGGAGACCCATCCGTACAATAATTGGTGTTGATTTTGGCTCAAATGGTGGTATTTATCGTCATACGACATCTGAACTTTTGAAAAACGACACAAAAAAAAAGGGAAAAAGGATAAGTAAATTTGAAAAACGGCAAGAAAAAATGAAACAGGAAAAAGGAAAAATAAAAAAGTTATCGTCATATGGCATCTGAACTTTTGAAAAACGAAAAAAAAAAAAAAGGAAAAAGGGGATGTACAAAACTCAAACTTGTGAAAAACAATGAAAAAAAAAGTTAAAGAAATTTAACAGATGGCAAAAAGTCAGAAAAAGTTGTGGTATCAACCGTTGCACGACATTTGAAATTTTGAAAAAAAACAAAAAATAAAAAGTAAGAAGAAAAAGAGGAAGAAGAAACTAAAAAACATTGTGGCAATTATCGCCATATGACATCCGAAATCGAAAAATGGCAAAAAAAATTACAAAATTGATTGTCAAAAAAAAGTTCATGCACAAAAAAATTAATTTTGTTTTTATATTAATTTTATGGTCGTGCGACATCTGTCAAAATCCAGGAAAGCAAGAAGGAAAAAGAAAAGAAAAAGAAAGAAAAAAGGGAGGTATGACAAAAAAGATAAAAAAAATGGGAAAACACAAACACACAAAAAAAAAAAAAAAAAAAAAATGGGAAAAAAAAAAAAAAAAAAAAAAAATTGGCAAGACAGAAAATAGTGAAGGGTTCGCCAATTGCATGATAAGAAACTAAATGACAAAATTGAGTGAAAATACACAAAATTTCATGTAGAACAAATGACTTTTTTGAATATTGTAATGATTACTTAATGTTGCAATGTTGGTATATTTATTTATTTTTACAGTTAAAATGTACATATTTTTAATTTCTATGGTATGTTTTTTTTGTAATTAAGAATATTCATTTTCTATAGTGTACAATCGTTTTTTTTTCTTTTTTTTTCTTTCCCGCGAGCTTCAGAGAAACGCCATTGCAAAAAAAAAAAAACGAAAAAGAAAACGAAAAAACAAAAAAAAATGCCGGCAAATTTGAAAAA
>JBBHKE010002703.1:0-5000 GCA_037447655.1 Zygnema cylindricum | reverse complement strand
AAGGAACACCCTGTACCGTACTTCATAATTTTAGCTGATCCCAAAAATATTTGTCGGTTTCTAGACGTCCACTGTTCTGATTCGTCACCATCCGCCAGAAACTGTGGAACCGTCATTTTCGAGAAAAAAGTCTTTATTCGAGGCAAAATGTATGATGACGCGCAAGTAGACAAAGTTAATTGCAGAAAAGTCGCAATAGGGCAAAATTCGTAAAGTTTCTTCCAAAACACCGTAAATCACGCAGATCTCGTAACGTAAAATCACGTAAATCACGCCTAAATCACGCCTAATACGTTAAAATGGCGCCTAATATTTTTGTATTTTTTTAGTATTTTTGAAGTACATATCAAGTACAGTACACCGTGTATCGCTATTAGTGTTATTTATTTTTCCGCTGCTAAAAACGTCTTTTCTTCGTACACACTTGTCCGATTTTCAACTTAAAACCGCCAATAAGTAGCTAAGAATTTTACCTTTCAATCGCAGCCGTCAGATCCACAATCCGACAAGTGTGTACGGAGAAAACATGTTCTAAGAAACAAAAAGACAGTAACACTAATAGCGATACACTGTGTACTTATCTTTTTTTGTCGCTTTATCCGATTCAGTACAGTTATGCACCAGGCTAAAGTTAGTCACAAAACGACAAATTAGCATTTTGTTTTTTTGTCCTTTTTTTCGGAGGCGATCTTATCCGTCAGATCGTGCTTTTGGAGTCGGTATAACGTCCGTATTTTATGTACGGTGCGGGCTGCCCGTATTTTACTCGTATGCTATATGCCGTGAGATCCAGTTTCTATTTTGTCGCACTCCCGTATCCAATCGTCGCCCTTTAACCCGAAACCTACGTGTCACTTTTTAGCCTAGGGTGCGTTTAATTAGCATCATTATTTAATGGGTGCTTCCATTTTTTTTTTTTTTCCAATTACTGTAGCGGAAAAGAAGGATTTATGTTAATCCGTACATTCACATTCCATGCCGTACGTAGGCGACACCATATCCTTCTCTCTATTTTTTATTTATTTAATTTTCTTTCTAGGAGATCCGATCGAGATTCTCCAAGAGTCCAGGCGCAAAAATTGACCGTACGATTCTTTTTAGGTCCTTATCCTGGAAGCAATAGCTCCATTCGCCCTTGCAGATAGCTACAACCTACCGTACTGTAATTTACCGTACAATTCCTGGAACCTCCCGATGGAAAACCCCGCCTAAAACAAAGAAATCGAAAGCGTATCGGAGAGCGTATCTGCAAATAATCCAGTAAATAATATAGTGTGGCTATACTGTAGGTGGGGGAAATTCACGATTTACTATAGCCTCATAGGCAAGCCCGTCCGTATGATTCGTGAACCGAGCCTCGTACGGACAGCCGGCATGCGACCCTTTACCGTGCTTGGTCGGTTCTCGAGTCGCACGTGCCGCCGCACTACTGAGGGATAAATCTCGTATATCCGCCACCTACGAGATTCTGTGAAATTCCGGACTATTTTGACCACATCCTTCATATGTACGGATGTACTGCTCGATGTACCCTGTTAGTGGAATTTCAAATGAATCTAAAGCGTCCGCTGGTTTCAGAAAGTACGACACAGTGCAGAAGACGACAAAAAATCCGGAGCGATTAGGAGCCGATTTCACACGTGTAGTACGGTACAGTAGGGAACTGTGGAGAGTTCCGGCGAAAGGATTGGGCGGGTGATGGGCGGGAAATGGGCGGTGCGGTACAGTCCAAAAGCTAGTTTAAACGGATTTTTGCCGCTTTGGACAGGAGCCCAACATTTGTCGAGGAAACACAGCGAGCTCCCATTGTACGGCAAAACTATTTTTTACTTGTTTGTCGTCACATTGAAAAGAGATTATATTTAGGGTGGTGTCCACAGTAACAGAATATCCTTTCCTTAGGGGTGAAGTTCCATCGGGCGAAAAGTGACGTACACCGCGAATCGTAATTAGAGTAATGAAAAAACTAGAGTAAAAAAACAAAAAAAAACAATTAGAGTAATCAACTCTAATTTATGTGATATAACTTTTTCACAGAGGAAGTTTACTCTAATTTATTTAAGTACTCTATATTGGGCTATGTCGTCAATAATTATCCGCTCTGGAATTATGAACACTAAATTACGTAGATGTACAAAATCTGTCAGTCCGTATAGTTTTTACGTCATTATGACGCTATAACTATTTGTCGCACTGAATGACAGTTAATGTTCACATTGACGACGATGCTGTCGACAGACGAGAGTTATGCAAATGGCTTTTTTTCGATGTGATTGACTTTTTTTTATTGCGATTTCACGTGCTAGCGCAATTCTATTAAATCATTATTTGTACCTTTTTACTTATAAAATTACAATTTTGCACGGTCTGACGTCGTCCGTACGCCACACTATTTAAAACGAGCTTATATTATATTTTTTTACGCTAATTAAACCTTACCTAAATTATAATAATTAAAATTTTATAATCATTTACTCTGATTTTTGTGATAGAGTCGAAAATTCGAGCGACCGAATTAGCGTTATTTACTCTAATTACGATTCGCGGTGCAGTTTACAAAAATCCGCGACCCTCCGTACCAAATCGTACCGCCTATTATGTTTTTATACGAAAAACTACAATACAGCGAATCCTTCCGATACTCTCCGAAGGTCTTGGAGGTAATACTTGTCGTCGGATGTTCATCTGCGAGGAGTTCGCTTCATTTTTCTATGTAACTCTCAACCCACCTCGAGGAGGTGGGTTAGCAGATACAAAAAAAAAAATCGTGACACACTCGACGATTAAGCTACGTGTCATGATGGAAAACCAACGAAAAATCTTAAGATTTGCACATGACACGCGGTTTCCAAAATACAGCTGAAAATGAAAACGAAATTTCGTAACATTCCCTAGTCACGCTATTTTCGGTAACTTTTGTTCATCACACTATTTCTCTCAAAGGACTTTCGTTATGTTCGAAAATATAAACCCTAAAAAATGAGTTGGCGTATAGACTGGCGTCTGCAAAATGTATAAAAGCTTTGTCGTATGATTACTTCGTACGCAGGTACATGGTACGCAAGTCAAGATTTGAAGTTAAGTTTGCCGGTGCTAAAAATCTGAAAGATATTCAATAGCGGATCGTAGCTTGCGTGGCGCCAGTCAATATAGAACACGTGTGTTAGAAACTTTACGTGATGGAACATCGACTCAATCGACCCGGTCTTTAGAGTTTGTCGTACAATTACATAAACGTATGATGGAACTTCACCCTAACCATAAAAGTTAGCGGACTCGCAAACATGCTCAAACAAAAACAATTGGCCAAAAATTATTTGAACCATTATTTACATAAAAGAAGTTTAACCAATAGGACAATGTTATTCGAACCATTGTTACATAAAAGAAGTTTAACCAATAGGACAATGTTATTCAAACCATTATTTCATAAAATAAGTTTAACCAATAGGACAATGTTATTCGAACCATTTTTACATAAAATAAGTGTAACCAATAGGACAATGTTATTCGAACCATTATTTCATAAAATAAGTTTAACCAATAGGACAATGTTATTCGAACCATTATTACATAAAGCTTAACCAATTGACATTTTGGGGGTGTCCCCATGTCATCGATAATTTGAAGAAGTATTTTGGACTTTAGTGAAGATTATCTGTACTACTTTAAAGAGCGTACCAATGTGCGAAAATGAAATCGGAAAATGTGACGGTTGTAGACGTCGGTACAACTTGTGACAATTGGTGACGTTTATAAAAACAACGACGATTGTAGAAGTCTAGCTTTTTCTGACATTGTAGATGTTTAGGGTTTTGTCAGTTTGTGACGTCATGCTCACTTATGACGATGCCGACGTCATAGGTTCAATAACTTATCGCTATGGCTTCCCTATTTCGTTTTTTCAACTTTTCTCACTAGATTTGCCATAAAAATATGCATAAAAATAGTCAAAATAATTATTTTTCACGTATCTTACATTTTCATAACAGTTTTGTCGTTTCTCATTTTAAAAAATGTGAGTTGTGAGGTCCGAGACCAGTGCATTTTTTTTCCGTACATGCGCATGACGGGCATGGAGAAAAATAGCGAATACTCTCCCTCGTCAAAAAATTTCCCCACTTGTGTGGCAAGTGTGTGGATCGTTTTCATTCGTTGTTTGGACGATACTTTAACTGAAATCACATGGCAAGGTAATTTTATATAAAGTTTGTTGAAGAGCATGATTTTTTTGTCTAGGGGTCGAAAAGAGGAAAACGCCAAAATGATTTCACAAGACGACAAGCATGTAGCACATTCAAAGTATGGAATTGACGTTCATTGTGCTGTGAGATTTTCTTTGGGGACTGAATTTTGGGGGGAAAAGACAAAAAAAAAGTCGATCCTTTTATACATGAGGACCCTTAGGGCATAATTTTTCTAACGAATAGATTGGAATATGTTTCGCTGTCGGGGAAATAAACGCTACACCGTGTATCGGTATTAGTGTTAATGCTTTTTCCATAAAGGTTTCATTCGTTAAAATTTTGAAATTTTTACGATTATGCATTATTTTTAGGGTTTTTTAAACTTTTCGTAAATTTCGTATACTTTCGTGTACGGATGGAGTGTACAGATTTAATGTACGGTTTTTTTTTTTGAAGTTAAAAGAACACCGCGAATCGTTGTTAGAGTTAAGAAATCAATGCAGTTTCCCATGCTTTTAGGGTAGCCGCGAAAGTCTGTGTTCACATATTCGACCCCTGAACACGTTCTCGCGATTTTCTCTCGTCTTTTATGACTAGAAATCAAGTTTGAGTACTCTTTTCCATGCGACGAACTCAATTTCCCTTAACGACGCCTTAATCTGACACTAACTTTGTACGTCTGTAAGAATAATGATCAGTTCTAGTACGGACTGACACATTTTGAGTTCGCTTTACGTGCGACGAACTCAATTATCCCTTTCGACGCTATTCTCTGACACTTATTTTGTACGCTGTACGAAATAATGAGCAGTT
>JBBHKE010002702.1:0-11044 GCA_037447655.1 Zygnema cylindricum | reverse complement strand
TAAATTCGATGATGACGCAAAATGTACTTTTCATTTTCTCTATTTTTTTGTACGGTTGAAACTTACACGGTACGACTCTAGTTTTACAAGAAAACGACAGAAAAAAACCCTTAGGCACATGGAGACGCACCCTTATTTTTTTAGCTCTATAAATTATACTATGGGAACCATGATTTTAAATATACAGTCCCAGAACTAACCGGATATTGCCAATTTCCAATCTGCTTAAGAACCCTAAAATAAAAAAACGTCAGCAAACAATTTTCTCATCATAAAAAACTCATTGATTGTACATAGTTGAGTTCTAATGTTGTAATACACAGTGACGATATTAACTGGAAAACAAAATGTCACATAACGCTCAGGTTTTCAAGAGAATCACCTGTACGAGAATCATCTATATGAGAAACATCCCTTTCTTAAACCTTTATTTTCATATGCCAAAAACGTGACATGTCATATGAATCGACGTACAAGTCCACTTACAAATCAAAGGGTGCTTCAAAAAAAAAGGTACGTTTTCCAAAAGAGTACGCTTTTACAAAATAGTACGCTTCTACAAAATAGTACGCCATTACAAAATTTGTCAATCTACACATTATTTCCTCGGAAATTCTAACAAAATTCATGTACAAAAAAGCATCATGTGACATGTTCCTAACAATTGAAACTTTTGATCCTTCATAACCTCGACCTAATCTCCTTAGGCAATTGAAATACGGTGTAAACAATCGCGTCGCAAAGGAGTGTCCGTAAATACGGCCAATATGAGTTTTTGTACCTGGAAAAGTACAAAATTCATAAAAATATAGATACAAAGAACCACACATTAGCCACACTAATAATGGATACTGTCTCTCCTTGTCAGACATCCTACTTCAAAACTCGAAATATTTTAATTTGAACTCGAAAAAGGATCGCTTTTCACAACATCGATTTTTTTACTATTTTTTTGGTGTTTTACTATCTTACCGCCCGAATATTTTCCGCCATAAATGTTATATCTTTTTTGAGTTTAAAGAGTGAATCGTGAATCGTAACGACTACTTTTTTAATAAAACATTTTGCATCTCTAAGATAATATTTGCTGAAATTGAGTGATAAAAATAAAATAACATTTGACAGATTAAAAAATTGGTAATAAAAAGGAAAGGGACTGCCACGACATAAGTGACTGACAACATAACTAGATCCGAAAAGAAATTGAGGGACTTATTACAACTTAAAACTTAACAATAATGAAGAAAACTAGGAGAGGTCAACAAATAATATAACGAATTTCAAAGAAAGAATCCATAAGAGAATTGTAAAACAACATAGAGTTACCTCTTCAGTTTTAGTGTGGGCTTTTGTGTTTTAGATAGACAACTATGTAAGAAACAAAAAAGACGACAAAAACAAAAGAAGAGCAAAAGTAGAGCAAAAAAGTTATCAGTTATGGTTTATTACCTCTTCGAGAGTAAAACTGCAATTTTTCAGATCTCCAGTTTCCCAAGCTTGAGTTATGGCCACCAAGGACATATCCAGCAAATCTGGAAAATTTAACAGGAAAGGATTTAATAAAATGAAAAAAAATAAAAAGAAAAGATGAAGACAAGGAGTGAAATTTAGAAAGAGAGGAAAGGGAGAGGAGGAGAAGGCAGGGGAAAGGGAGAGAGGGGGGAAATTGAGAGGGGAAGGAGAGAGAGAGAGGGAAAGATGGTTATGAAAATATTAGAAATTGGTTGAAACCAAACTTGTAACATTTTGGAGGACGAGATAGAAGATAAGTTTCGTATCTGCTCGACACTTGACATATCGTAATCTTATTTTTTCTAAAAATTTTAGTTTAAAAATAAAATAAAGAACTAAATAAAAAAGGGGAAGAGAGAACAATGAAAAACCAATTGTTTCTAAACACAAGTCATTACTTTTCGTAGTCACAAGATTCCATCCTTCAATTTCAATGTCAGCTTAATTTTTTTCTTCTAAATTTTACCTGTTAATCGTTGAACTTTACGGTAAGCCGGAACTGCCGTCCTTATGTCTACCTCTTCCTCTTTTGTATCATCTCCCTCCCTTCCTCTGTTTCCTGCGTTTTCGTAGGGAGATAATAGAGGAGGCAAACGTAAAAGCAACTCGTGCATCAATTGTCGCAACTGTACATGGACAACGAAAAAAAAATGAACTCCTTCGTAAAATGATTTGGTAATATGAATCCCTTTCTGTAAAATTACTTAGTATTGCTTATTTGATTATGTTTAAAAGAAGAAGAGTCCATAAGACTAAGAAAAAGGTTACATGTTCATAGTCCTCATAAGGTTACATGTTCATAGTCCTCATACGTATTAGTGCGTATTACCCGTTCTATTTATTGAAGTTTATTAATTATTAAATAAAAGAAATCCACTACACTGACAAAATTCACAAATTGTCCCGTACCAAACTATTCCACACTATTCATGGTACACAACATCCGATTGCCATATTCGTCGAGTTTTGAACATTTTTAAAGTAAAGAAAGTCCCCCCCTCACCTGCACTGTCTCTTCCACAGAAATATCTTGAATCGACAATATATGAAAAACGAGACGGAGAAGAAGAGTTTCTATGAGATAAGCCATCACTCTCAAATATCGGCTTCGAGCCATCACTGAGCGCCAAACACTGGACAATCGTTGTAACTGAAAAACGGCCTGTGAACAACATAAAATGACCAAAACCAAACACCGTTGTGACTAAAAAAACAGCCTAAACAAACCATGTCCCCCCACAGCAAATTTACTCCATTTGTAATTGAAAAATGGCTTTTTGGATAACACAAAAGGATCGAATTCACATTTCAATGGAAAACAACAAACAGAATTTAATAAACAAAATGCACACCAAATTCTTCGCAACAAATCCAGACATTTTTGTAGCTCAAACACAGCCTGTGCGTGTGAAAATGACCAGATTCACATTTTATTGTGACGAAAAAAAAGATAATAGGCTAATCATTGCGACTAACACAATAAAAACGGACAGTTTGTGATCAAAAATCGATTTAGAAATAGCATAAAACTACCAAACCACATTACTGTGACTGGGAAAGGGAAAAACATAACTGAAAATCAGAAAACTGAAACTAAATAACAGCTTGAGGATAGGAGGGGATTGGGCAAAATAAAAGACGCTGCTACTGAAAATCAAGTTGAGCTACGGAAAAGAAGTGAACCATGACTGAAAAACGGCTTGTGAAACACAATAGAAGCATAAAAACACAAACAGAAGAATAAAAATACATGAAAAAAATACAAAAGCAATACAAAAACAATGTTAATTTAATGTGAAAAAAAAACCTGTTTGAGTGCTTTTTGAGATCTTCGAAGATGCTCTTCATCGTCTGTAAATTGAAAACCTCCACCAGAATCCACAGCCTGAATACCCAAAAAAAAATACAAAAAGGCACAACCGGATTACCAATTATATTCACCAAAATCATATCTAATCGTATATTTGCTGTGTAAAGCACCTTTTCAAAAGATGTTTCTGTATAATACTTATCAATTGTATGTGGTTTTTTGCCAGATAGAAATCAATTAAGAACGAGCCAATCATTCTTTCAGCTAATAATTTTTTTTGCAGATATTTTTCCAAGTTTGAACAAAAAACTTATTTGACGTACTTGGTCACTTAGTTTGAAACATTCCTTAATTGGCGGGCGGGTTGTGTAAATATACAGGGATATAATTTTCTCTTTTATTGGTGTTTAGTTGGAATTAAATGGGTAAACCATAAATACTAGTGCGGATATCTTGTGTAGGCAGGAGTTAGGGAAAATTGAAGAACCAATGGAAATTGCATACAATGGACAGAATTAGTATAGGCACTATAAATACAGTACCAAGACAAAGAGACAAACATATTTGCTTCGAGAAGCGACGTGGAAAAATTCTAGAAGTACCATTCAGCAAAGTAAAGAGAAACGCCTTTGAATGCTCGAAAATGTTTAGCACTAACGACGATGGATAAGTGTATTCTATTGGAAATTACTAAATTAGAGAGTATTGATGTAGTATAATCCCTGTAGGCAAATTGAAGAGACATGAAGGGTCCAGAAAGAGACAAGGGTAGAGATGATCACTGGGAAGTGCTTTGTACTCGTGCCTCGTAGAGTTCCAGAAGAGAAATAGTTAGTGGGAGGAAAGAGGGAATTAATCCCAGATAGCCTAAAGAGGTCTCCGACTGAGAAGTTGAACAAAATAATATTTCGAGTGAGGAATACTGTGATCTTTCAAGGAAACAAAGACATAAATCGAACTATTTGTGGAAAACTGCAGTCATCATTTTTTCTCGTGTGATATATTTGCCAAAACGATTCTTTAAGCAGTATCCGTGAGAATTGTTCTGTAACAACAATGCTTGCAAATTTTCTTACCACAGAAATTTTCACACGAGTAGATTGTTTTCAGGGCTAAAGGAATACCTCCATAAGTTGATCTTGTTGCAAGCTCAGTTGTTTGTTTCCAACTTTTTCAGCCATTCTTCGGAATAAAGGAACCATATCCACAAAAAGGGCAACATTTCGGAGAGAGGGAGGGAGAGTGGGACGATACTGGAAAACAACAAAAAAAAAGGTCAAACGATTTCAAAATCAGAGCAAAATATGCCAAGCAAAAGAAATAAAAAGGCAGAATTGCAACAAACGACCCTGAAAAGCTTTCAGAAAAAAAAAATGAAGGCCAGAAAACAAACCAGAAAAGCGAGAGTTAAGAGGTGATGGGCGATAAAAAGGCAATCATTTTGAAAAAGCATCGAGAGAGCCGGCACTCTTTCCACATCCTGCCCGTGCTGCCCGAAAAAAAAGAAAAAAAAAAAAAAAAAAACAAAAAATGAAAAAAAAAAAGAAAAAAAGCTAGAAAAAAAGGAAAAAAATAAAAAAAAAAAAAAAAAAAAAAAAAAACTAAAAATGAAAAAAAGAAAGAAAGAAAGCGAGAAAAAGAGGTAAAAAATAATCAAAAAATACGTTACTGTTTTCTCCCTCTCTCACTGCTTGATAAAAAACGAACAACAAATATATTTCCTGTTTTTCTCAAAGTGGGTACAACTGCCCAATGGAGTAGAAAAACAATGGCCAGAAACGACATTAAAAAAATCTTACCAAAACGAGGAGTAAAACAGAAATCTTACCAAAACGGGTACAATGGCCCGGAAAAGAGTAAAACAATCTCGGGCAGCAGTGTAAAGTTCCCTAGCTGTTTTCTCAGTTGACAAGCATGCCTCCTGTCTCCAAATAAACGAAGGAAAAAAACCACAGTTTACAAAAATCAAATTTGCTAAAACCACATTTTACTTTGAAAAATCTGTTATAAAAGTTCGTTCGTTTTTTTTGCTGAAATCACTACAATCATTCTTGAGAACCAC
The DNA here is from genome assembly GCA_037447655.1 of Zygnema cylindricum. Taxonomy (NCBI): domain Eukaryota; kingdom Viridiplantae; phylum Streptophyta; class Zygnematophyceae; order Zygnematales; family Zygnemataceae; genus Zygnema; species Zygnema cylindricum. Next base: position 5,660 of record JBBHKE010002702.1, on the reverse strand, counting down.
AATTACTTCCATAGGCTCACTAGTAGGAAAAAGTAAATACGCTTTTAACGGACACATACAGCAATTCTAATGAGCAAAAGAAAGGAACAAAAAATTGATAAGTGCGAGAAAAAAAAAAGCATCTCTCTAAAGCGAAAAAAGAGGATAGCAACAGGCCTGACAACATCACACATAAAATACTGTGCATATTAATTGTTATTTTTGTATTATAAAATTATACATGAAAAACATCAAAGCAATGAAAATTTTAGGAGAAAACCTTACCTCCATGGCTTTGTGAACAAGTTCAATAAGCATTTTCGCAGCCGTACTGACTTGACAAGGTTCAAATTCAAAAAAGGGCCTTTCCTCCTCCGGTAAGTTTTCAGATTTTGCATATGATGCCTATTTGAACACAATAAGCGACCTTTAGTCAGTTCCGTATGCATCCTATATCGCATATCATAAATCATTATTTCAACAACGTTTTAAACAAAGCAACGACATCAAATAAGTTGTATATGATATTTGTGTACCTTGATCTCATCGAGTGACATTTGACCATTGATGTCTAAACTATAGACATCGTTTTTGTCTTTTTCATTAGAACCGTTGTCTCCATGTGACCAGTTAGACTCTGACGTTCTGTAAGCTCCAACCTAAAATGTGGGCAAAGAACGGGAAGTTTTAAAAGACCAGAAGAAGAAATAGAAGGAGAAAAGAAGAAATAAAACAGAAAGAAGGGAAGGAAAAGAAGGAAATGAAGAAACAGAAGGACGATAAGGACAAGATAGGAAAGACAGCCCAGAAAAAGAGAAGGATAAGTATAAAAAAATAGCTAAACAAATATTGATGTATTCTTCAGAACAAATGAATTCATTGTTTTTCAAGACAAATCAATTCACTCCCGTTCTAATCTTATTATATCTCTTTAGTGACAAAAACTGAAATGTGTTTTCTATTGACCAATGTTGATTTAAGGTGCCAGCTGGTTAACACAGTTCGATAATTTGGTAGATTGGCAATTGTTATTATAAAAAATACGCCATGTTTTCCGTACCCCTTTTCCAACCGCCTACGACAAGCAATTTACTGGTTAAATTAATACGGGCGGCATGCTTTTAAGACGTTTTCTCGATCGCCCAACACAACAAAAGGAGCAAAATACTATAAGAATGACGCACAAAACAGAAAATGTCAACGCTATTTCACTCACCTGGACTGGTGTGAAGTCCATATTAACCAATAAACCTCTCGCTGTCGCCAAAACTTTTTGTTTCTTTTTTTGTGCAAAATGAATTTCCACATCAGCCGCATATAGAGACAGCCGATCTCCTTTTGACCTAAAATTTTCATTTCCAGAGATACTTCCTTCGCTTGTGACACTTGTCATCTCCGTTCTGGTTTGCAGATGCGTATCTTCCGAAACAGAAATGAACCCTTTTGAAATAAGATAACTTTCAAAACGAACAGTGAGATCTGCGACTGATTGAAAATGGGCAAGTTGCGAGGTTTCGCTGGGAACTGCCTGTCAAAAAAAAACTTCTTGCCTTCAAAAAACAAGCTTTTGACTCGACCTGCAAGTCTTGAGGATCTTGAGAATCTTGGGTGTCTAGAGGTTGTTCTTTTTTTTTGTCTCTATCCGGCTCAAAAAACAGACTTTCTGACACCCAGAAAAAACTCACTCTTGGACACAAAAAACCAGCATTTCGACATAAACTATATATATTTCATCTTTTTAAGACTATCCTGGTTGTTTTCTGTCAATGTACATTCATCAACTGTCATCCATTTCACTGAACATATGTAGAAAGTATTCATTCGCTATTCAAGCAATGTTTTCTTTCCCAATATGTAACAACAAAGGAGGATAAGAAGGATGACTTTCCCGGCTTTTAGGGGAACCAAAACTAGGTTTTACTTCACTCACCTTACTCAAACATTCTTCGATAATTGCGTCAGATAATCGTGGCCACAAGATCTTGCCCAAGCGACACATCAGATTTTGATCAACGGCAAAAACATGGTTTCGTAAAAACCGCACCACTTCCAAAAGTTTAGGATAAAGGATTTCTGGAGTAACTCCCACCTGCCGTCCATTATTCTGTAACTCCCAAAAACATATAAATAAGAATGTAGACACTTTTTGTTAAACCTACCAGCTATTCTTGTAATCAAATACACTTTGCAATTTACTTTTAGTCAAAAACTACATACTTTTCTTGGAATAGGTATTTTGAAATTTACTTTTGCAATAAGAGGAATCTACATCGAACTAAAAAAAAAAACATAAAAGAAACAAGTCACAATATAGCCATTAACCAGTTCATTTTTCTTCAATTATAAAGCAAAAATTATAGAGAAGTAGATAGTTAGCTATGTGTACCTTGTGATTTTTATCAAAACTGCATCTCAAACGAGCCACTTCTCGTTCATGAGTTCTCTTTCCGTTTCCGTGGTTAACATGTTCCGGATCTTCCTCCAAAGCAACCATCGTAAGAGTAGGATACTTCAAAATTGAGGTAAAAATCACCCTAAAAAGGGCATCCGCTAATTTGACAAAATAGGCATCCAAGATGCCAAGCCTCTGCAAAAACACAAAAACAGATGTTTTGAGGCTTTTATTGTATGTGAAGGCTCACCAATTTTTTTCCAAGTTCCAAGTGTTTGAAGACTAATCTCCCTCTCCCTCTCCCTTTCCCTCTCTCTCTCTCTCAAGAACATGTCTCCTCTTTTCCACTCTCCCCCTCTCTGCTCTGTCATCCTAAAGAGAGGTCACAACCAAGCTGTCTCACCCGACATACCCCTCGGAATGGTAGCAATGGTCGCTGACCTCCATGGCTTCGAAAACTTCTGTTAAGGTGATTTCCGTCGGGCCGTTTCCGTTGGAGTCCAGATGATCGCCACGTGTCACTTTGCTAGCAGCACAGATCTCACAATGATTGGAATCGACGACCAGCATTTGTGACGAAAGGCTCTCCAAAATGGCTTTCAACTGCATATAAAAAAGGATAAGGCAAAGGAAAAGACAAAAAAAGGAAAAGACAAAAGGAAAAGACAAAAAAAATGATAGGACAGAACAGGATAAGAGAAGAAGCGTTGAGTCAAGAAGGGACATTGTATAACACAGGAAAAGGGTAAGACTATGGATAAAACAAAAAAAAGGGAGGAAAAGTAGGGCGAGTGAAGAAAGGACAGAAAAGTTAAACAAGGAAAGGGTAAGACAAGCGGGAAAGGGTCAGAGAGAAAAGAAAATGGAAGAGAAGAAAGAAAACAAAAGAGGATACAACAAAAAGTATAAGATAAGGAGTAAGATAAAAAAGGTAAGAGAAGGAAAGAGGTAAGTCAAGAAAAGGACAAGACAAGAAGCGCAAGACAATTAAAATGGTAGTGAACAAAGAATACAGCAAAAAGGCAAGGAAGAATGGAAAAAAACAATTAAGGTAAGAATAAGACAGACATAAACAAGAAAAAATAAGACAAGAGGAAAGACAAGGGGGCAAAGGAGGGCAGGGAGAGAGGAGGTCCCATAATAGACTTTGAAAAATGTGTTTGCACAAAACAGGTAGAGGTGATTTCACTCCTTCAAATCACGAAAATTATGGTCACAAACATGAAAACCAAACAGAAAATGCTAGGAAAGGAGACACAAAGTTTTACAATCTATGAAGGAAAATTTTGTCCTCGTGTCAAGAAAACTACGAGGCAACAATTAAGTTGTTTTCAAAATAAACTGATTGTCCAATTTTTTTAATAGTGAAAGACAAAATTAAAAAAACTCCACAACATAAACAACACCGTGTCCCAAAATTAGCGTCAATGGCACTACGTCAGTACCCCTAAATTTTACCCCTCGAACCTAAAATAGTATTAATGACATTAATTGCATTTTCCGTAAGGCTAATTCTTTAAACGGTTGAAAACCAGCCACATAATTCGAACTAAATACAAAACCCACGCTAATAATTCCTTTACTCCAATAACAGTTCACAGTGTAGGTCAACAAAAGCACATTTTACAAAAGTGTGAAAGTACATTTACTCATCACATTTAACATTATTTTCTAACGTTTATATTTCTTGCATACAGTAAGTCTTTATTAATTCACTCGTGTAAGAAAAATGTAGCCATTCCATCCTTCCTCTCTCCTTAATCGTTTCTCCCTCTCCCCCGCCTCCTCATACCCCCGCCCCCTCTCTCTCCCTGCCCTCCTTCCCACTCACATTAAAACACTATTCCACCTCACAGTGCCCAGACATTTAATTTACAAACCTTGAAGAATTAGCAAGTTTCTTAAAACATGGGAATCCTATAAGGCAGGTTTAACGCTTCCATCCATTTAGAACGAGAGAGCGGGAGCAGGAGAGGAAGAGGGAGAGAAAGAGCGATACAGAGAGGGAGAGAAAGAAAGGGAGAGAGAAAAAAAAGGAAAAAAAGGGAGAGGGGAGAGGAAGAAAGAGAAGGAAAGAAAAAAAAAGAAAGAAAGGGAGAGGGAAAAAGAAATTCAAAGGGAAAGGGAACGAACGCGGGGAGAGAGAGGGAAAAGGAGATTTTATGGCTTGACTTTCAGGGGGTGAGAGGGAGAGAACGAGAGAGAGAGGGCGACTTTAGAGTTTGCACCTTTAGCTTTCGTAACCGGCATTCCTTTTTTAGAATTCCTGCAATCCTGGGAGCTGTCACATGCCTTTTTACTTCCTCCTCCTCCTCCTCCTCCTCCTCCTCCTTCTCCTCCTTCTCCTCCTCCACCTTCTCCTTCTCCTCTTTCTGCGCCTCCTCCTTCTCTTCCTCCTCCTCTTCTTCCACTCCTGCCATACTCACTAGAGCCAAAACCTTATCCGTGGCTTCTAGAAGCCTGCCTCCAGCGAGCCACGCGTCCACCTCTCGAATCTTCTCCGCTACAGACAAAATATCTCGTACGGACTCGATTTTCCTCATGTTTTCTTGCAGATTTTCCTGCAACTCTTTCGCAGAATGTAAAGGAATAAGAATATCGTTTTGATTCTCTAAAGAATAAAGTGTTTCCTTCACATTCCTAAAAATGGTTTCGACTTCGTCACGTGTGTCACTCGCAATGGCGACGAGACACAGCAAACCGCTGCGATTGGCCGAAAGAACATTCTGGACAGTTTCCTTGTTCAGATCAGAAAGTGTACGGACCCTATCGGTGAAGAGGAGGAGATCCGCACCGGAGAGAGGAGAATCGAGAGGAGCATCTCCTGCAATGAGTCGCCTGAGAGGAGGATCCATGGAGCTTGAAGAAGCCATGAGCATGGCAGAGTGTTTGGCTGTAAAGCTTTACTTTTTTAGGGCTAAGGGAATCTAATAATATATAAAAAAACCACATCGGTGTGCGTCACAAGAGGCCGATACACGATGTACAGTACACCGTGTATCGCTATCAGGGTTAGTAATTTTTTCGCCATTTAAAACATCTTTTCTCTGTGCACACTAGTCCAATTTTCAATTTGAGATCGTCAATCGGAAGCTGAGAATCTTACCTTTCGATAACAACCGTCAGATCCACAATCCAACAAGTATGTACGGAGAAAATATGGATTAAGGCTGCGGCCCCATGTGGCTAAGTTCGGGTTTTTTTCTGTCGTTTTCCTTTATAACTTAGCGCCGTACTGCCTAAGTTGCGACCGTACGAAGAAATCGCAAATTTGTAAAGTACAATTTGC
>JBBHKE010002701.1:9291-54332 GCA_037447655.1 Zygnema cylindricum | reverse complement strand
CCCTGTGATTTGCGAAATGAATAGATAACTACAGTACCGTGTCAGATTTGCGACGCTAATATGATGTCACCTACTTCCACGATACCAAAAAGTACAAATTACAAGAATGTTGGATGATAGTGACAGTACAAAATTTTCATTTTTTTGGTTTTTTGGTTGACCGCCCGTAACCGACGGTTTTTTTTTTCCTGGTGAGTCAACCGACCGTAACCTTGACCGTTTGCGACCTCTACCGGTCGTCGCTTGCACCAAACCGAACCGACACAAAAATGTAAGCATGTTGATTCGTAAATAGCGTGGCTCGATTTCGTTGCGCGTGACGACGCTCATTTTTTTCATTTAATTTCAAATGATATTTTTACGTTGGTTCGTTTTATTATAAAAGTTTATTTTGTTTCGTGCGTTATAATATTTCTGTACGAGACTTATAGTACTTTTAGTTTCAATAGGTTTCGTTTCACTTTGCGTGAAAGTTCAATGTAACACTTAGACGATTCAATTTCAATTTTGCGGCTGTGCTCTCACCGTGGAGCTCACATAACGACAAAAAGTTACTGTCGGCAACCATTTTATTTACATGTGGTCGCCGCAGTTTTGTTACTGTAAACGCTCGCCGGCCGTGTGAATTGCTAATTTTATTATGACGGTCGACGTTCGTAAGCGCGGCAAAATTTTAAGCGGTTGAAACAATATTATGAAAGTCAAAGATGTCCAACCGATTGACCGTCAAATTTACACTCAACGGTACTTTATTTGTACCAATGTTTACTTCAAACGTACGTTATTTGACAAAATGACGCAAGTGACTGTACGCAACCAAAACATTAACTGTCATGATCAATTCCCATTTTCTATGGTGTCGCCCGTTGACAAATTTCTTCGTTTTTGCCTGTTGGCAAGAGGGGCTGACAATATTCTACGCTTTCGCATGCTGGCAATTTTCTACGCTCCTGGCAAATTTACACACTGCCGCCAGGTGGCATTTTTTTGCGTTGCCGCATGGCATTTTTTTAAGCTGCCGCCCGTCAACAGTATATACCGCCAAACTGTTGGTGTAATGTTACGTTGCCGTGAGTTGGCAGTACATATACTGCCGTACTGCAGGCACAATTGCTGGATTCACACTAGAAACGGATGGTGAATGAGATGAAGAAATGAATGCTCCTGTACCGTTCATTTTGCAAATAAACAAAATACACAGGCGCCAAACAGCTTGACCGCTCGGTTGTCAACCTTTTTCAAGCGTAGCAACAGAAAAAATATACTTTTTGGAGCGTAGCGACGGACAAAACGTGCGGTCGAATGCGTCAAAACTTGACAACTGTAGTCATTCATCTTCTTTTTCGGAAAGCCTTTTTGGAATGCAGATTTCTGACTTTAAAAAAGCACGAAGTCGTATCTCGAATGAATAATCCGTACTCTAAGTCGTCGGCGACAACTTGTACGGCAACATGAATCACATTGCGACATTTTTGTTGACGTGAGATGACGTCACCAGCAATTCACGTCCAAACAAAAAAAGGACATTTATTTTTTCATCTCATTCACCATCCGTTTCTAGTGCGAATCTAGCAAATGTTACGTTGCCGTCAATTGTCTCTACGAACGACTACAAGAAAAGGTACAGGACCATCCATCCAGGGAAAAGGTACGGGTGTTCGTTTTTGTAACAGGCATGAAAAGTTGGCATAAAAATAGGGCATGAAAAACAAGCGTGATAAATTGAACAGGGTACATGCCCGTGTAACGGGCGTTGATTTGCTAGAAAGTATAAATTAGGGCGTGGTTACATCAAGAGGTATGTATAATAGTACGGACAACAATATTTCTGTAATACGGAGGTCTCGGTTACATCCCGTAATGTCTGTAAATAAGTTTTTATATACGTGGTTCAATTTGAGTGGCTCCACGTAAGTTGAGGATTGAATCTTTAAAATTGTCAAAGATTTTGAAACTGACCAATTTCGTTTCAAAATTTGTACTCACCTATCATGTACATGTACTTTTACGTGTACTTTTGCAATTTGAATTTTTATTTCAAAACTAACGACAAAAAATAGCGCTCGAAACAATAAAGTTGGAAGGAGTGCAAAAACCGTACTTCTTTTGGAAGGAAGGCAAAAATCGTACTATTTTTGGCAAGAATGCATACTTCTTTTCGGCAAAGAATTTACGGTCACCTTGTCCGAAGCATAGTTCAACAGTAGGTGAAAGTAGGCCCATATAATATGCCTATTGTACGCAAAACATACTTATGCTCTTAAGACCTATATTGTATTGGTTGAAAAATGAAAAAAAAGGGTAACAGGGTTAAGTTTCACATCGATCGATAGAGAATTAATCGTCATGTCTAAATTTTGAAAATCATTCGGACAAAAAATATTTTTTCTGTGAGTTTTGAGGTATTTTTTATTTAAACCGTCAGATTTGGACGATCGGACAGTCGCAAATCAAAGTAGGCGATCTAAGTAGATCACATGAAAATCCTATAACACGACTTACGATAAGAATATTTGTCACATTAACGTCTACAATTTTGAAGGCCACACTAAATAAAAGAAGCAAATTGACCAACCAGGCAATATGGGACGATAAAAATAAAAATATTCCACCATGCCAAAAAAATTACAAAACCTACCACTTGGTGGCTGCAAAAACACTTTGGCAATTTTGCCCTTTCTAAAAAAATTATGAACTCTCCGTACTCTCTCTCATCGCACTCTCACCGCTCTCCACCGCGCACATTTTAACTCCACCGTAGGCATTTCAGCCCTCCACGTCTTCTCCATAAATTTGTTTCCTTCCCCTCGAGTGTTTGGGTTCATTATATAAAAGAGCCATGGTTTATACAGCAAGTTTGAGTGACGTGAAACAGAATTGGTATGTAAGAGATCAAGAATCCTTTGTAATCCTTTGTAGTTGTTTTTTTTTGTATCTCAACACGTCATTTTTTAAAATTATTTTTGAATTGTTTTGGCTTTTACTTATTCCCCACGTATTTTTTTGTAGACACCACAAGGCTCTTCCTTGAGCATTTTTTCGCGAAATTGGAGGAAAAGGAGTCTAGTATTTGGGAACAAGTGAGCTTTGACCTATCCCAATTTTTTTCTTTCTCACGCATATCCAAACAAGAAAATTGAGAATGTCTCTATTCTTGTGTATCTTGTTTTGATTCACAACCTAGGGATTGTCGATTTTCATGGCTCTGTTTGAAAGTCATTGAGAAAGAAATGGAAATCATAATGATTTGAACTCAGCTCGGTTGGGCAACTACAGGTTTTACTTCTGATTTTTTTAGTTCTGTTCAGTGTAGTATCATTCAGTTCAGTTCAATTTCAATTCAATTTCAGTTCATTCTGTTTGATTCAATCTAGTTTAATTCTATTGAAGTCATCTCAGTTCAACTCAGTTTAGTTCAGTTCTAATAAGCTCGATTTGGTTCTGGTCAGCTCCACTCACTTCAGTTCATTTCCGTTCGGTTCAGTCCATTCAGTTCTAATCAGTCTGGTTTAGTTCTGTCAGCTCAAAGGTACGACGGAACTGAAACTCTGTGTCCTCCATTGGACTACAGAGTACAAGAAGCCTCTAGATAGTTATTAACTAACCCACTTTCAATGGCAACCACTACTACCTAAGCTGACAAACAGACAATGTGACTGCAACCCTTGTGCAGCCTGGACTCCCCTAAGTCTGTAGGAAAATGAATCTCTGAAAACGCCCAACCAGGCGATAAGTTATAAGCCGGCAAAGATGCCAATTTATACAAAACTCCCAAGGGAGAGGTGACTGTCTAAATATTATAAGTCCTACATCTCTCCCTCACAAACCATATCTACTAAAGTACGCTCCAATCAGAATATTGTAAAGTACATAAAAGTACTATTCGCAATGTACTTTTTGTACGACTTTTGTACGACAAGGCCATTGAGCGGACGCGTGTCCATTTTCCACTCGTCCGTACGTTCCTCGAAATTCCCGCGACCGAATTTTATTTCTCCACGTGGCGCCGGGTCATGCCACGTCACTAAATGCAAAAGTGACCATTCCAAGATTTCGGCGATTGTGTGCGCCGTTGGATTTGACTCGAAATGCAATCTCAACCATTATAAATACTTGCGCGATATTTGTTTCGTTGTCGAAACAAAATGCGCGGTATCCGTTTCGAAACTGTACCGTACTCTATGCTTTACAAAAACTATATCTATGCATGTCTTATATAGTTTCAGTTAAATGAATTAGTTCATTCCTAAATATATAAATATCTATCAAACCCTATAACATTTAGCATTGGTCCTAGACTAATAGGATAAAGCTCATGTTGATATTTGAGTATTTTATAGGTCTGTATTAGGATAGAAAAAGAGCTGAGGCGGTCTGCCTCTAACTCCCCTTTCCAAGCCCCCATACTTGTCGTAGTCACTGAAGGCTGGATAGGGAGCTAGAGCCATGGCTGCCTAGGCTCTCTAGAGAAGACAGGGGGTAAATTATGTGGTCTTACCAAAAGTTGGTTGACGGACCCAGGAATTGATCCTGGTACCTACCGTCCATCAATCCGCATTAGCCGTTAGCTCTAGCCGTTATGTCTAGAACAGATATTACGACATATAGGGTTTGACAAATATTTAAATCGTTATATGTAGATTAATCCGTTTAACGGCTAATAGATACTTAGTACATAGATACAGTTTAGTTTAGTACGAAGTACGGAATGGGGGCAGAACGGATACCACGCATTTGTTTCGATAGCGAAACAAATACCGCGCATTTGTTTCGACAGCGAAACAAATACCGCGCATTTGTTTCGATAGCGAAACAAATACCGCGCGTCGAATTTCAGCGGCTACGATTATAGCCGGTCTTGATCGGACGGCCACGATAGGCGCCGTGATCACGGAAAAGGCATTTTTGGCGTTTTACGGTCTTTGTCACGTCAAGTGACACGTGGCGTGATAACATTGGACTACGGGAATTCCGGAGATTACAGGAACTAATCCTGATTTGACACGTGTCGACATTTTGGCCATGTCGTACAATGGCCGTACAGAAAGTACACCGGCACCTGTACTTTTCTGTACGACACAGTAATTTGATTGGTGCCGTACTTCAGTAGATAGAGTTTTAGAGAGGGAATAGGACTTAGAAAATTTTGGGTAGGCAGCTGCCTCTCCCAGAGAGCACCCTGTATAAATGGCAAACTTTGGCCAGCCATAACTATCAATTTACTTGACCATTTTCAGTGATTCTTTTTGCTGCCGACTCAGGGGAGTCTAGGCTACACAGGGGTGTAGTCGGTCAGAGTTTTTGTCTGCCAGGGTGGCTGTATTTCTAAGGGAAAGTCAAAGAGGTGAATGTGTCCAAATCTCATATTCTAACTTTGCATTCTGTGGTGGAACTGAGCACACAGAAAGTGTTATTTCACAGGGGTGAATCTATATTGGGGTTCTGACTGTCAAGGGGTCAGTCACTTGGGTTTATATTAACTTGGAGTCGGCACTATCTAGATTAGCTTCTTTTGGATCTGCATACTCTGAGGGCCAATGGAGGTCTCAGAGTTTCAGGTTATGGGCCCACCATCTAGGGTGCCTATGTTTGATGGAACAGGCTTCACGTATTGGGCGTTTACAATGGAGGGATTACTTTTCGAGAAGCACTTATGGGGAATTGTTGCGGGACAAGTGAGATGTCCGCCACCTAGCTTTGGAGGAGCTTACTACGGAGAATCATCTGAGACTGTCCAGAATATCACCCGGAGTTCAGATGCAACGGAAGGTGAAGGGAAAAACCTTTCCGTGGATGGGGAAATAGGGGAGAAGGAAAAAGGGACACCTATGGTGAGGGGAGCTAGGCTCTCAGCTATGGTACCACATGTAGGGATTAAAACTGAAGAAAATGACAGGAAAATATGGGAATACAAAAACACTATAGCAAAACATCTCATACTTAGATATGTGTCTAAGTCGATAGCTATCACTCTTTTAAGTCTAACCAAGTCTTCGGAGATATGGGAAGCACTAACTCAGATTTATAAGAGTGAGACTATTCAGAGGCAGCAATTAGTAAAACAAGAAATAGATGCCTACGTTTATAAAGGCGGTAGCATGATAGAGTTTTGTAATGATATTGCTGCGTTATATGTTGAGCTTACTAGTTCGGGATATGTAGAATCTGAGGAGAGTAAGATTAATACACTAATTATGAAACTCCCAGATGAGTACGAAAACATAATTTGTCGTATGCAGGCAATGGATGGCTCCTCATGGACTTGGAGCTTTACCATGGGGATAATTCTTGTGAGGGAAAGCACTTTGGAGCTTCGTAGGGGAAAGGACAGGGTCAATGCATTTTCAGCTGGTGGTGATTGGCGGAATCGTGATGAGAGGAACGGCGGTGACGAGCGGAAGCGTGATGAGAAGAATGGTGGTGACGAGCGGAAGCGTGATGAGAGAAAGAAAGACAAAGGTAAACCTTATCGGAACTTTGGTGGAAAGAGAGGGAGAGGAAAAGGCACGGGAGCTTTGAAAAAAGGGGTTTGCTTCTTTTGTAGGGAACCGGGTCATTATATGGAGGAATGCCCTTGTTTGGAAAAACTTAGAAGTTGGAATGTGGATGAGGAGGACGAAGAGGAAGAGGAGAAAGAGGATGAAGAAAAATTGGAGCTTCTTCACATCGGTAGAATGGGGAAGAGAGAAAAGTACACAGAAATAGGACGAAGGCAACAGTGTGCTTTTGGAGGTATAAGGGAAGTAAAGAGAGAGGAGATACTTGAAGAAGTTCAAAATATTGAGGATAGTTTCATAAATATTTTGGAAACAGAAAACTGGTCGGAAAGGGAGACTTCAACGGATTCCGAGGAAAGGGGAGAATTAATTCTAGAGGGGGTTTTAAAAGATAGGGGAGAAGAGAAATATTTATTGGGAATTAAAATAGAAAGTGATAGTGGAAAGAATTCCATGGGAGACAGTGAGGGAAGTTCAGAAAATGGGGTAATTATCATGGATAAAAATATGATTACGGAAGATGTAGATCTTATGAGGAACTTAGTGGGGACTAGTGGTTTTTGGGAATATTTGGAGGTGAATGGATTTGACATCACTACTTGGTGTGATGTCTCTTGTGAAGATGTGCCTGTAAAAGGGTTATCATCCGGGTATGTGTTGAAGGTTGGGGATGGGGCTGGTTGTTTGAATTTCAAGAGGGAAAGTGGATTTAGTGTGGATGGAAAAGGGAAGAGGTGGATAAAATCTTTGCTCGGGTTTAAGAAAAATGGGATGTTAAATAAAATATGTGATACAATTATCATTTCAGTTCATTTTATCCACTGTGTTAAATACTTAAGTTTTATGAAAGGAAAAGGAAAAAGGAAAAAGAAAAGAAAAAGGGGAGGGGGTGTTTGTTTACTTGTTTGTGGAAGTTAAAAGAAAAATAGACTAGAAAATAAGGGGAGTGTTGATATTTGAGTATTTTATAGGTCTGTATTAGGATAGAAAAAGAGCTGAGGCGGTCTGCCTCTAACTCCCCTTTCCAAGCCCCCATACTTGTCGTAGTCACTGAAGGCTGGATAGGGAGCTAGAGCCATGGCTGCCTAGGCTCTCTAGAGAAGACAGGGGGTAAATTATGTAGTCTTACCAAAAGATGGTTGACGGACCCAGGAATTGATCCTGGTACCTACCGTCCATCAATCCGCATTAGCCGTTAGCTCTAGCCGTTATGTCTAGAACAGATATTACGACATATAGGGTTTGACAAATATTTAAATCGTTATATGTAGATTAATCCGTTTAACGGCTAATAGATACTTAGTACATAGATACAGTTTAGTTTAGTACGAAGTATGGAATGGGGGCAGAACGGATACCACGCATTTGTTTCGATAGCGAAACAAATACCGCGCATTTGTTTCGACAGCGAAACAAATACCGCGCATTTGTTTCGATAGCGAAACAAATACCGCGCGTCGAATTTCAGCGGCTACGATTATAGCCGGTCTTGATCGGACGGTCACGATAGGCGCCGTGATCACGGAAAAGGCATTTTTGGCGTTTTACGGTCTTTGTCACGTCAAGTGACACGTGGCGTGATAACATTGGACTACGGGAATTCCGGAGATTACAGGAACTAATCCTGATTTGACACGTGTCGACATTTTGGCCATGTCGTACAATGGCCGTACAGAAAGTACACCGGCACCTGTACTTTTCTGTACGACACAGTAATTTGATTGGTGCCGTACTTCAGTAGATAGAGTTTTAGAGAGGGAATAGGACTTAGAAAATTTTGGGTAGGCAGCTGCCTCTCCCAGAGAGCACCCTGTATAAATGGCAAACTTTGGCCAGCCATAACTATCAATTTACTTGACCATTTTCAGTGATTCTTTTTGCTGCGGACTCAGGGGAGTCTAGGCTACACAGGGGTGTAGTCGGTCAGAGTTTTTGTCTGCCAGGGTGGCTGTATTTCTAAGGGAAAGTCAAAGTGGGTGAATGTGTCCAAATCTCATATTCTAACTTTGCATTCTGTAGTGGAAGTGAGCACACAGAAAGTGTTATTTCACAGGGGTGAATCTATATTGGGGTTCTGACTGTCAAGGGGTCAGTCACTTGGGTTTATATTAACTTGGAGTCGGCACTATCTAGATTAGCTTCTTTTGGATCTGCATACTCTGAGGGCCAATGGAGGTCTCAGAGTTTCAGCTCACCGCTACCGGCCAACTCGACGGACGGTATGTACCGAGATCAAATCCTGGGTCCGTCAAGTACATTTTTAGTAACTTACTAAAAATAACTGCCTGTTGAACTAAGACAGCCATGGATCAACCACCCTCTCTATCCTTCATTGACTACAACAAGTATGGGGGCTAAAGAAAGGAGGTGGAGGCAGGCTGCCCGTCCTTTTCTTTTCCTTTTATACTAACATATTTAAACCTAGATAATACTCTAGAATCTATTAATTTCAACACTCCCTTTATTTTCTAGTCTAAGTTTACCTTCAGTTTTAGTCCACATTTTTCTCTACAATATTTCAATTTAGGAGCGGGCACTGGTTTTGTCATCATATCAGCCACCATTTTTTCATCACATCCATATACAAAATTCACAATCTTATTCTCAACTTTTTCCCTCACAAAACTCAATCTTATGTCCATATGCTTAGCTTTAAAATGATGTTTTGGATCAGCTCCAATTGCAATGGCAGCTTGATTATCACAAAACACTTCATGCACTTCTTCCTTCATATACCCCAGTTCTTGTAGTAATAATTTGACCCACATCAACTCTTTCACAGCAGAACAAGAGGCCATGTACTTAGCCTCCATAGTAGACTGAGCAACCACCTTTTGTTGCTTACTGCTCCAACAGCATGCACCTTCCCCAACATACAACACATACCCAGAAGTGCATCTTCTCATAGGTGCGTTCCTATAACTAGCATCACTCCAAGTAGTGGTGTCAATGTGCTTGTTGATATTTGAGTATTTTCTAGGTCTTTATAGAAAAAGAGCAAAGGCAGTCTGTCCCTAACTCCCTTCTCCAAGCCCCCACACTTGTTGTAGTCACTGAAGGCTTGATAGGGAGCTAGAGCCATGGCTACCTAAAGCTCATTAGAGAAGACATGGGGTGGATTAGATATATTTGCTAAAAGTTAATTGCCGGAACCAGGAATTGATCTTGGTACCTGCCGTCCGCCAATTTGAAGTAGCCATTAGCTCTGACCGTTAGGTTAAGACACACATTACGATATATTAGATTTGGTAAATATATAAATCGTTACATAAAGATTAATTCGTTTAACGACGAATAGATACTTAGTGCATAGATACAGTTTGAATTAGTGCGTAGTACGGTACGCGGACAGAACGGATATCGCGCATTTGTTTCGATAGCGAAACAATTACCGCGCGTCGAATTTCAACGGCTAGGATTATAGCTGGTTTTGATCGGACGGCCGCTATAGGCGCCGCGATCACGGAAAAGGTACTTTTGGCGTTTTACGGTATTTGACACGTCAGATGACACGTGGCATGATAACATTGGATTACGGGGATTCCGGAGATTACAGGAACTAATCCTGATTTGACACGTGTCGACATTTTGGCCATGTCGTACAATGGCCGTACACAAAGTACACCGGCACCTGTACTTTTCTGTACGACACAGTAATTTGATTGGTGCCGTACTTCAGTAGATAGAGTTTTAGAGAGGGAATAGGACTTAGAAAATTTTGAGTAGCTAGTCGCCTCTCCCAGAGAGCACCCTGTATAAATGGCAAACTTTGGGCAGCCATAACTATCAATTTACTTGACCATTTTCAGTGATTCTTTTTGCTGCGGACTCAGGGGAGTCCAGGCTACACAGGGGTGTAGTCGGTCAGAGTTTTTTTTCTGCCAGGGTGGCTGCATTTCTAAGGGAAAGTCAAAGTGGCTGAATGTGTCCAAATCTCATATTCTAACTTTGCATTCTGTGGTGGAACTGAGCACACAGAAAGTGTTATTTCACAGGGGTGAATCTATATTGGGGTTCTAATTGTCAAGGGGTCAGTCACTTGGGTTTATATCAACTTGGAGTCGGCACTATCTAGATTAGCTTCTTTTCGATCTGCATACTCTGAGGGCCAATGGAGGTCTCAGAGTTTCAGGTTATGAGTCCACCATCTAGGGTGCCTATGTTTGATGGAACAGGCTTCACGTATTGGGCGTTTACAATGGAGGGATTGCTTTTCGAGAAGCACTTATGGGGAATTGTTGCGGGACAAGTGAGATGTCCGCCACCTAGCTTTGGAGGAGCTTACTACGGAGAATCATCTGAGACTGCCCAGAATATCATCCGGAGTTCAGATGCAACGGAAGGTGAAGGGAAAAACCTTTCCATGGATGGGGAAATATAGGAGAAGGAAAAAGGAACACCTATGGTGAGGGGAGCTAGGCTCTCAGCTATGGTACCACATGTAGGGATTAAAACTGAAGAAAATGACACAAAAATATGGGAATACAAAAACACTATAATAAAACATCTCATACTTAGATATGTGTCTAAGTCGATAGCTATCACTCTTTTAAGTCTAACCAAGTCTTCAGAGATATGGGAAGCACTAACTCAGATTTATAAGAGTGAGACTATTCAGAGGCAGCAATTAGTAAAACAGGAAATAGATGCCTACGTTTATAAAGGCGGTAGCATGATGGAGTTTTGCAATGATATTGCTGCGTTATATGTTGAGCTTACTAGTGTGGGATATGTAGAATCTGAGGAGAGTAAGATTAATACACTAATTATGAAACTCCCAGATGAGTACGAAAACATAATTTGTCGTATGAAGGCAATGGATGGCTCGTCATGGACTTGGAGCTTTACCATCGGGATAATTCTTGTGAGGGAAAGCACTTTGGAGCTTTGTAGGGGAAGGGACAGGGTCAATGCATTTTCAGCTGGTGGTGATTGGCGGAAGCGTGATGAGAGGAACGGCGGTGACGAGCGGAAGCGTGATGAGAGGAACGGTGGTGACGAGCGGAAGCGTGATGAGAGAAAGAAAGACAAAGGTAAACCTTATCGGAACTTTGGTGGAAAGAGAGGGAGAAGAAAAGAAAGGGGAGCTTTGAAAAAGGGGGTTTGCTTCTTTTGTAGGGAACCGGGTCATTATATGGAGGAATGCCCTTGTTTGGAAAAACTTAGAAGTTGGAATGTGGATGAGGAGGAAGAAGGGGAAGAGGAGAAAAAGGATGAAGATATTTTTGAGCTTCTCCGGATTAGTAGTATCGGGAAGAGAGAAAAGCACATAGTAATTGCACGAAGGCAACAGTGTGCTTTTGGAGGTATAAGGGAAGTAAAGAGAGAGGAGGTACTTGAGGATGTTGAGGAGTGTAGAGTGTATGACTTAGAAATGAGAAAGTCTAGAATCGATAAGTGAAAACGGGAAAGATAAAATTAATCAGGATAATTTTATAGATAATAGGGAAACAGAAAACTGGTCGGAAAGGGAGACTTCAACGGATTCCGAGGAAAGGGGAGAAGTGAAACTCGAAGAGGTTTTAAAGGATAGGGGAGAAGAGAAATATTTGATTAAAGGTTTAGGGGAGAAGAAATATTTATTGGGAATTAAATTAGAAAGTAATAGTGGAAAGAATTCCATGGGAGAGAGTGAGGGAAGTTCGGAAAATGGGGTAATTATCATGGATAAAAATATGAGTACGAAAGGTGTAGATCTTATGAGGAACTTAGTGGGGACTAGTGTTTTTTGGGAATATTTGGGGGTGGATGAATTTGACATCACTACTTGGTGTGATGTCACTTGTGAAGATGTGCCTGTAAAAGGGTTATCATCCGGATATGTGTTGCAGGTTGGAGATGGGGCTGACTGTTGGAAATGCAAAGGGGAAAGTAGATTCTGGTTAGATGAAAACGTGAGGAGGTGGATAAAATCTTTGATCGGATTTATGATAAGTGAGGTGCTAAATGAAATGTGTGATGCAATTATTATTTCACTTCATCTAATGCATTGTTTTAAATACGACAATATTTTTCTTAAGTTTTATAAAAGGAAAAGAAAAATGAAAAGGAAAAAAAAAAAAAAAAAAATAGGGGAAGGAGTGTTTTTTTTATTTGTTTGTAAGAGTTGAAAAATATAGACTAGAAAATAAGGGGAGTGTTGATATTTGAGTATTTTCTAGGTCTTTATAGAAAAAGAACAAAGGCAGTCTGTCCCTAACTCCCTTCTCCAAGCCCCCACACTTGTTGTAGTCACTGAAGGCTTGATAGGGAGCTAGAGCCATGGCTGCCTAAAGCTCATTAGAGAAGACATGGGGTGGATTAGATATATTTGCTAAAAGTTAATTGCCGGAACCAGGAATTGATCCTGGTACCTGCCATCCGCCAATTTGAAGTAGCCATTAGCTCTGACCGTTAGGCTAGGACACACATTACGATATATTAGATTTGGTAAATATATAAATCGTTACATAAAGATTAATTCGTTTAACGGCGAATAGATACTTAGTGCATAGATAGAGTTTGAATTAGTGCGTAGTACGGTACGCGGACAGAACGGATATCGCGCATTTGTTTCGATAGCGAAACAAATACCGCGCGTCGAATTTCAACGGCTAGGATTATAGTCGGTTTTGATCGGACGGCCGCTATAGGCGCCACGATCACGGAAAAGGTACTTTTGGCGTTTTACGGTATTTGACACGTCAGATGACACGTGGCATGATAACATTGGATTACGGGGATTCCGGAGATTACAGGAACTAATCGTGATTTGACACGTGTCGACATTTTGGCCATGTCGTACAATGGCCGTACACAAAGTACACCGGCACCTGTACTTTTCTGTACGACACAGTAATTTGATTGGTGCCGTACTTCAGTAGATAGAGTTTTAGAGAGGGAATAGGACTTAGAAAATTTTGAGTAGCTAGTCGCCTCTCCCAGAGAGCACCCTGTATAAATGGCAAACTTTGGGCAGCCATAACTATCAATTTACTTGACCATTTTCAGTGATTCTTTTTGCTGCGGACTCAGGGGAGTCCAGGCTACACAGGGGTGTAGTCGGTCAGAGATTTTTTTCTGCCAGGGTGGCTGCATTTCTAAGGGAAAGTCATTGTGGGTGAATGTGTCCAAATCTCATATTCTAACTTTGCATTCTGTGGTGGAAATGAGCACACAGAAAGTGTTATTTCACAGGGGTGAATCTATATTGGGGTTCTGATTGTCAAGGGGTCAGTCACTTGGGTTTATATCAACTTGGAGTCGGCACTATCTAGATTAGCTTCTTTTGGATCTGCATACTCTGAGGGCCAATGGAGGTCTCAGAGTTTCAGTGCTCCCCTCCCAAATGCAACCATAACTCTCTAGTTCCCACCAGATATCTCATGACTCCTTGGCTGCCTCCCAGTCTCTCTTCATAGGATCATTAAGACTCCTACTGAGCACTCCAACTGCTACCACTATGTCCGGCTTGGTACAGTTCATAAAATAGATTAAACTTCCTACGACCTGTCTATAACGGATAGACTTCATAAACTCTCTTTCCTCTGGACTCATGTGATCATCTATGATCATCACTCCTCCTTCTACACTCCTATCACTTACTTTTTTCAAGTCCATGGGAGTGGTACAACTATTAGTATTTTCCATCTGGAATTTCTCAAGCATATTACCTATTGCTTCTTTTTGGGTAAGTCTGATAATCTTCTTCCCCCTATCATTATCCATTTGAATCCCCAAAATATATCTTGCTTCCCCTAGATCCTTCATGTCAAATCTGCTTCTAAGATCTCTCTTTAACTTATTGATCTTTTCCAAAGATTTACTCAACACAAGCAGATAATCCACATATATTGCAATAAAAATGACACCATTCTCATCTTCAAACATATAGATAGAATGGTCAAAACTGATACGGATATATCCCACACCGGTAAGAAACTCATCTAGTTTCTTATTCCACTGTCCGGGAGTCTGCTTAAGTCTATACATGGACTTTATGAGCCTACAGACTTTGCTCTCTTCTCCTTCTTCCACGATCCCCTCGGGTTCTCTTATGAAAATTTCTTCCTTTAACTCACCATTAAGAAAAACACTCTTAATGCCCATCTAGTGTATTTCCATGTCTTTCGCTGCTGCTAGACTGAGGAGAATCCTTACTGATGGGAACCAAAAAAGTGGAGCAAAGGTCTCCTCATAGTCCATCCCCTCTTTTTGGGTGAACCCCTTCGCTACCAATCGAGCCTTATATCTCTCAATGGTATTATCTGGGTTGATTTTGGTTAAACACCCATTTGCACCCAATAGGTTTCGTAGAATCTGCTAGTTCCCAAGTATTTGCTTCCATGATAGAAGCCATCACATCATTTATGGCTCTAATCCATCTTTCTTTCTTTGGACTATTCAAAGCCTCCGAGTAAGACTGAGGCTCATCTGGGTGAGATAACTTAGTTAGCTTATGAGCAGCTTGTTTTTCTTGTATCCTTTTGCTGCTCCTCCTTCCTCCCTCAAACCTCGAAGCTGGAATGGATGGAAGTCTTGGATTTATTCTCACGATCTCATCGACTCCTCTTTCCATGGAAGGCGGTTCTTTTCTTTTCTCTTCTATCTCCTCGAAGTCCATAGGAGTATGTGAGGTTTCAGGTGTGTCCCCTGTATCATGGATTCCCCTTGAATTTGCAATCACTGTTTCACTCATGTCTTTTTTGGGAACGACAGAGTTCTCCTCACCTTCGAACTCAAATCCGATTCTTATCTTCTTTGTATATTTGAAAGGGTCAAAAGACTTCCGTTCATCCATGACAACTAAGTGTTTGACCAGAATGATATCTTTCTTTGCTAAGTCAAAGACTATATATCCCTTAACATCCTCATCATATCCCAAAAAGTATCCAGGTTTTCCCTTAGCATCTAGTTTCCTGTTTTTCCTATCCGTGTCAAGACTGTAAACTTGGCTACTGAATACTTTAGGTGTGAGATATCACGTTTCCTTCCAACCCATCTCTCATAAGGTGTCACTCCCTTTACAACTGAGGTAAGGACTCTATTCTTAATGTAGTTGGCACAGTTTATTGCTTCTGCCCAAAATCTCTTTCCTATTTTCTTGTCTGCCAACATACTATATGCACTATCTCCTAGTGTTCGATTCAATCTCTCAGCTACCCCATTTTGTTCCGGGTTATATGGTACAGTTTTCTGGTGTTGCACTCCCTCATCTATCAGATATTCCTAAAATTGGTTAGAGGTATATTCCTCCCCATTATCACTCCTTATCCTTTTAATGGGGGTTTCATGCAACTTCTCACTCCTTGCTTTATATTTTTTGAAGTAAGTTGATGCTTCAGACTTTGTTTTCAGAAAGATGAGCTCTAAAGTATCTAGACCAGTCATCGGTTATTGTCATCATAAACCTCTTTCCTCCATCGAAGGTACTTTTGCAGGTTCCCAAATATCTGTGTGGACCAAATCTAACACTTTCTCACCCCTATATGTGGCGGCTTTGGGAAAGGGTAGTCTATGAGCCTTACTTTGAGCACAGCCACTACAATAATCCATCATTTCATTATCCCCAAACTGAATGACTTCTACTACTCCAAGTTTTTTCATTTCCCTCAACCTATCAAAATGCACATGCCCCAACCGCTTATGCCTAATCATCAACATAGGAACATCAACATAGTAAGCATTCTTCTTTTCTTTACTCAAGTTAAGCCTAAACATTCCTTGGCTACCCTTATCTGCCGTGAAGTAAACTTCATCCATATACTTAGCTGTAAAGACTCCCTTAAGTGAAGGTATCAAACTCTTTGTCATCTAACACAGACGTAGAGACAAGATTTTTACTCAGCTGAGGAATGTAAAGTACATCTGAGAATGTAAGTATAGAAGTCTTACCCTCCACTAAGACTTTTAGATCTACTAAGCCTACTAGATCTGTAGTAACCACTCTCCCATCCCCATACTCAATCTTTACAATAGGGATCTTTCTTAGCTAGGTGAAAAGTTTTTTATCACGACACATATCCATGGATGCACCTGAGTCGATAAACCATCCTTCTTGCGGAGCTTCCCGAATTGCTCCAAGGGCACACTTCTGTCCTTGAGGGATCTCCTTCTCCTCTAGACTCTCGTCAAGGAGAAACTCCACATCCCCCTCAGAGGACTCATCGTCGGTTTCTCCTGTCACTTTAGTAACCACAAGTGCCTTTTTCTTTCCTCCGGAATAACCCCCTCCACGGTTCTTTTAGAGCCTCAGCTTTGACAGCTTGACACAATCTGCGATGAAGTGTATCGACTTTTTACAAAAATGAGAAAGACCCTTTGGGGGCATCGGTCCCCCAGAATTATCTCTTTTCCCTCTATAAGGTTTCTTCGAGTCCTTCCCCCATCGGTCCCCTCCTGCTGCTAGCGCTTGAATGCTCTTTCCTCCTCTCCTAATCTCCATTGTATTTTCTTGCACAAGTATCATCTTAACCATTGTGTTATATTTCCATGAACTATCAGGAACTTCCTGTACTCGGTACACTATGTTCTCAAACTCATTTGGTAACTTCATGATAAGAGTGTTAACTTTCATTTTCATTATGCCTGTCCACCCGGCACTTGCTATCTCCATATACAAACAAGAAAGATCATTACAGTAATCTAACATCTTTCCTCATTTGTAAGTCTAACTCACATGTTTTGCTCAGCCTACTAGAGCTCGTGAATAATTCCAGCTGTATAAATCTCCACCAAACTCACCCACAACTCCTCGGCTTTGTAAATGTGAAGATGAGGGGTGGCCAAAGCTTGAGTGAGGTGCCTCAAAATGAATTTCTTGGCAGCCATGTTCACATGCTCCCACATTTGAGTATCGTTCTCCGCAATCTTCACGATCGCCGCTCCAGATATTGTGGCAATGGGAGTGAGGGGTGTCTCCTTCTCTTTCCCTTTTTCGGATACACTGCTGTCCACATTATTTGCCTCCTCCGCTGAGGCATTCGTTGCTGTAGGAAACCTTACTCCTCCAAATCCTGTTGGAGTTCCTAAAGGTGGATGTTTCACTTGTCTATTAACGATACCCCAATATCATTTTTCACACAAAGCTCTAATCATCATGGCTTCCCAATAGATGAACCCAGATACATTGAAGGTAGGAACCCTAGAGCGTGGGCCCATAACCTGAAACTCTGTGTCCTCCATTGGACTACAGAGTACAGGAAGCCTCTAGATAGTTATTAACTAACCCACTTTCAATGGCAACCACTACTACCTAAGCAGACAAACAGACAATGTGATTGCAACCCTTGTGCAGCCTGGACTCCTCTGAGTTCGTAGGAAAAAGAATCTCTGAAAACGCCCAATCAGGCGATAAGTTATAATCCGGCAAAGATGCTAATTTATACAAAAATCCCAAGGGAGAGGTGACTGTCTAAATATTCTACGTCCTACATTTCTCTCTCACAAACCATATCTACTAAAGTACCCTCGAATCAGAATACTATAAAGTACATAAAAGTACTACTGCCGATGAACTTTTTGTAAGACCTTTGTACGACAAGGCCATTGAGCAGACGCATGTCCATTTTCCACTTGTCCGTACGTTCCTCGGAATTCCCGCGACTGAATGTTATTTCTCCACGTGGCGCCAGGTCATGCCACGTCACTAAATGCCAAAAAGACCATTTGGGGATTTCGGCAATGGTGTGCGCCGTTGGATTTGACTCGAAATGCAATATCAACTGTTATAAATACTTGCGCGATATTTGTTTCGCTGTCGAAACAAAATGCGCGGTATCCGTTTCAAAACCGTGCCGTACTCCGTACTTTACAAAAACAGTATCTATGCATGTCGTATATAGTTTCAGGTAAATGAATTAGTTCATTTCTAAATATATAAATATTATCAAACCCTATAACATTTAGCATTAGTCATAGACTAATAGGATATAGCTAACGGCTACCGGCCAACTCGACGGACGGCAAGTACCGAGATCAAATCCTGGGTCCGTCAAGTATATTTTTAGTAACTTACTCAAAATAATTGCCTATTGAACAAAGGCAGCCATGGATCAACCACCCTCTCTATCCTTCAATGACTAGAACAAGTATAGGGGCTAAAGAGAGGAGGTGGAGGCAGGCTGTCCGTCCTTTTCTTTTCCTTTTATACTAATTTATTTAAACCTAGAAAATACTCTAGAAATCTATTGATTTCAACTTAAACTATTGGCAACCAAATTCCTCCTTTTGGGAGCCTCTTGTGATTGATCTCTAGAACATTTCACTTTAGATGAAAAGCTCTGCTGTAAGTGTTCTCTATTTTTTTCAGGATTTTGACTAATTGCAATAAAATTTTCTGTCTCTGGCGTGAGAATTGTTTGTGTAATTAGTGTGGATTTCATCGGCAAATTTATAAGCATGATTTTAAGGTTTTATTTTTGTGATTTCTTGCAACCACGCTAAGTGCGCTAAAACGTACAATTTTACTTCAAATTCAATTGACATTCAACTAATTTTAATAAAATTCAAATAAAAAATGTATAATTGCCTCATTCTCATCACTTTATGGATGTGGTTAGATCAGGTGTAGTAGGCAGTAATCCATTTTATATACTCATCAAGTTCCTTGTTTTTCTCCAAAGAACCATATATGTCAAAAAAAAGTGTGGATTTGACAAATCATAGCGTACGGAGTAGTTTAAAGTCAGGTCATATGTCGTCCATTTTGTAAGACAGTTTGAGAAACATTGTTTGTGAAGTGAAAGCTTGTAGCTTTGCAAGGAGTGACAAATCTTATGCAAAAACCAAATATTTATAGTGGAATTGGCTTTCTTTTTGTACAGAATTTGTTGTGGAGGCTTTTTGGCGTCTCCACAAAAAGAGCCTTCTCTATCGTGGTAATCATCTCTTCACAGTTGACCTATTCTTGGAAGTTAAATATTTTGTGCATTAATTCGTTAATTATTTTCTTATCTTTTTTGCTGGGTGGTTGTAGATTGTCCCTGTTTGAATTCAAAAGGTTGATGCAAATAACTTCCTATTGGTTATTATTTGAATTGTTAATCATTTGTGTGAGCTAGTCAGATGGAAGGTTAAAGTCTCCAGAGAAGTTTTTCTCTTATAAGGTTAGTGTTTATAAAGAGTCTATAAGCTTGAGATTATCAGTTGATGCATGGTAAAGTTGATTATGACAAAATTTTCTGAAAAAAATGTAGGGAGCTATTTGGTGAATTGGTCTCCTCGTCTATAGACTGTTGTGTCAGACCTGGTGGGTAAATCGTTTTTAGAGATACTTCTGTATTGTTTTAACCTCATTTTTTTGGGTTAAACTCATTCTTTGGTTTTCACTATTTTTACTTTGCATGAATCAACCGATGCAAACATGTATGATAGTGGAGGGCAGGTATTGCTATTCTTGCTATCTCATATAGACAAATAAGATGATCAGCTTTTGGAAGAGCGTGTAGTGCTTCTTAAAACAAGAATATAGACATTAACGAAAGGCAATATATACTTCAAAGTGGTAGGATCCACTGACCACCGTTGTGATTTGAGTCTAAGACGTGCTTTGATTTTTTTGTTGACCCTATTGTGGTTTTCAAACTGTTGGAGATTGTTGTGCAAGTCTTATTATACTTAGTGTCTGTTAAATTCACAACGTCTGTCAGGAAATTCCTTTCCTTTCCTTTCTTTCCTTCCTTGCTTTAGTTTGCGAAGTTAGTTTTCTAAAAGGGGAGACCAGGCCGTGTTTTCTTATGAGCAAATAAAGAAGTTTGAGTTCACAACAAAAAAAAATGACAAATTGGTATTACCATTAGTCAATTCCTTGTAAATACTTGTATCAATGCTTATCAAATTCTCACCAAAGATGAGAGGGAATGGCAGGAGGTGTAGTACAACAAGGAGGTTGGGCGAATGTTTTCTGTAAATACATTGTGGCTTGAGGTTCTGTGTAAGCATTCTCAAGTTGCCACTTTTTTTCTTTCCCTTTTGTTTCCCCCCGCTTTTCCATTTTGTACCACGTCTTTTCATTCCCTTTAGGTTGGAAGTCGGGATGGTATTTTTTTGCACTAAATTGTTCTTATTATTGAGTTCACTTCAGTTTGCTTACAGTTCTAATAAGTTCAAATTCATTCTGTCAGCTCAGTTCAGTTTAATTACTTCAGTCAGTTCAATTTACTTCAATTCTAATAAGTTTGATTTAGTTTAAATCAATTCAAATAAGTTTGGTTTGGTTTTGTCAGCTGAGCTCAGTCCAGTGCCTTCCCCTAAGCTAATTTTCTGCAAGGAGAAGTGTGGTCTGAAATTAAAGATTGACTAGAAAATAAGGGGAGAGTAGAAATTAATGGTTTTTAAGTGTTTTCTAGGTCTGAATAGAAATAAAGAAGCCGAGGCAGTCTACCTCTAACTTCTCTCTCCAACTCTCAAACTTGTCGCAGTCACTGAGAAATTGGAGAGGAAGCTAGAGCCATGGCTACCTAGGCTATCCTCAGGTTTACGGGATATTTAAATTAGTCTAGGGATTAATTACTAAAAGATATGTGCCGCCGACAGGATTTGATCCTGGTACCTGCCGGCCGTCAAGGAGTAGATAGCCGGTAGCCTTAGCCGTTAAGTCTAGAAGTAGTGTTACGTAGCATACAGTACGATAATTATTTAAACATGAACACGTAGGATAAGTCATTTAACTATAACTGTTAACGGGATACATAGATATGGTAGTGAAAAAGTACGAATTGCGGTACGGATAAGAAATCAATACCGCGCATTGATTTCGTAAGCGAAACAAATACCGCGCATGTATTTATTACGGCTACGATCAAATGCGAGTTTAATCGGACGGCCGCAATTAGCGTCGAGATCGCGAAAGGAGAATTCGGCGGTTTGTGGGCATCGCCACATCGATGACACGTGGCGATGTAACATTGGAGCGCGGCATCTCCGAGGATTAAAAGAGCGAATCCGGATATTCCACGTGTGGACATTTAGGCCATGTCGTACAATGTCCGTACGTAAGGTACACCAGCAGCTATACTTTTGCGTACGGAACTGTAATCTGATTGGTTCCGTACATCAGTAGATAGAGTCTGTGAGAGAGATAGGACTTAGAAAATTAGAAGATAGGACCCTCTCTCCCAGAAAGCTTCTGTACAAAAGGTCAACTTTGACCCTTTATAACTTACTGTTTAGGGGAGCAAATTCAGAGATTCTTTTTGCTATCGACTCAGGGGAGTTTTGCCTTCACAGGGGTGAAGGTGGTCAGAGTTTTTGTCTGCCAGGGTGGCAGTTATTTTTGCTTAAACACAAAGGGGTCAGGATTATCCTAGAGGCTTCTTGGAAGCTGTCCACTCTGAGGACTTATGGAGGTCTCAGAGTTTCATGCTTCAATGAGGTTACCGTTTGGTTCAGTTTTAGTTCAGTTCAACTCAACTCAGTTTGTTTCGGTTAGGTTTGGTTCCGTTGACTTGGAGTATTTCCTTTTCTGGTGTTTGAGTTTAATTTTTTCATTAAAAAATTATGTCCAGTGGCTAAAATTTGTATCATCATCAAACTGTGTTTAAGCTTTGTATGCTACAATTTAGAACTGGTATTTTGCACAAATTGGTGATTTAAATTCGTAAAAAGGTTTGTATCTACTAAAAATATATAAAAATACAAAAAAAAAATAGTTTCATAAACTTTAATTCAAATTTAAAATATTTTTTTGTGCTTTTAGCGACCTCTTTCAAAAAAATTTACTAATGTGAAAAACCTACCATGTCCATTTATTTATTATTCATCCCTTACTTTTTTTACTTTTCTCTTTTGTTTTCTTCCTTTGCTAGTTTTGAAAATTGATCCCACGAGGCCACATTTAATGATGTCATTGGATGATGTAAGGTTTATGATTTGTCTTTTCATATTGGAATCCTAGTAATTGTTTTTATAGCAATTAAGTTACGCGAATACATGGGACGGCCTCAATCTAAGGTGTGGAATCACGCAACAGAAAATTTTTGTAGAAGGTGAAATTATTCTTTCAAATGTAAGAATTGTTTAGTTCCTATAGTAGGGAGCACAAAGGTCCTCACAGATCATCTAATTGGAGGCTCTGAATGACGACGTCCATGTGCTCAATTTCCGATTTCTCTTTCAAATAAATTAATATGTTTCAAAAGGAAGTAAATTGAACATCAAACAAAAATGAGAGAGGAAAAACACATGGTGGAAAGGACATTCAACGATGGAGACTTATTTAGAGGAGAAAATATGTTTATAGAGAATGTTAACCTTTCTCAGAATGTTAACGTACCCGATAATGATAGTGTTGAAACTGCAAATATAGACGTGGGAAGGAAAACCCAGATGTAAGGCCCGAAAATTTCGATAAAAGGCTTGATAATACAGATAAAAACGATAAGAGTGACATTGAGTTTGGAAGGACGATTAAGTGGAGTGGAGTGAGGCCAAGAGTAAAAAGTAGAGTTAATTATTTGAAACGGTTGCAAATGGAGGCGGAGAGTGCGGTGGGTAGATTCTTTTACGCCCATGCCATTCCTCATAACAATGCTGATTCACCATACTTCAAAGCGATGTGTAGGGCAATTAATCAGATGTACGCTGACACATTTCAAGTTCCTTCACCATAAAAGGTGGGGTGGAAATTATTACAAGATGAGAAAGACGCTCTTTGAAAAAAGGTCGAAGTTGTGATCAAGAGCTTCCACGCAAGTTCTTGTACTCTCGCTAGCGATGGGTGGACCGATACTATAGGCAGGCCAGCTGACAATGTTATGGCTGTAAATAACGAGGAAGCCATTTTCTTTAAATCAAAAAAAGCAGGAAAAACGAAAACAGATGGACCTTATCTTGCAAAGTTTCTAGGTTCTGCAATTGATAGTGTCAAAGTGGAACATATTCTTCATGTGGTTATGGATTATGCCTCGATGAATAAAAATGCCTCCAAAATTCTCTTGCTAAGTTACAATAATTCGTTTTTCACAAACTGTAGTGCTCTTACCATCGATCTCATGAGAGGGGGCATTCAAAAGATTGAGTGGGTGAAGGAGGTAGTCAATGTTGGTGTCAAAATTGTCAAATTCATGAAAAACCACCATTTTACGTGTAACTTTATCAGAGAAATATCAGTGATTCAACTTTTGAAGCCGACCGCTACACACTTTGTGACTAATTACATAATGCTTGAGCGGTTGATTAAGATCAAATGTGCCATTTCCTCAATAGTTGTTTCACAAGAATACGAACAGTGGAGCGGGAGTAAGTGTTGTTGAAATCATTAGATTTATAAAGTATTTATTAGGTCTGAATAACTGAGTAGAAAATGAAAGGAAAAGCGCAGGCAGTCTGCTTCCACCTCTTTCCTCTATCCCCCATACTTGTTGTAGTCACTGAAAGAGAGAGAGAGTGGTGGAGCCATGGCTGCCTCAGCTCCATTAGGCAAGACTAAAGAGTGACTTAAGTCTCTCTCAATAAAAGGTTGAGTCCGGCAAGAATCAAACCTCCGACCGGCAGAGCGAAGCGTAGCCGTCAACTCTAACCGGTTTGTCGTAGGAGTTCGTTAGATTACATAGGGTGTGATAAATACTTAAACAGTGTTTGGGTCTTTAATCCGATTAACTGAATTACGAATAAAAAGACATAACACTAGTTAATATACAATGCGAACATGATCCCGCACGAAACAAATGAATCAGACATTTGTTTCGACTGCTAAAATTAAATGTCGGTTTTTATCCAACGGCCCATATCACCACCGAGATCGCGGAATGGTCACTTTGGCGTTTAATGACGTGGCGTGACCTAGCGCCACATGGAGAGATAACATTTGGTCACGATAATTTTGAGGAACATAAGGACAAGTAAAATATGGGCACGCGTCCACTTAATAGACTTGTCGTACACAGGCCGTACAGAAAGTATATCGGCCGTAGTAGTTTTTGTACTCTACACTTATCTGATTGGATCGTAGTGCAGTAGATAGGGGTTGTGAGAAGGAATTAGAACTTAGCAATTTATGGTAGACAATCACCTCTCTCTTTGAGAGTTTCTATAAATTGGCATCTTTGCCACCTCATAACTTATCGGTTGGTTGGCCATTTTCAGTGATTCTTTTCCTACGAACTGAACGAAGTCTAAACTACAAAAGGGAGCAGCCAGATTGTGAACTTGTCTGCCTGCGCAGCAGTGGTTGTGATTGAAAGTGGGTTAGTTAAAAACTACCTAGAGGCTTCCTGAATTTTGTAGTCCAATGGAGGACACATAATTGTAGGTTGTAAGCTCACCCTCTAGGGTGCCTATCTTTAATAGATCTGGGTTCATCTATTGGGAAGCCATGATGACAGGGGCTTTGTGTGAAAAACAATACATGGGTATTGTCAGTGGACAAGTGAAATGTCCACTTTAGGGAATTCCACCAAGGTTTGGTGGAATAAGGCTTTCTGCAACAGTATCTGCTACACTAGAGGAGGCATCTGCTACACTAGAGGAGGCAGATGATAGGGACAGCAGTGTGTCCGAAAAAAGGAAAGAGAATGAGACACCTCTTACTCCTATTGCCACTATTGCCACGACACCCAGAGCAGCGACCAAGAAGATCGTGGAGAACGATACCCAAACCTG
Source organism: Zygnema cylindricum (assembly GCA_037447655.1). Taxonomy (NCBI): domain Eukaryota; kingdom Viridiplantae; phylum Streptophyta; class Zygnematophyceae; order Zygnematales; family Zygnemataceae; genus Zygnema; species Zygnema cylindricum. Next base: position 29,256 of record JBBHKE010002701.1, on the reverse strand, counting down.
GGAAGACAACAACATAGTTGCCAAAAACTTCATTCTGAGACACCTCACTCACGCTTTGGCACCCCCCCACCTCCACATTTATAAGGCCGAGGAGTTGTGGGTGAGTTTGGTGGAGATCTATAGAGCTGGTACTATTGAGGAGCTCCAATTGGCAAAGCAAAAGTTAGGAAATTATAATTACAAAGGGGGAAAAATGTTAGACTACTGTAATAAACTCTCTTCTTCGTATATGGAGATGGAGAGTGTCGGGTGGACATGTACAATATAGATGAAAGTTAACACTTTCATCATGAAGTTACCTCACAAGTGTGAAAACAATGTGTACCGAGTATAGGAAATGAGTGACAGTTTATGAAAGTTGAACACAAAGGTCTGAATGATACTTATGCAGGAGAACACAATTGAGATAAGGAGAGGAGGAAAGAGCATCCAAGCTCTAGCTGCAGGAGCAAACCGGTGGGAGAAGGATCCAAAGAAAGCGTACAGAGGAGAGAGAGATCAGTCTGGTGGACCGAGGCCCCTAAAGGGTCTTTGTCATTTTTGCAAAAAGCCTAGACACTTCATAGCAGATTATGTCAAGCTGTTAGAGCTGAGGCTCCAAAAGAACCGTAGAGGGGGTTGTTTTGAAGGGAAGAAGAAGGCACTTGCGGTCACAAAAGTAAAAGGGGAGACCAAGGACGAGTCCACTAAGGAGGAGGATAGGGGGCTTCTCCTTGACAAGAGTCTTGAGGAGAAAGAGATCCCTTGGAGACAAAAGTGTGCTCTCGAAGCAATTCGAGAATCTCCACAAAAAGGATGGATCATTGAATCAGGTGGATACATACATATGTGTCGTGATAGGCACCTCTTAGCTAAGCTAAGAAATATCCCTACTGTAGAGATAGAGTATGGGGATGGGAGAGTGGTTACTACCTATCTAGTGGAATCGGTAAATCTGAAAGTCTTAGTAGAGGATAAGACTTTGATACTCACTTTCTCAGATGCACTCTATATTCCTCAGCTGAGTAAAAATATTGTCTCTACGTCTGTGTTAGATGACAAAGAAAAAAATTGGTAGATAGGACCCTCTCTCCTAGAGAGCTTCTGTACAAAAGGTCAACTTTGACCCTCCATAACTTACTTCTCAGGGGAGAAAATTCAGAGATTCTTTTTGCTATCGACTCAGGGGAGTCTTGCCTTCACATGGGTGAAGGTGGTTAGAGTTTTTGTTTGCCAGGGTGGCAATTATTTTTGCTGAAACACAGAGGGGTCAGGGTTATCCTAGAGGCTTTTTGGAAGTTGTCCACTCGGAGGACTTATGGAGGTCTCAGAGTTTCAATTTTATTTTTTACGTGTAGCAAATTTACACATAGTAGCCACCTACCCGAGGTGGGTAGCAAAATAAAACATCACAGAACCGTGCAAATTCCTCGCTAATTAATACCCAAAGTATAATCCAACGGTTGTTGTTACCTCTTGGACTTTTGGAGAATCTTGGTCAGATGTTTTATAATGTTGTTTTTCTCTTCAAAATAAAAAGATCTATATGGCAAAAGTAATAAAAGGTACAGGTTTTTATAAACAATCTCACTTTTTGTTTTATGCATACTCTTATGATGTACTTCGTGTATCATTAATAGGACTGATAATTTTGCCGCCACTCAAAATATTTTTTCTCTATACACACTTGTTGTATTTTTACATGGATACAGCCAATCGGAAGCTGCTCATCCTGGCTTCCAGTCGCAACCATCAGATCCATATTCTAGCTAGTATGTACGGAGAAAATATGTCTTAAGTGATAGAAAAATGGAATTGCTAATCGAAGTAACAATTTTTCCTACGTGCGGGTAGATGTCAGAAATTTTACATTTGATGTACAATTTTATACAAGTTACGTACCTTTGAGTTCAAATTTGACGGTCAATCCGTCAAACAACTTTGAGTGTAAAAATATTGTAAAGACACTTCAAAAAGTGTCAAGCTTGCGAAGATCGACCGTCATAAAAAAAAAATCACACGGCTGGCCAAAGTTTACTGTAACAAAACTACGGCAATCACATATAAATAAAATGGTTGCGCTCAAGTAGTTTTTCACTTCACGTGAGCTCCACTGTGAGCGCACATAATGACATTTAACTTAGCCACAAAAATAGAGTCTAATCGCGAACTTTACGTTGAACTTGGACACAAATTGAAGGACGACATCATATGTATAAATTAACTTGCACGAAACGAAATAAACTTCATATAAAATAAGAAAGTGTACCCTCCTAAAAATATTTTGTATAACGACCAGGTTATGTCATGATCCTAAATTAGTACCTGTTATTCGATACGCGTTTAGGAAAAAAATAAGTTAACAAAAACTTGATTTCCCGCGACTACTTGTACTCGCTTGTACCTGAATTAGTAAAAATTAGTGGTACATCTCCATTATACCTTTACGATACCAAAAGTACAAAGTATAATAATGTTGGATAGTGTGGACACTACACCACCAATCGTTATTAGCATTTAGAATTATCAGTGTTAAAATTAATTAGCATTATTAAAGCTAATTTGAGTTTTTCAAGATTTCGAAAAAAAATGTTTACTCTAATTGATCCGTAACATTGATTTGGGTACAACGAATATGCCATCGGGATCTTCACAATAAAATGGGTAAAAGTATAAAATCTGACAAATCCTACAACGTCACGTTTTTTTACTCTAATTAATTTATAATTCTAATTTTGGGTTTTTTCCCGAATAATTAATATGCGATCAAAATCTTTACACTAAAATAGGTACGAATTATTCTGCATTATATTCTGAGCGCAGTTTTACGTGGGATAGCGATTATGTTAGTCCATATTTTGTACTTTTTTACTTAACAAAGTACCATTTTGTACGAACTGACGCTTGCGTAAACCACACTATTCAAAACTATCATAAATTAGAATTATTAACACTAAGGGTGCAGTTCCATCATTACTTGCGTTCCAAGTCATAATACGATAGAACATTTGTGCTTTTTGTAAACACCAGTCTTCTACGCGAACTCATTTTTGAGGGTTACTGTTTTCGAACATGACGAAAATCCTTTGCCGAAAATAGTGTGACGAAAGATCGTTGCCAGAAATAGCGCGACGAATGACAGTTCCGCGATTACTTTTTTTATTTTCATTTGCATTTTGAAAGGTACATACCATGTGCATACCTTGTGATTTTTCGTCGGTTGTCCATCGTGACAGGTAGCTTAATTGTCCAACGTGTCGCAATTCATTGTTTTTTGTAGCTCTCAACCCACCTTTTACAACAACGTTGTCAGCTATAGAGAAAAATAAAGCAAACGGCTTGCGAATGAATTTGTGATAGTCAGCGTTACCTCCCAGACCTTCGGCAAGAGTTGACAAGATTCACTGTGATGTTGTTTCGTGTATAAAAACAAAATAAGCGGGTACGGTTTCATATGGATTAGCGTGAATTTTTGTAAACTACCCCACTTTTCGACTGATGGAACTTGACCCTAATTGGCCAGAACCATAATTAAGATAAACTATTTTTTGGTATTATTAATTCTATTTCAGGTAAAACCCTAAAAAAATGGGGGCGCCGATAAAACGTACTAAACGCTAATACAAAACCTTCAATGTTTTTCGTTTTTTGCTTACCCAACGCACCCAAATTGTTTTTTGTTTTTTCTGTGAATCACCCGCCCGATTTCCACTAGCCACAAAATTTGGCACCCGAATCCGTTCCGGATCCGACGCGGGCCGGCGGGTAACGGTCGGGTACGGATTCGGGTACGGATTCGGGTAACCGATTGCGCCCTCTGATTCTCATTGTGCCGCAATAATACAGCACAAGTGTAAGACTATATTGAGAATACTAAGGGTGGCGTTCCATCAGAAAGCGAGGTTCTTTACAGAAATCGGGGCCTCTCCGTACCACTCCGTACCTTTTTTTTTGTTTTTATACGCAAACAACATTACGGAGAATCTTGCCAATATTCTCCAAAGGTCTAGGAGGAAAGAATGACCGTTGGATATTTTTTCGCGAAGCATTCATGATGTACCTCGAGGAGGTTCATCACCATTTACAGAAAAAATTGAGCCGCGACACATTGGATAATGAATGTACGTGTCAAGACGGCAACCAACAGAAATCGAAAAATTTCGCACATGATATATGCATTCAGAAATTCAACGGAAATCACGAAAGTGATCTCATAACGAGCTTTCGTTGCATTATTTTTGTTACCGACCATTCTTCACACTATTTGTGGAAACGCTCATTCGTCACGCGAAAAAGTAGAAACCCTAAAAATAATGAACTAGCGTCTGACAAGCATAAAGAGTAGAAAATTTGTGTGGTACGATACCTTGGTCCACACGTACATGATATGCAAATGACTAGCGTTGGGTAGCGAGGACCTTTTGCCGATATTCGATATATATCAAATTTTAGGTACCCGATAATCGATATATTGAGACCATGTACGGAGAAGCTAAATATCCAGATATTTTTTTTTCCCGGATTTTTCGTAGAAGTGGGTCGAAAATCACAAGACTACAAATTTTGGTACATCCTAAGTTCAAGGACGACGCAAATTGTACTCTACAAATTTGCGATTCCTTCGTACGGTTGCAACTTAGGCAGTACGGCGCTAAGATTTACGGCAAAACGACAGAAAAAAACCCTTACTTATGCACATGGGGACACACCCTAATTCAGTCCTAGGTTCTTTACTTTATGTACAGCTGTAAACACCTGATTGGAGAAGATCCTGGAAGTCAGGTCAGAGTTCAGCCTTCTGAAACGTGCGATAAAAGTAATCCACAGTACATACTGTCTCGAATTACTGGTAAAGCTTCGAACATTCGGGCCTAAGAACCCTCTTTGTGGCAGAGACGTGCCCACGTAAGCGATTTTGTTCGAGACAGAGATAGTGTGACTGAACAAAGTTTTATTAACCACCGAATCAGAGATTTTTGGTAATACTATTTCTGGTTCATGCTGTTTTACGTTTTGAACCAGGCAAGTAACAAGGGAGCTCCTTCAGATTCTACGAAACCCTAAAAGCACCAGAAACCCTAAAAGTTTCCAACTCACCGAATTATTCGCGAACGTTGACTTCTTTGGTCGTTTCTTCACGTCTCCATCATGGAGCTTCCGTTCTACCATGTTTGTAGTTTACCTAAAAAACAAAATTCAAGATTGACATGTTTAGGAATGGACTCCACGAGTTTTGTGGATCATAGTTTCACAAATCGAGTCTACCATGGCCATAAGGCGTCCCAAGCAAGACCTTATTGTTATACTTATCAACAAAATGACTTTTTTCCTTTTAAAAGTAGTTCATCTTTTTCATTAGCTTCACTCTCATCATCATCATCATCGTCATCATCACCGTTAGTATCGCCACTTGTATCATCATCACTGTCGACGTCATCTATGTCATCATCCACATCATCATTGGCTCCCACATCTTCAGCATTGTCAATACCATCCATACCATCAACATCATCCTCATCCTTAACTTCATCTACATCATCAACACCACCAACATCATCAGAATCATCAACATCATTACCATCTTTACCATCTTTACCATCATCATCATCATCATCAACATTACCATCAACATCATTACCATCATCATCACCATCTTTACCATCATCATCATCATCAGCCACATCAATATCTTTTACAATATCTCCTCCATCATCTCCAGCACCTCCACCTTCAACATCATCAACTCCTCTATCTGAGTCATCATCATCATCATCATCTCTGGCATCTTCATTTTCCTCTCCTTCTTTTCAATTGCACAAAAATTCCTCAACTGAAAGTTTCAACATTAGTCATATTCCAAATAGTCACACAACCATGGATGATTCACAGTTTTTGCAAAACAAAATAAAGAAAGATCTTCCTGCAGAACTGGATCCTCTCCTTTTTCCTTCTCATATTGCCATAATAATGGATGGAAACTCCCGATGGGCGCGTAGTCGGGGCTTACCGAGAACCGGAGGCCATGAAGCCGGTGTACGATCTCTTCAAGAAGTTATCCGCCTTTCATCTGCTTGGGGCCTTAAAGCATTGACAGTTTTTGCATTTTCCTCAGAAAATTGGGAACGTTCAAAGGTATGTAAACTTATTCTTAGGGTTTTTTTAGGATTTGGGTTAGGGTTAGGGTTAGGGTTTGAGTTAGGGTTAGGGTTACTTTACTTGAGCGTTTCTGTACAGCGCTGAAAATAGTTAGAGTACTTCTGAATTTTGAAGCTCATAGGAGAGTAACTTCTGAAGATTTTTTTTTTATGTTTCAAGAAATTTAGGGTTATTGCCCATCAAAAAGCCCATTGATGCTGTTGTTGGGTGTTTTTTTATTTTTTTGTCCCACTATCAATCAGTTTTTGAACAGTTTGAAGCATGTTCGAAAAGGTGATGTGTAAGTTATTTAGGCTAAACCGTGAATGGCTATCAGAGTGAAAATAATAATCAGTATGAGGACTGTTTTTGTGTTAATACTTACATTTTCGATGTGATTGACATGGACGATTGTCAATTGTACGTAATAAAACAAGATAGTATTAGTATTTGTGTTCAGAGGGCAAAAAACCTCAGGATCGGATTAGTGTTATAAATGTTAATAACGTTTTACGGTGTAGAAATAGTGATTCATATCGTCGACTCTTCCCTTGATGTCCGGTACAGGCGCAAAAAAGAGAGCTATTAATTGTTTTGACATTTTTTTTGAAAATGACATCTTGCGATATCTGATGAATTTATGATATGCATTGCAAATTATAAAACTCAAAAACTTTACACGACTGAATGTTTGTCGATGTGCTAAGTTTTTTTATTTAAAATATTATGAAAATGTACAAAGGTCAATTTGAACCCACATGGGATATCGGAATATCAAAAAAGTATAGGCAGTGTTTTTATGCATTTTGCATTTTAATTGTTCCTTTTTACATTTTATTGATTATATACTTGAGGGATGTTGAAGTGCAATTTTTTGTGATTGAGATACATTATGCATTATCGTAAAGATTCTGTTGTTACGGTAATGTCATTCTGGAGTTTATTTGTTCTCTAAAGTTTAAACCCACTTTCATTAGCAATACCACTTTCTCGTCTGTTAACAGTGTAAGAACACGACTATATGTGGTAGTCTCTATTTTTGTTATTACCAATGATGCAGAAAACTTTCTTTTAATGGTGAAAGTGATTGCATGAATACTTTAAAAAGCCATTTTTTCAGTTTTGTGTGATAGCCTTTGTTTATTGAAATTTAAAATGTTTAAGTAGCTATGGATACGTATCTCATTACCTCATTTCAACTCTTTGACATATTTTCATGGGATGGATAATGTGAGATTGGACATGTTTTAACATGGTTACTACCGATTGACTTCCTCCGTGGTTTCAAGAATCCTAGTTTTACTATGCCTACCACTCCTTTCCCCCTCGAAATATAAACTTTCTTATCCTCTCGAAGAAAATGAAAAGGACTAATTTTAGACGGTGTTAGACCACCTATCGCTATTAGAGTTAGTATATTATTAGCGTTAACATTTTATTAGAATCAACCACTCTAACGTAAGTTTTACGTGCCTTGTTGTGGGCCACCGAACTAAACATTGTTATTAACACTAACTTATGTTATGATTTTATGATTTGGGGTCTAAAAAATATTCCCTCACATTAGAGTGATTATTTCTAATAGCGGCGGACAGTGTAGTTTTGTTACTTTGTCAATCACTTGCAAATTTTTGTGGAAATGGTTTGTATTAGTTTCGTTTCTTTCAAACATTCGCAAATGTTGGTTGAGATAGTTAGTACTAGTTTTGTTACTTTGTCGACCATATTGCAAATTTTGATGGAGATCATTTTAATGTTTTTGTTTCTTTTTAACTCTTTAGAAATTTTTATGGCGATGGTTTTCAGGCAGAAGTAACCTTTTTGATGGCCCTTTTTGAGAGATCCCTTATACAGCAGTTGCCTTCTTTACAAAGGTTCGTTTATTTTATAATCTTTTGATGTTTTTTTTTAACAGTTTGTTTTTTGTGTTTCTTAGTTTGCCAATTACTCAGCATCTCTTTACTTTTTTTTTCGTTGATTTAAATGTTTGATATTTTTGTTGTTCAACAGTTCGTTTTTTATGTTTCTTGGTGTTTCAAATGTCAGCATCTCTTTACTTTTTTTTAATCTCTTGACTTTTTTTCATCTATTTACTTATTTTTTGGTCCTCAGTGTCTAAATCATCTTTCGGACGAGCCTCTATATTTTTTCCGTTTTTACATTTTTAGCAAAATCGTCCAACTTTAACAATTCTTTTGCATTTTTTACAACATTTTCCATTTTGAAACGACTCTCTTTTTCTGTTTCTATATGGACTACTTTATCGACACCACATTAATTTCGTTTCCCTTATTAAAAACAACGCAGAGAAAATGTTCGCGTTCGATTTATCGGAGACATTCATAAATTGCCCGTTTCCTTACAAAAACTTATCAACGAAGTACAAGAAAATAGTACAAAAAACTCGGGACTTATGTTAAATATTGCCGTGAGTTATAGTGGAAGACAAGATATCACCCAAGCTTGTCAATCTCTTGCGAAAAAAGTACAAGAAGGTACGTTAAAACCTTCCGATATCAATGAAAAGTCGATCGAGAGAGAGTTGGGAACCAATTGGATGGGAGATCTCTCTCATCCCGACTTATTAATTCGAACAAGTGGAGAAAAAAGACTTAGTAATTTTTTACTATGGCAAACGGCTTATTCGGAGCTTTTTTTTAGCGACGTTTTTTGGCCCGATTTTGGAGAAAACGAGTTTAGAGAAGCGATTGTCATGTTTCAAAAAAGGGAGAGGAGGTTTGGGAAAAGGACATGAGTGGGAAAGGAGAAGAATTGCTTTACGGCCGTGAGTTTTTTTTTTTCAAAAGTTTTTTTCGATCGTGGTCTTTTCGATGATGATGGTTTTTTTTTATGTTTAGGTTTTTTAAGATGCTTTTTTCTTTATGATGATTATGATGAGTTGGGTCTGACATGCCTTTATTGAACTCTTAGAGACTTTTTTTTTTTTTTTTGGTATTTTTATTGTTTTTGTTTCCTGTTTTTTTCTTTTTGTCCTGGTTTTGTCTTTTTCCCTTGTTGCTCGATTTTCGTCCTTTTTCTCTGAAGAGACTCTGAAGTGTTTATTAAATAGTACTTTTGTGCAGTTGTACCGTGAGTGCTATTAGAGTTAAGAAATTAATTATTGTGGGGTTTGTACTAATGTTATTAATTGTAATTTGGATATTGATTGCATGGTTGGTTTTTTGATTGTTTAAACAATTGTCGTTGAGAAAAAAACAATTAATATCATGAACGCTAATATGTGGTCAGAGGGCGAGATAAACTGACATCGAATAGGTGTTATTAACGCAAATAGTGATTAAAGGCGCTGTGTTTGTCACATAAAACCTTTTATGATGATTAGACCGTAAATTCTGATGCAAGAGTGAAAGACAAAGCGTAATACTTTGCTAGGGTTCATTTTTTGTCACTTCTACTAGTGGAGAAGTAAAAATGATTTGTCATTATTCTGTAATTACAAGGATCACGAATCAAACAATAATTGCAATTTCAAAAGAAAAATGTATTCATGGTAGGATCACTGGAAAAAATATTTATATATATTTGATATATGTGAGGTTTTGTGAGGAACCGAAGGTTACATCTACATATATTAGTGTTGTGTGTTGGTACCCATTTGCCGATAACCGCTATGTACCTTTTTTTGACCCGGTGATGATGAACATATTATAAAAAAAAAAACAGATTGAACTAAAAGCTCGACGGTAAACCATCTGAGTCCAGGGGTACAAAAGGGGTGACATGGCCAAAACTGGAAACTGTTACAATATAGTGTTGATACCAGTAAATTGTATTATCGCGATAAATTTTCAAGAATATCGGGCCAGTAGCTATCGATAATAACTACATACTGTAGTACGGAATGGATTGTGAAAAAAATTCAAAAGTGCCCTCACCTCCCATCGCGATAACTTCGTACTCATTCCCTGCATTCATTTCTTACTTTATTTCCATACCATAATTCCGTACTGTTGTACAGACAACTCCCCAAACCTAATATTATCGACAATAATTTTTGTTGGTCCCGAAGTGATATATATATATCAAAGACCCATCGCCATATCAAAGACCCATCGCCATCCGATGACCGATGATATAATGATATGGTGACATAATAAAATAATAATATGATAATATGATAATATAATAATATAATAATATAATAATAATATACTAATATAAAAGTATAATATACTATAATTCTATAATAATATAATAACATGATAATATAATATTATAATAAGGTAATAATATAATAGTTAAAAATATAATAACATAATCATATAATAAGGCAATGATGAAATACTACGATAATATGATAATATAATAATATTGTTTATCGAATTTATCGCAAAAAAAAAAACTACCCAATACACGAGACCTTGTATTTAAGTTGTTTTTGCGAACGTTTTGCAGAGTAATAGTTATACACGCGCTTCACGGCTTCAAAGGCAAAAAATAATTGTTTTAGTTAAAAATGAATACTTATTTCGAAACATTTTTTTTACCACACAATTAAAGGTATCTTGTGATTGAATACAAAAAAAAAAATTACGAGAAAAACTTGCGAAAAAACCTTACTGCCATGCCTCCTGAAAGTCATTGATTAATTTTGCAATTAGCTCAAAATGTAGAAAATACCAAAAAAAGAAAGAAAAATAAACATCCATATAGAGATTGTACCACAACTCGAACAGAATTTGCTTTCAAAAACGCCGGGAAATTCCCCCCAAAAAAAACCCTAGAAAAACCACAAAACAAATAAAGAACATTTTCCAAAATTAAAAAAGATTAAAAAAAAAACTTTAAAAAAGGCGCTAAAATCCGTAATATTATCTTTAAAAATAATCTAAATAAAAGCAAAGTTCGGCACGTTTTTTTTTCTTTTTCTCAAGATTTTCTTGTCTTCAGTCTTTTCTTTCCTTTTATTGTCTTTTCTTCAGTTAAATGACCCACGATTTTGTCTTTTAGTGCAAAAAATTAGCGAAAAGTTTTTTTTCCCATTTTGTTCCATCTCGTCTCGTACTTTGACACAGCTTCCTTTTTTGTCTTTTCTTCCGCTCGAACGACAAACGATTGTCTTTTACTGGTACATTTTTGTCTTTTAACGGTAATAAGTGGCAATAATGAACAAAGCGAGGGCGGTGAAAACCGTCACAAAAAGTTCCTGTTTCAAAAAAAAAAAAAATTGGAAAGGGAAAAAAATGGACATAAGGATAGAAGAAAGCAAGAATTAAAAAACGACAAAGGATAAAAAATGAAAGGAAAACAAAAAATGAGAAAGGAATTATAGGAAAAAAAATTACAAAGGATGAAAAAAAAAGAGGCAAAAATAGACGAAGGAAAGAAAATTGGAGGGGAAGGGAGAGAAAGCGCGAGAGGGGGAGGGGAGGGAGAGAGAAAGCGATATGCATTTGACTCGAGCAAAAAAGGGGGGAGGGAGGGAGGGAGGGAGGGAGGGAAGGAGGGAGGGGAGGGGAGGGAGGGGAGTGAGGAAGAGGGAGAAGGAGAGGAAGAACGGGAGAGAGAGAGAGAGGAAAGTAAAGGAAGAAAAACGAGTCCACGACGAAAAAGAGGGGGAGAGGAATAGAGGGAGGAAAGAGACACGAGGGGGGGGAACAAGAGAGAGGGAGGGAGAGATAGGAGGAGAGCAAGAGAGAGAGGGAGGGAGAGGGAGAGAGAGCGAGAGAGAGAGAGAGAGAGGAACCCCAAATCCCCCTAGAAAACCCCTAGAAAGGGCTTACCTGTCCTGTGGCGACAAAAAGGGGGTAGGACCCCATCGCCAAAAATACCCTTACTACTACGGAATATCCCTGTAAAAAAAAATTAAATAAAGAAAATAAAAAAACAAATAAAACATATAAAACAAATAAAATAAAGAAAACAAATAAAAAAAATGGAATAAATAAATAAAATAAATAAAAAAAAAAAAAAATGGTAAATAAATAAAACAAACAACATGAAACAAACCAAAAAAAAAAAAAAAAAAAAAAAAAAACAAATAAAATAAATGAAATAAAAAAATAAAAAAAGTAAATAAATAAATAAACAAAATAAATAAATAAAAAGTAAATAAATATAACAAATAAATAAATATAACAAATAAATAAATAATATAATACCAGAGAGGCGACCCCCACACTCCCGAAAACAAGGCCCATGGAGCGCAAAAGAATTCCGCGGTTTTGTTCGTCTTTTCCACTCCGGTTTTCTCCTGGGCAAAAAAAAAAAAAAAAAAAACGAAAACGTAAACAAAAAGGGCAACTCTCCCTCTCCCCCTCTTTCTCTTCCCTCTCTCTCTTCCTTTCTCCCCCTTCCACACCCCCTCCCGCTTCCCTCTCCCTCTCTCTTCCGCACCCCCTCCCCCTCTTCTTTCCCTCTACCCTCCTTTTCTCTCCCACTCTCTCCTCCTTCCCCATCCCCCTCTCTCTCCCCCTCACCCCCTCCATATTCCTTCCCCACCCCCCTCCCTCTCTGGCCGTCTCTATCCTAGACATTTATCTATCTATCGATCTATCTATCGATCTATCTATCCATCTCTCCCCCCTCTCTCTCGCCCTCTCTCTTCCCCTCTCTCTCCCTCACCCCCTCCCTTCTCCTTCCCTACCCCCCTTCCCTTTTCCTTCCCCAACGCCCCTCCCTCATCCTTCCCCACCCCCCTCCCCTTCTCCTTCCCTACCCCCTTCCCTCATCCTTCCCCACCCCCCTCCCTCATCCTTCCCCACCCCCCTTCCCTCATCTTCCCCACCCCCCTCCCTTCTCCTTCCCCACCCCCCTCCCTTCTCCTTCCCCACCCCCCTCCCTTCTCCTTCCCCACCCCCCTCCTCCTTCCCCACCGCCCTCCCTCCCTGGCTGTTCCTCTCCAAGTTCCTATGCCCAATAGTCCTCAAGCAAATCCTCTACCAAAATTAGTGTGGATATCGAGAGCCTCTTGCCGATATTCGACATGTACCTTTTTTGACCTACTGATAATCAAAAATATCGTCCACATAGTGTGGCATATCGAGAAGGCTAATATCACGATAAAATTACGATACATCGTGATAAGTTATCAGGGTTCTTCCGTACTATTTTTTATGCTATTTTCTGTACCATTTTCCTGTATTATTTTTCTGTACCATTTTCCGTCCTATTTTCTGCACTAGTTTCTGTACTACTTTTCCATGCTATTTTCTGTCCTGAAGCTGTACGGACACCCGCCTCCCACCAAATATATCGCGATAATTTGTGAGGTCGTTTGTTCGCCCGGAGCGATAAATCGGGCCCTACTACCACTCGATATTCAACATATGGAATACCGAATTTATCGCAGTAAGAAATTTGCCGATACACAACAATACCAAAAATAGTTTGAAAAAAACAACGTTTAAATGGTTTTAAACGAGTTTATAAAAACGGTTTTTCTGACAGAAGAAAAATGACAAGGATCACAAATGATGCAGCAAGTCTGAACCTTCTTGTTCCTAAACCTTCTTTTTATTCTTTTTTTTTTTTTTTTTTTAATCTTCTCCTCTCTTTTCTTTTCCATAGTACATCCAAGTACTTGTACTTTTGTCCTTTCTCATATTCTAAGTCCTACCTTGTTCTCCCACAGTATAGAGCTAAAAGTTACTATCCAATATACCCCCCCCCCCCCCCACCGCCCTCCTCTCCCTTCTCTCCTCTCTCTCCCTCTCTCCCCCCCAAAAACATTTGTGTCTTTTACCTCTTCGACTCTGGGAGGCGTTTTTTGCAAATCACTTCTATCTTTCACTCACTCCCTCTCTCTCTTGCTCCCGTTCGCTCCCTCTCTCTCCCCCTCTTCGACTTAGGGAGGACTTTTTCGAGGTCCCCTCCCTTTAACTGACTACCATCCCTCTCTCTCGCCTCTCTCTCCCTTTCTCTTCCTCTGTCTCCCTCTCTCTCCCCCCTAAAAAAAAAATTTTTTTACCTCTTCGCATCTGGGAGGCGTTTTTGCGAGTCCCTTCTCCTCTCTCCCTCTCCTCCTCTCCCCTCTCTCTCTCCCTCCCTCTCTTCCCCCTGCAAAATAAAAAAAAATCTCTTACCTCCTCCAACCTGGGCGGCGCTACTGCCAGTCCCTTGAGTTTCAGAAAAGTACGAAAAATGTACGAGAAAATGAGAAACTGGAGAGGCCCTCCACTCTAGGGCCTTAGCCGCAGCGATCCATAGGGCCTAGAAAGAGAGAGGGAGAGAGAGAGAGGCAGAAGGGAGAGGGGAGAAAAAATTAAAAACTGGAGAGGCCTCCACTCTAAAGCTTTTAGCCGCTACGATCCATAGAGCCTATAAAATAAAGGAAAAGAAGGAGATGGGGAGAGAGAGGGAGAGGGGCGGGAGAGAGAGGGAAAAAAGTCTCTCCAAAAGAGAGACTTAGCCGCCACCATTCATATGGCCAAAAGAATAAAAGAAAAGAGGGAGGGGGAGAGGGAGAGTGAGAGAAAGAGAGAGACAGAGTGAGAGAGAGAGAGAGAGAGAGGAGAGAGAGAGAGAGAGAGAGAGAGAGAGAGAATGAGTGTGTGAGAGAGAGAGAATGAGTGTGTATGAGAGAGAGAGAGAATGAGAGAGAGAGAGAGAGAAAGAGAGAAACGTTGAACACAACCACTACAAATTGAAAAGGAAAGAGGGAAAAAACAAAATGCTTGAACCCCCTTCTTCAAAAAAGTAATTATAATTAACTAATTAACTAAAAAAAATCAATTAGTACATCACTAATTGGTAAAAAATTGATAATAACTTAATAGATAAACTAATCAAACAAAATGAACTAATTGAAAAATAAATGTTTTGAAAAACAATTAAAAAAAAAAAAAATGAAAAAACAGATATAAATAATAATTAAAAAAAATGAAAAAAAGTAAGGAGGCAAACCTACGAAGGTTCCCGAAATTGCCAAATTTATTAGGAGGTCTTTTTGGCCCACGGGAGAATATCTGCATTTTACACCCCATTTGTATCCCATTTAATTAAATAAAATATCAAATTTAGGGTGCAAAAATACTCTAAAAAAATTGAACTTCCACGTTTTTTTTTTCCGTTTTTTTTTTATAGGTTCTTTTCAATTTTTTTGGGGGGGAAGGAGGTTAGGGAAAAAAAGATACCGAGGAAGCCACGGAAAAATGGATCGTTTGTCGGCGTATTTGATTTCCTTCGAGACCTAAAGAAAAAACAATGAGCGAATGTTAATGAATAAATATTTATACTTAATAAGAAAAAAAACACACACCGCACATAGAAATGATATGAAAGAGAGAAGAAAAAAAAGTCATTGATAACAAATAAGAAGAAAAAAAAAAGAAAAGCGAAAAAAAATATCAATGATAAAAAAAACCCAAAACCCATAAAAACCGACCACATTTCCCTCCAAAAGACCCTGAAAAAAACCTAAAAAACCCAGCAATAAACCCAAAAAACCACTTTAAAAATGCTAAAAAACCGTTCAAAAACCAAACAGAAAAAAAAAATTACCTAGAAACCCAAAACAAACAATGAAAAACCCCAAAAAAAAAAAAACTACCTCCAGAGCCCCCACAGAAATTCCCCTTCGCCTCATATCGAGTTGTCGCATCATTATTTTGTTGTATGCTCTGTCATACTGTATTAAAAAGAAAACAAATAAATAAATAAATAAAAATTGAAAGTGTGACAAAATAACACTGTAAAATGAGATTAGAGTCGACAGGAAAAAACAAAAAAAAAAAAAACAAGAAAAAAGAGTTATTAATATTTTGATTTCCATAAATGAGATTACAAATTTGATTTTTAAAGATCGGAATCTACTTTAGAATAAAAAGAGAAGAGTTTTTTTTTTTTTAATATGTAAAAAAAAAAAACAAAATGAGATTGGGAGTTCAATTTTAAATCTAATTTCAGTTTCCTTTTTAAAATGAAATCAAACTCGTCCCCAATCGGAGATTTCAATTCGATGACCAAAAAAATCCAAACAATATTTTATTTTTCATTTCTTTCTCGTTAATATCTTTGTTTACGTATTCTATTATTATATTTCTTATTTTCATTAAAATATTCCTCACTGATTTAATTTAGAAGAGAACTTCAGAAACTTCTGCGAAAGTTTTTTTTTTTGGGTATTAAAAAACCAGAAATCACTAATTTTAAATTTATTCATAAATATTTATTTATTAATTATTAATTACTAATTTTTATTTGTTAACTTTAAAAGAGACCTTAAAAGGTTTCTGGATTTTTTCCAGCTACTTAAACGACAAAATATAAAAAACAATAAAAATAATGTTTTTATTTAATCATTAAATAAAATAAACATATTAACAAATTTCTTGAGTTTTCCCTTTGTTTTCATTCGTTTGGTTAATAATTTATGCAAATCTATAGACTTAAAAACCAAAAAATTGCCCTCAAAAATTTAAAAAAGGAAAAGGTCAAAGGAAAAAAAGAGGGATTTTCTATTTTTCTTACTTTATCCATAGCCTCTTTATCCCCTTTTTTGTCCGCTACTTTTTTTTTTTTTCGATGGGCAACCATCGCCGCATCAAATCCTTTTAATTCGCTCACCCCCAATACCTTCAGAAAAAAAAAAGAAAAAAAAAATAACAAACAAAAAAACGAACAAAAATAGACAGCAAAAATAATCAATATGTATCAAATCTAAATATAAAAAAAATAGATAATATGATAGAAAAAAAAGGAAAAAAAAGGAAAAAAAAATGCTAATAATAAGATTAGCAACGAAGGAGAAGATTCACACAAACTATGATAATAGTTACACATAAATATACATACACACACACACAGAGAGAGAGAGAGAGGAGAGAGAGAGAGAGAGGCCGAGAAAGAAAAAAGAGGAGAAAGAGAGAGGGGCGAGAGGAAAGAGGGAGGAAAGAGAAAGAGAGAGAGAGGGAGAGAGAGAGAGAGAGGGGCGAGAAAGAAAAAAGAGAAGGAGAAAGAGAGAGGGGCGAGAGAAAGAGGGAGGAAAGAGAAAGAGAGAGAGAGAGAGAGAGAGAGAGAGAGAGAGAGAGAGAGAGAGAGAGAGAGAGAGATTCATGCATACAATGTTCATATATATATTATCAGTTTTTAGAATCTGGTTGGTGTGGATGGACCTCATTTATACGTGCTCACAGGATTGTATGAACAAGTACATAATTACATAAATTTCAAATATACATATCTATAAAAATAAATCCTGAAAGGGCATAAATGGGGTCCACCACCAACAGATCCACTGATGCAAAATACACACACACATATATATATATATATATATATATATATATATATATATATATATATATATATAATATAATTTATTTACTCCCATATATTTATTTCACATCCATAGGATTATTTACTTATGTTTCTCAATTAATCTCATTAATACATGAGAAAAAGAAAAGAAAACAAACAAAATAAAACCCTAGGGAAAAATAGGGTATATCCACACCATATAGGGGTCCCTCCTCTCCCGGAAACGCTCCGGCCGAGGCTCCGGAAGCCGAGCATTTCACCACTCTCCCGCTCCTGGGGGGGGGGGGGGGAGAGAGAGAGGGAGAGGGAGCCATAGAGAGAGAGGGAGAGAGGAAAAGGGAGAGAGGGAGAGGGAAGGGGAAGGGAAAGAGGAGAGAGAAAGAGAGAGAGAGAGAGAGAGAGAGAGAGAGAGAGAGAGAGAGAGAGAAAATTAGTGCACACTAAAATATTTGTAGGAGGTAACTGTGTTTTTATACCGATTAAACCACAAATTCCATACCACTCCCTCTCACTTTCTCAACCTTTCCCTATATCTCTACCTCTCCACCTCTCTCTCTCCCTCTACCTCTACCGCCTCTCCAACCCTACCGCTCCCTCTAACTTTACCTCTCCCTCTTCCTCCCTCTCCCTCTCCCTATCTCTCCCTCTCTCTCCTTCACCCTCTCATCTCTCCCTCTCGCCCTCCCTCTCCCCCCCTCCCTCTCCCTCCCTCCCTCCCCCTCCTCTATCTTTCGGTCTAATCACGACAAGCAGCAAATGGTCAGAAATCAAAAGAAAGGGAGGAGAGAAGAGAAGAAGAAGAAGAGAACAGAAACAGGGGTCAAACAGACATCAAAACGAAAAGATGGACAGAAGGTGACGATCTGATGACCAGCCAGGCAAAGGGAGGGAAGGGAGGGGCTCTTTCGGTTCGGAGAGAGAGAGAGAGAGGAGGTCGACATGGCTCAAATTTTCTGAACCCTGGAATGAAACCCAACAAGGTTTGGGGCTGCAATTAGGGTTAGAGGGAAAGAGAGAGAGAAAATGGAAAACCTTGGGTGGAAATGGATCTAATGTCACGTTACGCACACAAATTAGTGTGGATTCGGATTAGGTTTGATAAAGATTAACTGATAAAGTTCCGTTTTTGATAAAAAGTGCAGAAAGTTTCCTGGAACAAAACGCCAAAATATAGTACGAAAGATAGTGAATCAGTACGGTTATCGTACGGTCAATTTGGTGTGAAGCGGTATCCATTCGAGTTACAGTTACGGTATCACATTACCGCACTGTACTGTATATCCTATTTGTGTACTGTATTATATATTAGGGGATTGATCATGACAGTGATTGTTTTGGTCATAGTTGTTCACGGCGATTAGTGCGAACGTACCGTACGTGACGAATTATACGTAGCAAACGCATTGAACCCATCAAATCGCAAAAATCGTTAATGAATTTCCTTCCGGCTATTCCGTACATAAAGCAAAAACTATTACATATAACGCGTTTGCAAGTTTTTACTGTTAAATGAGCGGTAAAACAATAAGGTATTTATATTTTTATCACACTCTCTGCATTGGAATTTTTTCACCAATGGTAGTCCAGTCGATCATCATGCTATGTGCTACGAACTCTACGTACCCGGTTTCGAATGCCACGGAGGTAAAATTTTATGAAATGTCTTCTGTCCGAGCCTATCTGGCAGACAAACACGGCCGCCTTTTGTCTGCCTTCTTTCTCTATCTCGCAGACAGCGCACAGACATGGCTGCCTTCTGTCTGCCTTCTTTCTCTATCTCGCAGACAACGCATTACTCCAAAAAAATAAAATACAGACCAAGAAAAAATGACATTTTTCACATTCAACAATTTGCACGACATAGAAATTTGCACGACATAAAAATTTGCACGATTTCTGTGCATGATTGCTTTTGTCGAAGTTTGGAGGCGAGGATAGTAAAAAGCTTCGGAGGGAGGAGGGTAGGATATGTGGAAGCAGCTTCCTCGCAGTTTCGTTTTCAATTTTCCATGGCGTCTTCTTTAAAAAAAAAATGAAAAAGACGCCCGTACAAATTTCAAACTGAACGTGTGAAATTATTGTGGCGTACAACGTCTCTTTTCGAAAATGTCCGTACATTTTCGATTATATAACGTACAACTTCCGTGGTATTCCTATTCAGTTCACTGAACAGAAAGTACCAATAAGTACGACGCATATTTCCCGTTTTATTCCGTACATATCCGTAAAAAAATGTGCAATTACAGTAATTTGTTTACATGTTTCCGTAAATTTCCAGTTTCAGTTTACAGGAGACGATTTTTTACGATTTTTTCAAAAGTCACGAATTATACGTTTCAATCGGAAAAAAGGAAAAAATCGCGCGATTTGAACAACTATGTATATATGTGACAAAGGTTTGCGACCAATCCGTTGACTACTGCAGCATTGAGTTGTGAAAGAGAATCACCAACCACGCAATTTTTTCCTGCGGTTGTGAACTTACGCCGAGTGAAAATAGCAATCGATAGGGCCGTCCAGATGTTAGGCTAAACCCTAATAAACAATTCCGACTTCATACACAACATATATATATATATATATATATATATATATATATATATATATATATACATAATAATAGCATCCAAA
>JBBHKE010002700.1:92913-116965 GCA_037447655.1 Zygnema cylindricum | reverse complement strand
CCCAAATTAGAGTTAATAACGTTAGTTGTTTTTTTTGCACTAGTTATTTGTACACGCTAATACGATTCACAGTGTATCATCGAAATTGGTCGTTTATATTTGTGTCAAGGTTTACATCCTCTGAAGGCCGTGATTCTATTAGGCGGTGTCAGTAAACGTAAAAATGTGTTCAGCCTTCATTACGAAAGCCTTTGTTCCACTATGTTATGTCAGTAAAAGTAACTGACTTTTTTATTGCGTGGCACATGTTGGTTGGTTCCACGTAAGAAAATATTTTCGACCGTGAGAATCTATATAGAATTTTTGACAGGAAGGAGGTAACGCAATATCTGTACCACCGGAGGTAAAAAGTGGCTTGTACGACTTATCGAATAAAATCTGTACGAGCGGATTATACTTATGATTTGTAGAAGTGTACGAAAATATCATCTGGTGGTAAATAGTGACTCGTAAGACTTATCGAATGAAATCAGTATGAGCGGGTGAAAGTTCAGATTTGTAAGTGCGTACATAAATGTCAGAATGGTTAGTGGATGGCAATAGGAGCATGAAATAATATCCTCCGTCAAAGATTTTCTTGTTGTTTTTGTGGCCTCGTATCCACCCTGGCGGAAGCCACATGGCTTACGCGACGTGTATCCACCTGATCGCGCATTCATTGTGGATATTTTTTGACTTTTACGTGCGGCACAATGCTATACGTTCAGGCTCTTAAAACTGACTTCACGTCATTTGTTGCAAACATAAATGTTTGACCGATGGCGTATCTGATTTTGCATCCGATGGTCAAGTTTGATACCTATAACCTTGAAGAAACAAATCAGTCATTAAGTAGCCTTTTTTTCCTATCAAAATAAAAAGATACGACACTATACGAAATAGTACGACATCCAGTAAACAATCTCATGTTTTACCCAATGGAACTATCTCATTTTTTACCCAATTGAACTACACCCAAATTGTTCAGTACGCAACATCTTTTTTTCCCAATGGATCTTCACTCGAAGTGTTTTGTTTACTAGAATACTGCGTTGTTTGAGTCGTACTGGTCATTGCTTGTGACATGTGATGTATACCGATAATTGCTATTAGCCTTAATAACGCGTATTCGACGACCCTAAAATTTGACCCTTTGAAAATAAAATAGAATCAATGACTCTATTTTTATTTTATGTTGACGTAGGTGGTGTAATCGACGTTAATTACTCTGATTGTAGATTTTTTAAAATAGTGTAACGTACGAAGTGTGTCAATCTATACTAAAACTGCTCATTATTTCTTATAGACATACAAAATGAGTGTCAAATAAAGGCGTCGATACGAGAAACTAAAAGCGTTGCTTGAGAAAAGTGCTCTTAAAATTGATTCCTTGTAACAAAGACGAGGGAAAATATCGAGTACTTTTTTGCACATGTTCAAGCGTCTATATGTGATCAAATTATTACGTTTACAATATGGGAATGTATATCCAAAGTAGTGTCACGTGTATAAATGGGCGATAAGTTTTGTTGGTGTTAAGCCCTTAAACCCAAAACAGAGGTAATAACATTAACTTTTTTTTAATAGCAATTCTTGGTGTACTTTATTGGCGCAAGTGTCACGCCTCCTGTTTGATGGGATGGGATGTAGTATTTAAGGATAACAATGGGAAATCGGCTGTGTGCGAAATCAATAGCTTTAGTGTCGGTACTTCCATTTTCAATTTTGCGCTAGATTTGTTTATTTTGTCATTTGTCTAGTATTGTCTGCATTTCTTGGTTTCGATTTTCATTTTGTGTCTAGGTACTTAGTATAACAATAGGGTTCTATGTCAACAAGTAGCTTTTTTTTGAAGGTTGCCCAACGGGGCACGTTCGGAGGTGTTGAAACCTTATTCCCTTGCTTAAGTATGGAGGTAGTAGTGATTGAATGTGTTGTCTTAGAATCAGTTTTGAATGTATTTTGTGGAAGTAGGGAAAAGAGAAGGAGAGAAGAAGAAGAAGAAATGTCATTTTTGGTTATTACATAATGGATGAATATGTATGAAACCTTGTGAGTTGAATGTATTCAATTTGAGTGCTTCGGCTTGTATTTATATGGTGTAATCGATCCTTTCAAAGACGAGCGGAGAGGGGAGAGTGGGGAAGGGGCAAGGTAGAAAAAATGTCGTGCTTTCATGTATTTTAAAAGTGCGGGGGTGAAGGGTCAAGGAGGGGGAGGTGAGAGAATCAGGAAAATCATTCAATGGCGTTCAAATATATATTTGGTATCTTTCCAACTGGGGGGGGGGAGGAGGAGGGGGGGGGGAATGGTCGAGTTTGAAGATAATTCGATAACTTGTTGTACGAAAAAGGAAGGTGGTTAAGTGCTTTGTGACTATCTGCGATAGGAGAGAGTTGGTGGAGGGTGGGGTGTAAGAGTATGAATCAAGAGCCTTTTCGACCAAGAATTGTAGGGGATGAAAATATCTCTTAAGTCATATAAAATTGGGTGTGAGTGGTGTGAAAAGGGTAGGTAAAAACAAATTTGATGTTGTTCACCGGCTGCTGAATAGGGAGTGCAGAGATCTATTTAACCAACATTTGGAGGGGAGCATTGTGCCGGAGATCGGCAACCTCACAAAGTTGTCAGAGTTGTGAGTGAACTCAAAGAGGGGGAATGTATCTGATGTACAAGAAAAGAAAAAGAAATGAGTAATTTCACAATTTTGATAATGAAAATCCGAAAATTTACCGTCACACTTGTTTTTCTTTTGAACTTGTGTTTTCGTTTATAAAACTACGGGAGCAGGCAAGGGAGTTGGGGGGGGGAGGGAGGGTTGGGAGATGGGGAAGCTGGGTGGGTGTGGAGGAGAGAGAGGGGGGGTAGATTTTTTATTCAGTAAGTTTTATGTTTTTCTTTCTCCATTTTCTAGGAAAAAATGTTATAATCATGGAAAAAGGTGTTTTTTTTGAGTTTTTAAAATATGAGTGGTCAAAACCATTAATTACAAGTTGAAATTTAACAAACTTATGTTGAATAACATTCATAAAATGGGCTTTTTACATGTCTTTTCCAATTTTAGTTGCTAAATTATCTTACTCTGTTTTTTATTTTAGTGTATTACCTTGTAGCTCATGCTAACCGAGACGCAGTGGAGGGGGGATTGGTGTTTTGGAAATGCCTGGTGTCGCAGAATTCTATCTTACAATAAGTTTAATGGAAGCATTCCATTGTCCATCGGTCGACTGAAATCCCTCCAATACTTGTAAGAAATGGTGTAACGTTTGTTTTTTTCCTATTGTTTTCATGATTTTTATTCCTTTGTGACTGTGCGGGGGGGGAGAGAGGGAGGGGATTGTAACAAATGTCATGCGGTGTGGAACCACATGTTGTAATTTTTGCTTTTTATGTTTATAAAATTCTGAATAATACTCTGCAAAAATTGCTCCTCTACCCTCTAACCCTCTTTACCTTCTACCCTCTTCCCAACCTTTCTCTCTACCCTCCACGCCTCCACGTTTTTTACCTCCATGCCTCCACGTTTTCTACCTCCATGCCTCCTCCCCGTCCTCTTCTCTCTACCCTCAATCCTCTGCCCTCTACCTTCCAAACCTTTGTCCTCAACTCTCGACCCTTCCTTCCCCTCTACCCTCCAACTCCCACTTCCACTCGAATCTCATATTAGACAAAACAGCGGAGTTTGGGGAAATGGCTGTGGGAGGGAAGGGGATGTTTGGGTGGGGATGGAAAAGGAGTGGAGGGAAGGGGAAGGGAGGGGCTGGGTATTTCTTTTGTAGCAAAAGACTGGAATAGCATAAAAAACCCTCATTTACAATAAAGGGAGGGAGGGAGGGAGGGTTTGGAGGAGGTGATATATATTTATTTACCAAGCGAAAGCCAAAAGTATATTGCGAAAAAGCTTCAAAGAAAAATATATTTCACGAGTTTCTCGCTATCAAAATTGTCAAAATTGCACATTTTAAACAGAGGTTGGGAGATAAAGAGGGATAAAAACTCTTAGAACAGTCAAAATTGTTTAACTATTTGATGTTTTTATCTTTTGATTTTGCCTTTTTTTGTAGTTTATAAATAGAGACATTCAAGATATATAGAAAATGCTTTTGGAAAACTAAAATATTAAAACCACAGAAGAGTATTCGGGAGATGAAATTTGACAGAAATATGTGACTTTTGGGGCGATGAACTTTTCATGTTTTACAAAAAAAACAACTAAAAATATTAACAAATGTTTATAAAAGTCCAAAAAAGTTTTGTTCATCAATTTTTAGAAGATGTGGTTGATAAAAATTCATCATATGTACTTCGGAATATTTATACTTGAGTTTCCTTTTTTGGTGATAACCTTGTAGTCCATTCTAATTGGGAGGCACTTGGGGGGGGAGAGGGAGGGAGGTTGGAGGAGAATGGTGGATGTAAACTGACATCCACTCTTAAAATTGTAAGACACATGATACTATGGTTATGTTGTGTCACGCCAAGTGTTCTCTAAATGGTTATGGTGTGTGGTGGAGGATAGAGGGAAGGACGATCGCGAATAAAAATGTAATAGCTATTTGTAATAACAGCTAGATAATAAATTATTATGTTTTTTAAATGGAGTATGATAATGATTAATAATAAATACCATTTAAGCTAAAATTTAATATACTAAAATTTATGCACTATTATGAGTGTTGAATAAGAATTGAATATTGAAAGCATAATACCGGGTGCTATAATTATTTGTAATATACTTAATGTATCATTTTTTTCAACAAAACTAAATTATGTATTCATAAATGATTTTTCAAATGCAAATTAACCTTTTGATTTTTCATAATCAATAAATTTTGTTTTTTTTATGTTTTTCCTTTTCTTGTGTAACGTTAGGGGTTTTAATTTTGGTTTTTTATATTGAAAAATAATGGAACATTGAATGATGTGATTGAGGAAGGAAGGGTGGTTGGCCAGATTGTGACGGAAATCGATATGGTGTAAAAGCATGCATTTAAAACAGTATTTACCCTACGAGTTTTTAACAGTTTATTATGTTATTTTATTGTATATAATTTTTAGAAAAAACACGAAAAACAACAAAGGGCACAAGGGCACGGAAGGCGCATAAACAAATGCGATTGTGTGTGGACATTGTGTGCTCAATGATCAAATCAAAAAGTGAAAGAATTGAATACATTATGTTTATAAAGCTGGTTTGCATACAATTTTTTCAAGGCGCTTTTTGGAAAAAGGAAGTTAAAGAGGCAGGCCTAGCGCATAGGCCAATCAAGGCTACTAGAGGCGACATTTATATATATGATGGCAGCCTTTGAAATATGACTGTGGATAGAATCCCATTAGATCTATTTACTAATCTTGTCGCTTATTGGCTTATAACTATATAACTAAAACTAACTTGGAGGCACTTGCCTGGAGGTGGGGAATGACAGGTTGGGATATCTATTGTCGTAGATATCTTTATAGCAACAGATTGAGTGGAAGCATTCCATCGTCCATCGGTCAACTGACAAAACTCCAAGACTTGTAAGGAACATGATACCATGATTGTGTTAAGCATCAAAAGTGCGTTGTAAATGGTTATGGTTTGTTGCCGAATAACAATTCACCACATAAAAAAGTTGTAAGATGATTAAATAGAGATGACACAACTATTTGAAAATAGAGTGATTAATTGTTTTTCAATATTTATTCATTTTTTAAACTTAAATAATTACATGTTCAATCTGACAACAAAACGTATTAAAACTGCAAATTACGTGGTGTCACAGGTATTTGCCCTTCAACCGATTGAGTGGACCGATTCCATCGTCCATTGGTCAACTAAAATCCCTCAAATACTTGTAAGTCACATGCAACCATGATTATTTTACGCATCAAAAGTATATATAAAATGGTTATGGTTTAAGGATAATAACTATTAAAATGCGTCATTGATTGTTGAAATTAGGTTTTATTTCTATTTAAGTTGCTCAATTTTTTGAAAAAATATTTAAAAAAAAATTAGAAGTAATAAACATCATTGATAAATAACAGCTACAAGTTTTTAAAAATATTAGTCCTAATTAGTAATTCCATTTCCTAATGTTTTTCAATGATAAGAGATTTTCAACGAGAAAAAAGAAACTAAAATAATTTTACCTTTTGAGTTTGTATTATTGACATTTTATATTATCTAAAAAAATGCAATTTCTCTTTCGTAATGTTCACCATTCTTACACAATTTTTATCTGTTATAAAGGAAATACAGTCATGGGTAGTAAAATGACATGGAGGAAAAAGGTTCTCGGTCTATAAGCTTGCACCTATACTAAAGTGAGGCACTTTGGGCGAGGTTGGGGGGGCGGGGGTAAGTGAATGATCGATATTTTAGATGGCTAAATAGCAACCAATTGAGTGGAGGCATTACATCGTCCATCGATCAACTGAAATCCCTCATAGACTTGTAAGATACATGGTTTTTTCTTAATTGTATTTTTGCGCATCAATGGCGCACTCCAAAATGTGATGGTTTACTGTAAGAAACATATCGAGGTGAATATTGTAAAAATCATAATTTTACAATTGTTGAGAGTTTTGGCACAGATACTCAAATGAAAAGTTGTTTTTTTGTTTTTTTTGTTTGAAGATACAAGTCTTTATGTTCATACATTTATCCATATGTTCATATATTTACGTGTAATGTTATCCATATGTTCATATATTTAAGTGTAATGTTTTGCAAATGTCTAATAAGGATCTATGAAATAATTATAATGAAAGTAATCATAAAATTTGAAATCGTAATAATAATAATATAATTATAATGAATAAATTAATCTGAAATTTAAGGAAGCATAAAAGCAATGATAGAAAAAAACGAAAAGAAAGTGAAAACAATTGTAACAATAAAAATAGCAATAAAAATATCAACAGTAGCAAGTTAAAAATTTTATGAAGATATATAACGTTTGATAATACTATGGAATAGTTAATAAATAAATATATAAATAAATATTTAGCTAGTAATCACAACTTACTCTACTCCTAGTAATTAATTCTAACAACGTAAACTAATCAATAACGATAATAACCAAAGATAAGAAATGAATATAAAATATGCATATAATATACAAAATAAATTTAAAAATAATATCTAAAAATATTATTAAATTCAGATGAATGATACTAATAATTCACAAGGATCAGTAAAAATAAATGTAGGAAACGGGTATAGAATTACTAAATTTCAGTTTTTTTATTTTTCGTTTTTTAATTGTACTTTATTTTTTAATAGGAAGACTTGCTTTTTTTTATCTATTTTTATGTTATCTAATTGTAAAACATAAAAAGACATGACGGAGGAAGTATTGAATGAGTGGCCATGAAAGGCCAAAATAGCTTATATGCCAAAATGGCAAAAGAGGCCGAAAGAGAAGAGAATGCCAAAATAGAAGAGACAACAGAGTAACGGAAATAAAAGAAAAACAAGGGAGAGGTTTGTCGTTTGAGTCTCTTATCAATTGAATGATATTTCACGAAGTTATATGTGAGTCTTATAGTACGACAAATTTAAGGGTAGCAGAAAAGGCTCTAAAAAATACATTTAATCTAGGCGTAAGTTAAGAAGGTACAATTAATTACGCTAAAAGGAATCAAAGAAAAAAAAGATTCCTACAAAAGAATCATCAACACTAAAAAATGTATATACAATCTACTAAATAAAGTACAAAACTCTAAACAATAGTATTAGGGCGTGTCCCCATGTAACCAAAAAACCCTTACTTGAGCACATGGGGACAAGTCCTTAGACTAATAGCGTAGCGTGTAGGACTAAAGTTGTGTAGAAAACTAAAAAATGCTTGAATTGTATTTTAACTCGCCGTTTGGATTAAAGCATGGTTAGTCACAAAGACTAGCATGGAAAGGAAAGTGATTGAATAAAAGGCGAGAGAGAGGTCTTGTGAGAAATCAATGAACTGAGAGCGAGTGGCACAGTGAGAGAAAGAGTCGATGCCATCAAGAATTTTGTCTCGCGTAAAATTAATTTGGATATCGATATGTTTAGTGCGAGTGTGGTGGATAAGGTCTTTTATAAGGGCCAAAGCCTGTTGAAAATCACAAAAGATGGAGGCAAGAGAAAAAAGAGGAAAAAAAAGATCGCAAAGAAATCGTCGGAACCAAATAGCCGACTTCGTGGCTTAAGTGTCGGCCATGTATTTGGCCTTGGTCGAGGAAAGAACAACAGTAGCTTGCTTAGGGGACGACCAAGTGACAAAGCTACCACCAAAAGAAAATCATACACCAAAAATGAAGCGACGATCGTCTGGTTAATAGCCCTAATCGACGTTGCAAAACGCAATAATTGATGTGTTCGGAGAAAAATAAAAAGAAAAAGGGGAGGGAGAAGAAAGAAGAGAAAAAACAAGATGATGATGCTGGGTTTTTTGAAGGAATGAAAAAAAACGTTTAGCGGTTTGGAGATGGGTAAGAGTGGCGTAATGCGGAAATTGAGAAAGAAGACAAAAGACGATACAATTTTCCGACCATGTACCTAGCATAACATCAATTTTCCTACAATAGACCGATAGAGTAAACTTGTTTGTCTTTGGGAATTCCCATCGGAGGACATTTTGGTGAGAGTGGTGTTGGGATCGATGGGAGAAGGCACAGGATTGCAATCGGTCATGTCAAAACGGTGAGGAGACTGAGAATGTAATGCTTTTGATTCATTTGCAAAATGCGTGTAAACCTTTGACGTAGAATAGTGATACCTAAACGATAGTCAATATCTCCTCAATTGGTCCTATGTTAGTGGGAAGAGAGAATGCCTTTCACTTGGTGAGTTAATGACTTATTTGGTCCTGCAAAAATTAAATCATCAACGTAAATGATAATAATGATTATGTACCGCTTATATAGATTTTAAGATTTTCACTGATTTCCCTAAAACCTTCTTTAATTAATGTTGTGACAAGGGTTTGATGCCACACTCTTGGTGCCTGTGTAAGACCATAAATACACTTCCGTTAATGAAAGACAAGAGTTTCCTTCCTAGAGTTTCCTTCCTAATGACTGTGTAGCCAGGTAGTTGTTCCATAAAACCATCCTCTGAGATACTGCTATAAAAAAAAGCAATTTTGATGTCAAGTTGTTGTAACCCCCTTTCATGAAGAGCGACAAGCGACAAAATCATACGGATGAAGTCAAACTTCGGCAAGAGATAAATCGTACGGATGAAGTCAAACTTTGCAACAGGAGCTAAGGTCTTTTTATAGTCAATGCCATCTGTTTGTAAGTAGTCATTGGCGACAAACGTGTTTTGTAATGGTTGACGGATCCATCTGCCATCTAATTTTAAAGACTCACTTAGATCCAATCGCGCACCGATTTGGTGGAAGAGTACATAAGGTCCAAGTGCGTCGTACTCTTGTGTAGCAACAACCTTCCATTGTCCACTTGTCGTCATTTGGGCGTGTATAAGCGGCTATCGATGTGGGAAGATCTATGACGTCGGCAAGGTTAGCGTGGTCAAGATTTTTGCAAATCTTCGAAGTTGGTTGAGTAAGACGGGTAGGCTGTCGACAACATTGGCATCAACGGCGAAATAGTAACCGAAGTGCGAACCAATCTGGGCAGCAACAAAACTTCTAAAGATGGTGGTAGTAAATTTGTCGTTTGAAGGATCAAAGCGTCACTTGATTTGGACTATACCGCAAATGGGTGGCCACTGGAATTCGCGGATTGTAATAGATGTAACAAATTGCCAGAATTAGAGGAAGTAACACAATTTGAAAAAATGGAAACACCTAAGGGAATGGGAGAAATCAAAAGGATCGAAAAAGGCGAAGATGGGAAAGGTGTTAAAAGGGACGGAGGCATGGTTGTAACAAAATTAGTAGGGATAGTTTCCCTAAAAAGAATAAATTTAGTAAAAAAGTGACAGGAAAATACTGAAAAACCATATGTATGAGAGGAGTTTTATGAAAATTGACGTCATGAGTGGTGACAATATGACGTGAAGTGGGACACCATATGCGATAGGCTTTTGAGTTAGGGGAATATCCCATTAAAATTCGCGCATGGCATGATCACCTAAATTTCCATTGGAAAAGGGAAAGATTTTATAATTGGCTTCACAACCAAAAATGCTTAAAGGGGAGACATTCGGTTTATGACCATGCCACGCCTCTAAAAGGGTTTTGTTAGATAGAGTCGAAATTGGGGAGCGACGGCGTATATATACGGATGTTAGTAAAGCTTCAGCCCAAAAATTTGATGGTAATGAAGCAAAATGGAGAAAAGAGCAAGCTATATAAATAAAAGTTGCGGTTTAAGCACTCAGCATCACCATTCTGTTGTAGAGTGTAAGGGGAAGATGTGTGATAAACAATACCATGCGATTGTAGAAACTGAGAAAAAGAACGGAGACGAATTCTCCTCAATTATCCATGCGTATGGTTTTGATACGGGATGACATGTGATTTTTGACAAGTGTTTTGAATTGTTAAAAATGAGTAAAATACTTGACCTTATGGAGTATAAAATAAATGTATGCAAAATGAGAAAATTCATCGATAAAAGTGAGAAAGTATGTTGCACCACCAAGACTTGTAATGGCAATGGGACCGCAAACATCCCTATGAATGAGACCAAAGGGAGAAAAAAAGCGAGAGGGAGAGGAAGGAAAAGGTAAACGCGACATCTTGCCAAAGACAGAACCATGACAAAGGTTAACTTTGCTTTCATTAAATTTATCAATTCCAAGTACAAGTCCTTTTCCAAAGGAAGCTGGGCAAGCACCATCTAAATGGCCATAATGAAGTGCCATGTAAAAAAGAGCAAGATAAAGGAGAAAAAGCTGTAATTACTTGGGCAATATTATTAAAAAAATATAATATAGAGATTTCCCGACCAAGTGCCACTACTTTTACGGTTTCGAGTGGAAGAAAAAATTGAGCGTTGGATTTAGTGATGATGCCGAATCTCCCATGGCGTAAAGAAAAACTAGCTGAAAAAAGCTTTTTTATGAGGTTCAAAACAAAATAAATTCTGTCCAAGATTATAAGACACAAAACGCCCGAATCGCTGTTAAAATACATTTGTACAACAGGATTTGAATTATCATGATGTTGCTAAAAAACCATGCGTAAAGGAACTTGAAGAGGAACAACATTTGTCACGATATCAAGATGACAACAAATATGGTGAGATGCACCAAAATTTACTGACCGATCAAATTTTTTACCTGAATCGGAAAAAGCCTACCTATAATTGATTGGTGGAACTAAGACAAGTACATCACATCTATGACAGGTACAATTGTATGTCACGCTGATCCAACGTTATGGTCGGCGGTAGGGAGGACCGGATGTACGTTAGAAACCGACGGATTTTGCCAAAAGTAGTAATAATTAGGAGGGTACTACGGTAGAGGAAGGCCATACGGAAAATTAAATGACCAACGAGCGGTGTGGAGGCATGAGGATATGCAAAAGACTTTTATGTTTAGATTTGTGGATGGAAGTCCTCGTGGGGTCCATACCGTACGTTATTTTTGATACAAGTAACGTATTTTGGCCAATGCAAGACTCGCATCCACCACATTGGCACAATTCTTGCAATATTTGGAGGAAGTAAGATGTCATACAAGATTGGAAGATTTTTCGCGGGAAGAGGACCCATAAAAAAAAACGACACTTACGAACTTTTCCTCATGCAAAAGACTTTTCCTCATGCAAAAGACGATTAGTAAGATCAGGCAACCTAACAGTGTCAGTACTAAGTGTACTTGCGAAAGAGTAAAACAAAAGTGGCAAGCTGCCCATAATTTTTCTTATCAAATCCTCATGCGTGACATTGTAATTAATGCATTTGAAGCGGCCGGCTAGCGATATAACTCCATGAGTAAAGTCAAGCATAGATTCCTTTGGATCTTTTTGAACATTGTTGAATTAGCGACATAGTGCCAATCGAAGCATTGAAGACGCAACGCCAATCGATGTGGCCATGTTCATTTTCGTAAGCTCTGCACACAGTTCACCATGCTTCATGGGAAGATGTCGCCGTGCGAATACGATTTGCAATCTGGTCATCCAATGAAAATAAAGTCGAGAAAGAGCAACATAATTTTCTTTTTCCACAAAGCAACAATTGTTTGGGCGACAACAATAGTGTTTGCACAAGCGGCAAGAAAGACATAGTGGCGGCAAGAAAGATAGCGGTTTAAAGACAGGTATCATCGGCAAGAAAGACACAGCGGTTTAAAAACAGGTATCATCGGCAAGAAAGACAGGTATGTTCATCGGCAAGAAAGACAGGTATGTTCACTGTGCCATTAATGTGGCCTCAAATCTTTTCAAAAGAAAACAAATGTTGGACTTAAAACTTCAGTCATAGAAGTTGTCCCCCTAAAATTGAGGAACAAATTTTGGGGCAGAGGAAAGGGTTGGCCCATAACCTATTGAATAAGTGGCCATAATAAGCCAATAAAGCTAATATGTCAAAATAGCAAAAGAGGCCAAAAAAGAATAGAAGGTCTAGATAGAAGAGACTAAAAAGAGTAACGACAAACAAAGAAAACAAGAGAGAGGTTTGTCGTTTGAGTGTCTTATCAATTGGATGATATTCACTAAGACACAAAGGAGTCTTAAAGTAAGACAAAGTAAATGGTAGCCGAAAAGGCTCTTCAAGGTACATCTAATTTAGGCGTATCTTAAGAAGGTACAACTAGTTACGCTAAAAGGAATCAAATACAAAAAGGATTCATATGAAATAATAATCAACATTAACAAAAATTTGTACAATCCACTATTTCAAGTACGGAACGTCAAACCACAGTCTAATAGCGTAGCGTGTAGGATTATAAAATATGGAAGAAAACTAAAAAATCCTTTATTTATATTTCAACAGGGTAGTGGTCGGGGTGGGGGTCGGGGTAGAGGTCAATGTGCTGTGAAAATAACAGATTTGTACTTCTCCTTAAATTTTTTTTGGGATTGTTGAACTAAACGGAGGGAAAAAAGAGGGAGGGGAATTGTGACAAAATTCATGTGGTGGAATAACATTTTATTTTTCCGTTTCAAAGTGTCTTTTGTTCTTAATGGCTCTATGGATTATCATTTTTCTGTTTATTAATTTTATAATTTATACTCATCAACTGGGTCTACAAAACGCTGTTAATTTGTTGCAAAAACAATCGGGCCACATTGTACAATTCAGCAGTTTAGGAGGGTGTTTTTGGAGATAATAACCAAAGTTATACTCCACATTGTTTTTTCTTAACCTTTTTTAAAAGATCGATGTTATAGGGTCTTTGAGGTTTTCCTTACGCCATATCATTTTGTTTTGATTTTAAACAAGTGACATATTCAAAAAAGGTCGATGAAATTTCAAAACCATTAGTGACAATCGTCCATTTATTTTCCAAATACAATATTCATTAATCAATCATAATGTCATATGAGCATTTCATGTGGAGAAGTTTTGTATTTTATAACAAATATGTCAGTCAAATAAAGTGATATGAGAAGTTTAGTATATGCCTCTTTTTTATAAAATTGTTGTATATGAATCAAAGTTTGTGCATTCAATATATTAGCGTTTTACAAAAGTGTTATAACGTTTTATGGCTTACCAAGTTTCTTTCTTTTACATTGTTGGAGTATATTTACAGTGATTTTTCAAACAACTACTTTACCGGGCCAATTTCTAGTTTCAATAGATTCTCATTGTGTGGTGCGCTAAGATCCAATTGCCTTTTTGGGTCAAACCTTCCATCTAAGTGTAAATGGTCAACACAAAGAAGTAAAAGCAGTTGCGGAACATTTTGCAATGCGACCCAACCAGGAGGGCCTTGTGGGGGAGGCGGTATTTGCTCCAAAGTCACCAACGTGACGTCACCCACATGCGCATGCAATGAAGGATACAACAACCAAGCCAACAAGTTCACTTGCGAATGTAGGTTCCCCTTTCACAAGACTCACATTAAAATGTCGTTTTAGAAGCAAATAACAACTAATTGCCAATTTTTTTTTATTCTTTTCTCATGTTTGCTTCACAAATAAGACATTTATAGTAGCATTTTCCTGTATAAAAATAACTACCAGTCAAGCAGATTATTATGATATAAGTGTGAAAGTGTAGGATTTGCAAACCAAAGTCAATAAGTTGAACTTTGATATTTGTTAATAAATTCAACAAATTTTCTCATTACTAATCACCAATGCACCAACGTTTTTATTTTTATTGTTTTTGGTAATTTTGGTAATCTTGTTTATCGGCAAGAAATTTATTGCGATAACACTGATAGTATCGGTTATCCAACGGTCAGGTGTCCCGATGTATCGCTCCGAGACCAACAAATTACTTATCGGCAATAAGTGGAAAATATAGTCCGCTGTATAATATTACTTTATAATATACTGTCTTGTATTTTTTACTATGTATAGCGTGGCATGTCACGTGTAAAAAAACTGTTCCATAATCAGTGTAATGAAACAACTGCGGTTCAATATGACGGCGTAAACCGTACACTCGTATTGTATAAACCGTACAATTATCGCTGATTGTTATCCGTACCGGTATTATCGCGTTGAAAAACCGATGTTATCAGTCTTTTATCGTCGATAACACCAGTTTCAATATATCGTGCCAATGTATCGATCATCGGCAAGCTAAAAAAAGGTACATATCGATTTTCAGCAAAACCTTGCCGATACACAACACTATTTTTTGGGGAAGCTCAAAAATTTTAGTAACAAAGTAGTTGTTAACACGCTACAATAATTGTAAAACTCAAGATAGTTCATAATTAGCATGGTGATGATCATGTCACGAATTTCCATATCTATTAACTGTATCAAAAATATGATTCTTTATGACTATCTGGCTGTATAAAATGGTTTCTACGGTATTTTCATCTATGTCCAGATCCTTTGCGCATTTACCTCGGACAAATATTTTAAACTTGAAAAATAGAAGTGTTACCCTCATAGTGGCGAATATTTCATTTTTAATTTGAATACTAAAGGATCATTCAAATACTCCAAATATATTGGACCTACTATTCTTTCAAAATGTAGATAGTTTGAATCGATTTTCATAATCATTGTCTAAAATTTCCTATTTCAAGTCTAGAGGTCGATTTTGGGCCAATCATGGATTTATTCATGAATATAAGAGTATCATTTGAATATTTTAAATACTTATAAAACATCTAACGAATATGGAAACTAAAGTTCATTAAAAATGAGAACAAAGTGTGTTTGACGCGGTTTTCTATAACCTTTGTCTATAATGTTTAAATTGAGGGTAAAACGACGTTTTTGGGCCAACCAAGGATTATGTTTTGACTGCAATATAATTGACGCAATTAACGAATTTATTTCAGTGCTACACCGTGAATCGTTATTAGACTAAAGAAATTATTAGTGTCAAAAATTAATTAGTGTCATTGATGCTAATTTAGTGCCGGACACATGGCAGATTATGGTCCACGTCCTTAAATAGTATAATTTATTCTATTTAAGGTATCAATGTCAAAATTTTGGGGCGCCGATATAGAGTACATAAGTCTAATAACGATTCAAGGTGTAGTTGAAATTCTGATTTTTTATGGCCAAAAAAGTTGTTAAAGTCTCAAAGTTTAGGCAATAGTTTAGCAAGTTTTTTGTTACAAAAAGGCATAGAGGTGAGTACTGTTAAACCAACAAATTGCATTTGGAAAAAAAGATGTTTATTTGATGGAGTACTTACTTCGTTTGTCTTCGACATTAAATCGACGTGTTATGAAATTTTCCAACAAATACAACCTTCCGTCACTCCTATTTTAATAAACCATTGTTCAAATGAAAATTACATGATTTGAAGAAGTTTATTCGCTAAAAACATGTAGCAAGGGTTCAAAGATGATGTGGGTATTCATTGTTTAAAATTTTGTTATAAAGACAAAAAAACTGTATATCTACGTATACACAGCAAAAGTAACCGTCCATTTTCCCTTGTTTAAAATCTCTCTACCCTCCCCGTACCACTCTCTCCACTCCCCAATGAAAAAGCCCAATGACCTTCTCCCACATCCCTTTTCAACTTTGCCATCACCAACTTCTTCTTCCCACCCTCTCAACATTTCCTGGCCTCCCTCTCCACTTTTCTATAGTGTGTTCCGCTCACTCTCAACCATCCTACCTCGGCCTATTGGTATATTTAAAAAAAAAAGTAATCTTCAGAACACTAAATTATTTACTACCTCCATACTCTTCACCCATTTCATATATGCCTACCATCCTTTGAAGTTGATTTTTTGAATGGCATTGTTTGTTTTCTAGCAAAGAACAGTGTGACTGACGATGGAGCTTCTTCTCTCTTTGTTTTGTAGTGATGTCACAACCGCCACCTCCTCGTGTCCCTCCTCTCTCTCGTCGTCTTTGATACCAACTTCTCATGACCCCATTCCTCCCTCTCTGCGGCAACCATCAGTTTATTTGGAGCTTCAGGTGGAAGTTTGAGACGTAGAATGTGGGATAGGATTTGAAAAAGAGCAATGGTTTTGATCAACACTTTTGAAAGGTCAAAAAGAAATTTTGTTGCCGTAGAGGATTACAAAGAAATTCGAATTGTCTTGTGGGTGGTGGGTGGTAGGTGGTGGGTGGTTGTTCTGGCCTTTGGGTTTTTTTGTTTGTTTTGATTTCCTTACGTTTTTGTTTGGAATGTCCTCATCCCCTTACATAGGATATTTGAATTGGAGTGTTATATTTCCAGCGGTACTGTGTTTAATTTGGTTCTGTTTAAGGTGGGACCAGTTTGGAACATTTATTTACACATCAATGGAAAATGTATTTTAGTTTTCTAAATTATTTAGATGACAGAATATGAATGAACAAGTGAACGCCTTAATGTGTGAAAGGGGTGAGACTGAGAAAGTGACACCTACCAAAAACATGTAGGACTTTACATTGTAAAAGACTATCTAGTTGTCGGAATATCGGAAATTATGTGTTTTATATTTCAGCTCCTCTTTTTCAATGGTGGTTGATGGCTTCCTTATCTAATTCCAAATATCTCGCTAACATATTCTTACCTAAACAATGGTGTATCGGTATGCATTGTTACTCAATTTTTTGATGACTAATGTGTGCCTTTTACAAATTACCAACAACATTTTTTGGAGAAGGACCATGTGCCGTTGTTATAATACTAGCCATGCTGAAATAAAAAGACTTCAAATATGAAAATAACAAAACTAGAAGAATAAAAACACCAAAATATGGAGAAAAACAGAAAACAATATTGCAAAAGTGTCCCACAAAGTTTCTTATTATATTAAAAAATGGATCCTGCATAAAATGATATTGTGAGAAATAAAATGATGAAATTGAATTTTTATTTGGAAATACTAAAAGCGGCAAGGGTGAGATGTTAAAAGAAAGTATTGTAAAAACATACAACTTGAATCTACTTGACCTTGGCACATGGAAAATAGTGATTTTCGACGTCGACTTTGCTTGCTAGTAGTAGATGGTGTTGTCATATTGGTGTCAAGTGGGACACGATTATGGCAAGGTTTGCTTTGATCTCATGTACTTTCTATGATACAAAAGGCGCGTCCGATAGTGATGGGCCATGACAGGGCATATTATGCAATATGATCTTTGTATTCGTCATAAAATATAGTGTAACACTACTTTGTAAACCATATCTATGTAAGGGGTCGTCCCCATGTGTTAAAGTACCGACTTTTCTTTGTCGTTTTGCCCTAAAATTCAAGGAACTTTGAGAAAATATTTAGCCGTACGAGAAAATCAATTTTACCAAAGTAAGTGAATGTCAATTCTATACTTTGAATGAATTGCATGTTTGTCGTCGTGTGATCGCATTTTGGCGACTTCCTCTTTTCGACCCCTAGGCAAGATAATCCATCCCGTCAAAAAACTTCATCCAAAATCACCTCGAGGGGGTGTTTTGAGTTAGAGTACCGCCCAAACAGCAAATGAAAAACTATCCATGGTCGCGCCACACGAGTGATAATTTTTTTGGACGAGATAGAGTACAAGCTATTTTTCTCGGTGCCTGTCACACGCATGTACTGAAAAAAAAATTGCAGGGGTCTCGGACCTCCACTTTCGTGACGAATGAGCGTTGCCAAAAATAGTGGGACGAATGAGAGTTAACAAAAATAGCGTGACGAAAGTGCGTTTTGACATTTCGTTTGTATTTTTTGTTGGCTTTTTGAATGCATATATCGTGTGCAATTTTTTTGATTTCCATTGGTTGCCATCTTGACGGGTATTCTCATTATCCAATGTGTCGCGGCTCAATTTTTTTTTTAAATGGTGATGTACCTTGCGTGGTATATCACCAATTGAAAAAACTTTAGAAGTTAAAGCTCCTCCAAAAAATATCCAACAGTCATTATTAACTCCTTGACTTTTAAAGAATATTGACAAGATTATTTGTAATGTTGTTTTCTAGATAAAAACAAACTAAAAGAAATGACGAAGTACAGAGAGGTCCCAATTATTGTAAACAACCTCACTTTTTGTCTAAATGGAACTTCATCCTTAGATGACGCTTTTAGCAATGTTGGTGCATTGATAGTGTGGTTAATTCCCGTCGCGGGTCACGGAGAGCCTTTTGTTTCGTTGGCGATTTCCCATGTGAACGTTTCGATTCGTGTACACGGTTTGAGTTAAATTTTTACGTACAAAATCTTTGGTGGTGATGTTTTGTCTACAATACTTTAGTTTCACTCTACATCATTTTTGCTTCTCCCTTTTTTTTAAAAGGGGAGAGCATTGTAGTTGCCTTCGTCTGTGGTGACCACGAAAATTGATTGTTGATTTTTTTTGTGTTAGATCTTGAGCCGTTGAGTGTTTTGAGTTTTGATTGGCGTCTCTAGTGACAATGATAATTGATCGTCAATTTTTTTGTGTAAGATCGTGAGCCGTTGAGTGATTTGAGTTGTGATTGGCTTTGTCATGTTCCAATTTTGATGTAATGAAAAGAGACATGTAATACAATTCTATCTGTTGTATTTTGCGTGGCTGTAATGGCATGGTAAACAGGACAAATTTGACGTCATGCCAAAATGTCGTGTTATGAATACCGGTTGAGTAACGTACGGAATCTTACTTTTTTTTTATGTGCGTGCGATCCCGTCACATCACGCCACGTTGTCGTGTTTTCAATATCTGCGCTACCGTAATTTTAGTGTTAGCGTGACATCTCAACATCTGTAGACTACACCGCGAATCGTAAGTACACCATGAATCACTATAAACGTTTAGAAATAGATAGCGTTATGAAACAAATAGCATTATCAACGCTATTTGAGAATTCGGGGGTTTTGAAGGAAATCATTTACTCTAATTTGTTTTTGCTTTGCCCTTTTTCTAAAAGGGAAAAGCATTGTAGTCGCCTTTGTCTCTGGTGACAACGATAATGGATCGGCGATTATGTTTGTATGAGATCTTGAGCCGTTGAGTGTTATGAGTTTTGATTGGCGTCTCTGGTGACAACGATACTTGATCGACGATTGATTTTGTGTAAGATCGTGAGCCGTTGAGGGATTTAAGCTTTGATTGGCTTTGTAATGTTTCAGCTTTGATGTAATGAAAAGAGACACGTGGTCTAATCCTATTTGTTGTACTTCACGTAGCTGTAATGGTATGATAAACGGCCAGACAAATTCGACGTCACGCCAAAATGTTGTGTTATCAATACCGGTAGAGTAACCTACAGAATCGTACTTTTATTTATGCACGTGCGATCTCGTCACATCACACCCCGTTGTTGTGTTTTCAATATCCGCGCTAGTGTAATTTCTAGTGTTCGGTATCGAGGGCCACATGCCAATAATCGATATGTACCAAATTTTGGGTACCCGATAAACGATATTCTCTTCGATATATCGAAGAGTTGAATATCGCGATGCATTTCGATATATCGGCAATAATTTGTTGAATTTGGAAATCTTTACTCAGTAGATAGAGCTGTGAAGAGGAATTAATGACTTAGAATATTTTGGGAAATGATAACCTGTAATGCTTACCTCAAATAGTGTTACAGAAATGAAAGATTAAGAGAGTGTTCTGTACAGCCAGTTGGACACGCGTCAGCATGAAAAGGGTATTGAAGGTTTTACGGAGTAGCGCCGATGACCAGTTACACGTTTCAAGAGAATAACAGCGGATTGACGAAATCGGACGAATGGAACACAAACCGTATATTTGGGAAAGTATGGTACGGTCAACCAAGAAGGGGAGTTGATTTACATCGAATTAACGAACGCGATTTAGAAGGGACCACAAATGACGAAGCACACTTGGACGATATCAGGTGTTTCGTACTATATGACAACAATCAGCCGGATGCTATAGACCACTACTGACTAAGCGCCAGGAACTTTTAATGTACAGTCTTCTATTTGTAAATATCTGGATTTTTTTTTTGTAGTTTAGCTAATTTAAAATAGTGTCGCACTATTCAAATTTAGAGAAATGGCAAAATTAGGTTTTGGAAGTACTCTTATAATAATATGTACAATTTTAGTACTTTGTCGTAGCATATGACAGTACTATAATACAGTCACTTCAATTAGTGTGACCAATAGAAAATCACTGTGAGTATATAGTTTAGGACTTAGACAAATTATGATCATCCAAGTCTTGGGATATTAATAAACAAAGGCAGTTTTTTGTAAATCTGCAGTATGAATATCTTATGATTGACTGGACCAATCAAGTTGAATCTTTCAGGAGTGATTCTACATTCTGTTTACTATTGTTATGCAAAATTTGAGTCTGCATAGATCACTGAGTTGCATTCTATTACATCTTGAAGTTGGTTGTTGAGTATGGTGCTTGATAGCTTCGGTTTTAGATGTCTACTTCCACTACTACTGCTGCTGGTTCTCCTCCTACAATTGTGGTTGTAGAACTACAGGTTATGGACCTTTCATCAAGAATTCCCATATTCAATGGCCAAAAGTATGCATATTGGCCAGCAATGGTTGAATCCACATTTAAAACTGTTGATTTATAGGGGATCTTGGATGGTACTTTAGATGAAATAGATCCAAGCTGGGCGAAGAAAAACTCATTGGAGAGAAAAAATCTGATCTTGTCCATCTCAGAGAATTTGGTAATGTCTCGGCTCAAAATGAAAAATGCAAAAGAAATCTGGGAATAACTAAAAACAGCTTTTGAAATATCTAATGTACATGAAGAACTTCTGGTGGCTGGACAAATCTGGGACTATAAATACTCTAGGGGGAGTATGGTGACATATTGTGATAAATTTCGTGTTCTTATTGATTCACATTCGTCAGGTGGTTGCTCATTTCTTGAGTTCCAGCAGGCAGCTTTACTTGTTAGAGGACTCCCTAATAATATGAAGGAGTGTCTGTCTAACTGAAAACTCATGATAAGTGTAGCTGGACATTTCATTTAGTATACAATCTGATCTTAGAAGAAGAAGCAACTACTAAAATACTTCATGGAGAGAGAAAGGTATAAGCTTTGAACACATATTTTAACCGAAAAACTTTATAAAATCACAACGAAAATCAAGATAGGAATCACAATCTGATTCAGTATAATAATAGGCCAAATAGATACTCTACTACTTACTTTTACTACTCTGAAAACAGACATGGATACAACTTACTGTTTGAAGTTGAAAAAGGCAAATGAAACAGGATTATATCGTCCAGGCTAGCAGCAAAGCCCATATCCTAAGGGCTTTTTGGGGAAATCTTCTCGGGGAACTGCTCTTTTCTCAAGTTCCGCAACTGAAGAATATGATCCCTTGTCTTATGCTGTAGGAACCATTACAATCAGAAAGAAGGTATTGATTTTGAGGAAACCTTCTCTCCGGCTGTCATATTTCCCATTGTCAGAAACTTACTAAGTTTGGCTGCTATAGAAAACATGGAAGTCCACCAGAAGGACGTTAAGACAACTTTCCTACATGGAGAGTTAGAGGAAACCATTTACATGAAACACCCAGAGATGTATGCAGAGAAAGGGAAAGAAAACTTAGTCTGTAAACTAATAAAATCGTTATATGGGCTAAAACATGCCCCCAAACAATGGAACTTAAAACTAGATGAATTTCTTACTAGACTATGATTGCAAAGGATTAGTTCAGATCATTCAGTGTATC
Source organism: Zygnema cylindricum (assembly GCA_037447655.1). NCBI lineage: Eukaryota > Viridiplantae > Streptophyta > Zygnematophyceae > Zygnematales > Zygnemataceae > Zygnema > Zygnema cylindricum. Next base: position 94,846 of record JBBHKE010002700.1, on the reverse strand, counting down.
TACTACAAGGGGAGGATGAGATTCTATATATTTTTGTATATGTTGATGACTTGCTTCTAGTAACAAGTCTATGGATGAAATAAATCGAATTAAAACGGCTTTAAGGTCGAGGTTCGAGATGAACGACCTTTGTGAATCTAAGTATATCTTAGGAATACAGGTAGAGAGAGATAGAAAGAGAAAACTCATTATGTTAACCCCAAAGGAAGCAATAATTAATATGCTCGAAAAATTTGAAATAAACGATGTAAAAGGATCTGTTACTCCCATGGAACTCAAACAGAAGCTTGATGGAAGTGAGTCAGACTCAGGCAAAACGGTTAGTGAGAGCCTAGAGTCAGGAGAGGAAGAATTTATGGCTTCAAAGCCGTATATACAGGTAGTGGGAAGTCTCATATACTTCATGAATTGTACAAGACCTGACATGCAGCAGCTGTAGGAGTCCTAAGTAGAGGTGTGCAGAATCATAAAAGGGTAGACTGGGAAGCTGCAAAAAGAGTTTTGAGATACCTTGCAGGCACCTGAGATCGTAAGCTGATACTCGAAGTAGGAGAAGTGAAAATGTAGACTTGGAGTGACGGCAACTATGGAGATATGCCAAACAGAAAATCCGCATTCGGCTTCGTTCTTAAGATCGGAGAAGGAACTTGCTGCTGGAGCAGCAAGCAGCAAAAGGTTATAGCACAGTCTATAATGGAGTTAGAGTACATGGCAGCAGCTTCTGCACTTAAGGAACTCCTATGGGTTAAGTCCATTTTGCAGGAACTTGGATACATGCAGAAAGGTCCACATACTATTTGGTGTGACAACCAGGAAGCCATTGCTATTGCTACTAATCCAAGTCATCATTTTATGAGCAAGCACATAGATGTCAGACTTCTTTTTGTGAGAGAAAATGTGCTTGCAAGATTGTTAAAATTGTGTTATTTACCGGATGAGAGAATGGTTGCTGACATGCTAACCAAACCCTTTCTTGCTCCTAAAGTGCAGTTTGGTAGAAAGGCTATTAGGCTAAGTGAGTGACTAAGTCTAAAGATTTAGGGGAGTGTTGAAATTCGAAATCTTTACTCAGAAGATAGAGATGTGAGGAGGAATAAAGACTTAAAATATTTTGGGAAATGAAAACATGTAATACTTACCTCAAATAGTGTTACAGTAATAGAAGACTAAGAGAGTGTACTGTAGAACCAATTGGACATGCGTCGGCATGAAAAGGGTGTTGCAAGTTTCACGGAGTAGAACCGTTACACGTGTTGGGAGATTAACGAGCGGATTGACGAAATCGGACGAACGAAACACAAATCGCATATCTGGAAAATTATCGTACGGTCAGCCAAGAAGGGCCGTTGATTGACATCGAATTGACGGACGCGATTCAGAAGGGACCACAAATGACGAAGCACACTTGGACGGTATGAGGTGCTTCGTACTACACAACAATAGTCAGCCGGATGCTATGGACCACAACTTACTAAACACCATGAGCATTTAATGTACGGCCTTCTATCTGTTAATATCTAGAAACAAGAATTTGTAGTTTAGCTAATTCTAAATAGTGTCGCACTATTCAGATTTAGAGAAATGGCAAAATTAGGTTTCAAAAGTACTCTTATAATAGTAAGTCTGTGATAAATCTTAATCGATTTGATGTTTAAGAACAAAGATCTATAATTGTCTATCTTCCGGCATGTAATTTACGAGTACCACAAATCATTCAACACCAGGTATCGTAGGCCGACTGATAACAACACATCATGCTTCGTGGAGTATGGCAGGTTCACACGAAGCAGTAAACACCAGGGAAGACTTAGCGCAGGCAGTTAAGCTACAGTTAGTTGCCGGGAAGAACCGACTGGCATGCTATTAAAAGGTCTATACGCTAAACACAAAGCAAGCAGGCTAAAGCAGTTAGGCGAGCAATTAGAGGGTTGTG
>JBBHKE010002700.1:9804-92903 GCA_037447655.1 Zygnema cylindricum | reverse complement strand
CCAAGCTGCACAAAAAATAATAGTCTGTTAAACACACATACATGTGTTGCATCAAACCTGCAGGGGACAAAGGTAAGAACATACAGTGAACCTTTTTGTCTCTACTGCCTCTACAGTGTAAAAGTAAAAGTATTTGTCACAGCACTGATATGCGGTGCTCATGCCTTGAAAAGAAAAAGTCAGAAAACAGTAAGTTAATAACCAGCCTTTTCATTTGACAACTAACCAATATCATACCTTTGGAGGAGGTACATTCCCAGAACTTGAGGAAGAGCTGGCTGGACTTTTTTTAGAGTTTTTTTCTGCCTCTGTCACCAACTTCCCAAGGTGGGCTAACTCTGCCGCCAGTGTCTTCCAATTCATTTTTTGTCTGCTGGCATTCAAACATGTGATAGTTATACTGACAAAGGCTGTCAACACATCCTCCGGCCAAGTGCCCACTCGAGAGCCAATTCTCTCTATTAAAAGTGACGTAGGTTTCTTGCTCGTTTGGAGAATAGAAGAAAGCTTCAGAACCTCTTTATTTGATGAAGTCGTCAGAAGCTCAAGAAACAGCAGCCCGATACCCTCAAATGATGACTGTTTGTCCATACGATCCCCAGCAATGGAGTATATAAGCTTGCTCTTTGTATTACTTTTATCCAAAGAAATTGCAGCAGAATCAATCCCATTCACTGCAACCTCGTTGTCTATCAAATATTCAACTGCTGATGCAATGTCAACTGCTATTCGGCAGCGATCCTGCCATCTTATTCCATCGGACAGTTTTTCTCGTAAGCTTTTTCCCTTCAATATTTCGACAACAATACAGCCATTCTCTGGACACCAAGCAATTGCTTTTGCTGCATGATCGTGGCTTACGGACTGCATCTTCTTTGCCATTGAATCAAGTTCTTCGCTGTTCGTCAGAATCTTATGGACAGCCACCGGTTTCCCTGAAAACTCTCCTTTGAAAACACTCCAGGAGTCCTTTTCAATCATAATCCTAAGCTTTGAAAAGTTACCAGTTATGTGTTGTACTTGTTGTACAGTTAAAGTTGTAAGTTTCGGTCCTGAGTTTTGTTGTACGTCAAACATCGTAGTAAAAGGGTGCTGGAAACTGCCACCTCCAAATAGAAGATCCATAGGATTCATATGGACCTCTGGTTCCAAAATAGGGTTCATAAAACTTGAACGTGGAGACGATACTCCACCCTCCTGCTCAAAATGTGCGGAATAGCTTCCAGCTGATGATGATGATCCGGTGAACGCGGGATTTCCATCAATAAGGTGTGCCGTCAAAGAAGAAGAGGTTTGTTTGTTTTTACTGAAAAACATACTACGGAAAGACGACATGGCTAGGAGAAAGGAGGGAAAGGAGAAGAAAAGAGAGGGAGAGGGCAGAGACGAACGGGAAACCAGAAAGCGAAGAAATCTTGCAGAGAACAGGGGAAAATACGGAGAGTTAAAATAGTAACAGGGAACAAAGATAAGAAGGGCAAGAAAATAAGTGTTCACGGGAAAAGAAAGGAAGAAAGTTTCTGCACAAAATTAAAGCAATTGTAAATTCAGAAAAAAAAGAAAGGAAAGAGATCCGCATTGGTGCAATAAAATTAAAAAATAAAGTATTAGTAGTGAAGAGATAAGAGACAAATACAGAACTGTACCTAGCGGAGACCGCCTGAAATGGATTGAAAAAAGAGGAGAAGAAATATCAGGCTGAAAGTCAAAAGTCATAGACCAGTGATTCAGCAAACGGGCGGTGAAAAGTACAGAAAGTACAGAACCTCCGATGGCAATTTGGCGGTGAGTCAACCACACTTATGAAGTTTATCAATCGAATTGGTTCAGAAAAACAAAGAAGCGTAAAGAAGTACAGTGAAAAACAAAAAGTACTGTAGAATGAAAACACGCCTGAACAAACATCCAATCATAGGCTCACCTGCACATTTTTCTCGGTTGCCCGTGCACTCCCGTAGTATCCACCCTGTTGGATCCGAAAAGGCGAAAATGGTTCAATACTCAACGAAAGACTTTTCGCAAACGTCACTTTCGCTTGACGACAACGTTGACGTAAATAGGTACAATAAAATACGGAATCGTTGCAGAAATGTTAAGATATAACAGCAAATCTTCGAGACTCCAACGTGAATCGCTATTACTGCTGACAACACATAATCGGAGCCTGTAAATTACGACTCTTGAACCTAAAATAGAATTAATAATACTATTTCATTCCTTAAGCTATTATAGCCGAGGATTAATTAGTGTCAAATACCTTTTCTCAAATGTTGAAAAGTTTCTCTATGTGAAAAAAGCGACCGGCGACAGTACAGAGAATTTATATGAAATGTGGTTGTCTTGTACCGTTTTTGCTTTGCCTTTTTTCTAAAAGGGAAAAGCATTCTAGTCGCATTCGTCTCTGGTGACAACGGATCGTCATTTTTTATTTGTAAGATCTTGAGCCGTTGAGTGTTTCGAGGTTTGATTGGCGTCTCTGGTGACAACGATAATTGATCGTCGATTGCTTTTGTGTAAGATTGTGAGCCGTTGAGTGACTTGAGTTTTGATTGCCCTTTTCATGTTCCGATATTGATGTAATGAAAAGAGACACGTGGTACAATCCTATTTGTTGTATTTCGCGTGGCTGTAATGGTATGATAAACGGACTGACAAATTCGACGTCACGCCAAAATGTCGTGTTATCAATACGGGTAGAGTAACGTACAGTACAGTCATACAGGCCTGGTACTGTACTTAAGTTGATAGCAAACAAGATTGCCTACTTTTTTACTATTTAGCTTCAGAAGATCTATCTCACGACCAGCTAAACGCGTCCGGGAAACGTCAATCGGCAAAAGAAAATGACATATACAGTGGTGAAGTTTGTTCGTACTTTTCCCCGCCTTTATTATAAAGCAGTGTGCCGGCTGTGTCACAAAAAATCCAGATTCTATTGTTTTGTTCAGAATTCCAGTCAGCGTTTATTCTAGAATACAATGTTAAAATAACAATCTCTCATCGTACCCAGCAAAAGGACAAAACCCCATATTTGCAGGAAAAAAATTAATTTAGGGTAACCTTCCATCAGGCGTTCCCAGTAATCGTACGAACACGTTTACTGGGAGTAAAATTTGTAGCACCCTTCCATCAGGTCGTGCCAGTGAATGAGGTGTTAGATTGCGATTGGTACCACGTAGGACCTGTTGAGCCGCCCAGGAATAATCATCATTTCCAAAAGGACAAAATCGCAGCTGCGTATGTGTACGGGCGGACGCCGATTAAAACATCTACACCGTGAATCGCTATTAGCGTAATGAAATAGATAGCGTAATGAAACAATTAGCGTACTTTACGGTAAATTGTGTTTTTTCGGGTACACCATGATACTAATTTATCATGTACTCTAATTTGTAAACTGCTTTGTAAAAATTTTCAGCACATAATATGTCCACACTAAAACATGTATTTGTACGAAACTGTTCAATTCGTACGCCGTCGCGTTTTTTTGACATCTGCGTTTGCCGGAAAATATTTACGCAATTATATATTATTATATTTTCTGTACCTTTAAACTTAAAAATGTACGAAATAGTACAGATCTGGCAGTCCGTACACCACACTATTTAAAAGGGCACTAAATTACAGTTATGAACCGCATTGAGCGGGGTACCTCAAATAACGTTCAAAAACATTTAGCGTACTTTATTCTATTTGAGAATTTGCCCCAAAAAAAGGGGTACCCCAATTAGCGTCATGTACGCTAATAGCGATTCGCGGTGTAGTAGCGTCACGCTAATGTACAATCTGAACGTTCTTACGGTTGTTGTGGTATCAACGGCCACGAAAACCGTTGCAAAATTAAAGTTTGTACAAATGTCCAAGGATGTACCATTTGTACGTGAATCGCTGTATCGCACATTTATGAAGGAGACGTCACAGGATGTCTTACAACCAAAATTTTTTTGTCGTCGAGCATACAACCAAGATTTATTTGTCGTCGAACAGGCTGGCTTTTATGTCACACGGTACACTCCAATTGCCACATGTAAGTTTATTGCTTCACGTCTGTCGTGGATCGACTCTGACTTTACAAGTGGATCAAAACACGCGTCCAGTAATCACAAACTCTCCTCCCGAGGACAGTTGGAGGAGACTAGCTACGTACTGGAAACAAGAAGCGTTTGCGTCGAAAATTGAAAATCGGACGGTGGTAGTTCTCTCCAAGAAGTCTGGAGAATCTCAACGAATTTTTAGTAAACATCTTTTGAAAAAAAAAAAAAAAAAACAGTACGGCCTAGTACGGAACGGTACTTTCTCCAGTAAACAGCCCCACTTTTCGCCTGATGGAAGGTTACCCTTAGCTACAGGATTCTCCAGATATGAGCGAGCGCGGCCGAATTTACCGCCTACGTTTTCGAAACTTCCCCGATCATTACAAGTTTACAAGTATATGTAGCTTCACCGTACCGTAGTATCAAACCGAAATAGTTTAAGGACATATTTCCGTTGAAATCGAAGACCTTTGGTTTCGGTGTTTACAAAAGGACAAAAGGCAAAAGGATCAGGCAGTACGATTCCTCCCCGACAAGAAATCGGAGTTCACTTCCTCGGTTCCCCCGGCGTGGACGCTCAAGAGAGGCTGAAAAGCTTCCGCCAATGAAAATCGATCAATGTAGAGCGTCAGGACAAAATGTCGTTGTTGTCCTACGTACTGTATTTGACCTTTACCACAACACCAAATTACGGGAAGCGGAGAAAAGTTCAGATTTAAAAAAAAAACAAAAACAAAGGACGAGAATGTCAAAGACAACAAAGTCAGCTTTAAACATTAATCATTTTCCTTTAGGTACACGTAAGCATGTATTCGTGACTGTTAAAAAGAAGGGAAATGATCAGCGCATGGGTCATTTTGGTTGGGCCCAAGAGCCTATGTCAGCCTGTGCAAAATCGTACAATTTAGGTACACATTAGTACAGATCTGGTATGCTGAGCTGTGTGATCTGACGGTCAATCCGTTGACGAGCGTTGACTTGCGAAAAATTGAAATCAGCCGGTTTGGTGAGAAAAGTAGGGCTTTCGCGCAGCATTTCTACTTAGGGTGTGTCCCCATGTACTTGTAACTTAGCGAAATTACTTTCTATTTTAGCGCGGATCCGCCGGACCCGGTGTTCAAGTGTCCCTATGTCTGTAAGGACGAAATCGTAACTAACGCTTGTGACGATTGTATACGTCGACAATACCTGTGACGGTTGTCAACGTCTACAATCTGTGGTCGCACGTTGTTTTTTGTACCTGCGTGTGACGTCGCATGTCTTACCGTGACATTGTAGACGTAGCGCCTTCGAGCCTGTGCAATTTCACGGTCGAAGAAGATGCGCTTTGTCTTCGCGTCGCCTGTCCCTCGACGTGAAATGGCATCGGAATTTGAAGACCCCTGCAAAAAAAGAAATCCGTACTAGACGAAAACGGACAAATCCAAACATTTTGTGTACTTTTCTTTGTCGTATTAGAACGCAAACGGACAAAACATAGCGAACTATGTACTTTTCTTTGTCCTTGGAAATCGTAGGATTTTTGTCGAAGTTTACGGCATTGCGAAAGTATGTTCCTATTTGTCAATCGAAAAAACCTAATTTTAAATCACATCGCGCATGTGTTTTAAAGATAAGGTTGAAGATGACGTTTTTTGTCGTCGAAGTGGGTCGAAAAGCACAAGATGACAACTTTTCGTACATCCTAAGTTCAGGGATGACGCAAATTGTACTCTACAAATTTGAGATTCCTTCGTACGGTTGCAACTTAGGCAGTACGGCGCTAAGTTTTACAGCAAAACGACAGGAAAAAACCCTTACTTATGCACATGGGGACACACCCTTACATGTGGTCGTCGCAGTTTTGTTAGCGTAAATGCTGGCCGGTCGTGTGGATTGCTGACTTTTTATGACGGTCGACGTTCACAAGCGCGGCAAAATTTTATCTGGTTCATTGCACTTTTTCGCAAGTCAAAGCTCTTCAACGGATTGACCATCAATTCACGACTCAAAACAGTACTGTACTGTACGGTACTGTACTGAACCAGATTTATAGTAATATGTAAATAAATTGTACTATCAGACTCATATCGGCACGTTAGAATCGGATTCACACATCGCGTCTGTGTTTTCCATGTGTATTATAATCGGCACATTCCATTTAGAAAATTGGAAATTACTGCGTTCAGCAGAGGTCACAATCGGGTACTCGAATCAATACCTTATCCCGTACCCGGCCGGCCGCGTCGCATCCGGAACGGATTCGGGTGCCGAAATTTGGAGGCCAGCCAGATTCGGCCGGGTGATTCAAAAATAAAAAAAAAACGGGTACGACCAGATTCGGGTACCGGGATTGTGACCCCTACTGAATACAGTTTTTCGATTTTGGGGAGTGAATGTCTAGCGCACGTGACACGTGGACGGACAGGTCGATCCAGGATTTAAAAAGTAAAAACGAAAAATAGAGGCGAGATAAAATGACGCCGACTTCGCCCATAATAGAAAGCGGCATATACAGCCCAGATTTGACTTTTGCAGATTCCTAAGTCAATGCCTTCATTGCAACGCCTTCATTACAATTATCATTCCTTTTTGAAAACATTATCCACAACTTTTTCGATATGAAATAAAGAATCTCCCAACGCACAGTGTCCTTTTTTCCACCATATTCACGTTGCTTGGCTAGGGCTTTATAAACAATTAAAAATCCTCTAATTAGGCTTTTTCCTTCCACCCGGTACACATGTATGGTCAATCTGATGGACATTTCAATACTATTTCTTGGGTGTCCGCACAATTCCGACATTTCGTGGTATCTCATACAGCGGAGAATTTTTCACTTTAAATAATTTTCCACTCCAGACTAAACGACAAAAATCCCATTATTTCAAATGTTGAATTTAAGTAGGGACAAAGTGTTTTATGCACTCATGCAAAATTTATGGAATAGATGAAACACGGTAGCTTGCACAACTGATTTTCCTTTTTTTTTTATCCTTCCATCGTGACACTTGCACAGCTGACCTGTATTTCTGTATATCAGTTTGAATGCCAAGAAAACTTCTTGGATTGGTTTAAAAGTTTCGCCAGAATAACCTTATCGTTGCTATGGTGTACTCACATTGAAGCATAGTTCAAAAGTAAATGAAAGTACACCCATACAATATGCCTATTGTACGCTAAAAATACAATATACCCTTGAGACCCATATTGTATTGGCCGCAAAATGAAATGAAATGGTAACAGGGTTGAGCTGCACATGGATCGATAGAGAATTAACCGGCATGTCTAAATTTGAAAAAAAAAACGGACAAAAAAATATTTGTCTGCGAGTTTTGAGCGACTTTTTATTTAAACCGTCAGATTCGGACGATCGGACGGTGGCTGATCAAAGTAGCGATCTTAAAAGATCACATGAAAATCCTATAACACAACTTACGATAGGACTATCGTCAGATTTGGACGATTAGACGGTCGCTGATCAAAGTAGCGACTTAAGACGACCACATGAAAAGCCCATAACACAACTTACGATGAAGGCGCCGACAAAAGACCTACAATAGAAGCGCCTACTTTTGAACTATGCATTGAAGGGCATTACTTTCTTGTTTGTCATTTTATATTGGTGAGTATTATGAAGCTATTTTATCATCTTAAACACTACGACCGCGAATAGTTATTAGCGTCAAGGTTTTTTTCGCCACTTTAAACATCTTTTCTCCGTATACACTTCTTGGATTTTCAATTTGAGACCGCCAATCGGAAGTTGAGAATGTTACCTTTCAATCGCAACCGTCCGATCCATGATCCGACAAGTGTGTACGGAGAAAAAATGTTTTAAGTTGCGAAAAAAACCTTGACGCTAATTACGATTCGCGTTGTACTTCTCATCAAAGCTTATGTTAAGATTCCTAGAATCGGGGGATAGAATGGACGATACCAATAAAGGGATTGATGAGCCGGCCAGGATTTGAACCCGAGACCTTTCACTGTAGCTGAGAACGTACTAACCACTTTACCACCAGTTCAAATGTACCACCAGTTCAGATGTTACGCTGGTGGGTCCAATTTTATATATGTTTTAGTGTGGATTATACCACAATTCCGGATATCGAACGCACGTTTCACGTATGTGAACACCCCGCACGTTTCACGTACGTCAACACCCCCCTTCGAAAGGTAGCCGGTCATAGTTGTCCATGTAAACCTAGTCCCCTTGGCCTTGATACCATGTTAAGATTCCTAGAATCGGGGGATAGAATAGACGATCCCAATAAAGGGATTGATGAGTCGGCCAGGATTTGAACCTGGGACCTTTCACTCACTGTAGCTGTGTAGCTGTGAACGTGTAGCTGTGAATGTGTAGCTGTGAATGTGTAGCTGTGAACGTGTAGCTGTGAATGTGTAGCTGTGTAGCTGTGAATGTGTAGCTGTGAATGTGTAGCTGTGTAGCTGTGAATGTGTAGCTGTGAACGTGTAGCTGTGAATGTGTAGCTGTGAACGTGTAGCTGTGAATGTGTAGCTGTGAATGTGTAGCTGTGAACGTGTAGCTGGGAACCGTACTAACCACTGTACCACCAGCTCAGATGTTACGCTAATGGGTCCAATTTTATATGGCTTTTGATGTGGATTTTACCACAATTCCAGATATCGAGCGCACGTTTCACGTACGTCAACAGCTTTGAATAGAACTTACCAGTTAACATATTAACAAATTGAATCTTTAAATTTTAGAGTTATTGCAAAGTTGGGCAACAACCCAGAAACCAGTAGAGTTGCATTTTTATAAAGATAGAGGCACACGACCCCTAGTGCTCCCACGTATCAAAGCCTATGAAACAATTCATACATATGACACCAAATATCGAAATCAAAGCATCAATTTATGTATCAATCAAAGCATCAATTTATGTCGGATACAATCAGAAGTCCTTTACAAAAAGCGATTCTCACTAGTTCATCTCTATTTTAACCATTGTTCCAATCAACATTCCTCATGCTATCAGCTGCAATGACAAGCTGAGATTTCTATCATACGAAAAACCAAAAGTGGGAATACTCTTATATTGCGGCTTGAGAACCTCTTGACAATCTAGGTATTTCCTAGAGACATAGTAGATATCAATTCTAGATGCTAAACAAGTTCCCACATATGCCACCAACATAGACCGCCTATTTATCTTGGAAGCATCGAAGCTCAAAATTCCTTCATCCTATCTCTCTCTCTCTCTCTCTCTCTTTCTCTCTCCACAGCAACGATTCCAGATTTCTGCACATGATACACCCACGGTCAGTTCTCAAAAATTTCCATCTACTCATTGTGCCCCCTTTACCAGCCAAGGGATTTTACTGTAGTCGTCAAACACAACGCCTGCATCTCATCTAGGAAAATCTTTTTCACCTAGCAGATGTCTTACCCTTGTAAACAAAAAAAAAAAAAATTTAAAAACAAAAAAACGCAGAGCTCCCTCGACTCAACAAATCAAAATCCACAAACTAAAAACGTTGAGCGGCTTCGAAGAAATAAACGAACCTAAGCCGTGGAGGTCTTGCACGAACAATCCGTACTGCAGTTGCAGGTTGGTCCACACGTGCAGGCCTATCCTGTCATGCAGCTGCGAGAGCGGCAGCTGCAGGAATTTTTGCAGCCGCAGGAATCGCTGCAACTGCATGTCTCACCACAACCGCAGGATTCCTGCAACAGAATCGCATGCTGTTGAAATAAGTAAGATGATTCTTATACTGTTATAAGTAAGCAAGTATGAGACGGTACTGTACCAACCTTAGAATTCCAAAAAAAATATAAAAAAACTCTAAACACCACTCTCGCTTCCACTCTCACCGGCTCTCGCTACCTCTCAACTCCACTCCTAAATACAACAAAAAGGTGGAAAATTTTATTAGGCGTCATAGGTTCCTGAACCAACCTGTTAACTAATAAACTGACAGAATATAGGAGTATAAGGAAATTTCCAGCCAGCAAGGCATCCCCATAAAAAAGAAAAAAATAAGTAGCAGCCATTCAAATACATCAATTGCTCTAACTGTAACAAACACTTTTAAACATGTTGAAAAACATAGACATCAAACTTCCCAAAACAGGAAATAAAACCATTAAAAAACAACCATATAAATAAGCATGTCAACTGCTTCCTAAATCAACAATAGCGTCCTCTCAAAGCTGGTCTGAAATCTCCAAGAAAAGAAATGACCATCCACATAAGGATTATAATTGTCCAAAAATCCTGTTTCTACAAAAAAACACTGGTATTTCCAAAAGAAAAATAATAAAAGAAAAAGAGGCGAAAAGAAAAAAAATAAAATTCCCTCACCTCTGCCATGGCAGCAGGTTGCGTCTTACAAGTCTTGCACATGCAAGAAGAACCGCAGTGACAGTTGGCGCCACACGTGCAGCCAGAACCGCACGAGGCACAGTCGGCCATTTTGATTTAGTCTTTGGAAGTAAAAGAAAGGCGAGAGAGAAAAATTAGCGAGGAAAAGAGACGCCTATTTTCTCACGCAGTTACAGGAGAAAGACAGGACGTATCTTAACTTGTAAGTTCAGTACATAATAGGAGCAGACAAGAGAGATCAAATTTGCCCAGATTGAAGGACAGCGTCGCTTATTTATAAGAGAGCGTCTACTACGGAGAGTTCGGAGAAGCTGCTATGGACGTACAGTACACCGTGTATCGCTATTAGCGTTAACTTAAAACATATGATAGCCGTACACGCTTGTCGGATTATAGATCTGACGGTTGCGATTGAAATCCAAGATTTTTACCTTCGGTTTCCATGTGAAAATCGGACAAGTGTGTACGGAGAAAAGATGTTTTAAGTGGTGAAAAAATTATTAACACTAAAAGCGATACACGGTGTAATGCAAACGCAGAACGATTTAATTTTCCGAAAACGCTTGGCTCTGTCTCGGCCGTCCGATCGTGGTTCTTACACCAATGGCCATGCACACATGCAGAATTCGATTTGGCAATACCGTGTATCGCTATTAGTGTTAAATATTTTTTCGCCAACTTAAAACATCGTTTTTCCGTACACACTTGTCCGATTTTCGATTTGAGACCGTCAATCGGAAGCTGGCAATCTTACCTTTCAAAAACAACCGTCAGATATAAAAGCCGAAATTCGTGTACAGAGAAAATGATGTTCACAGAGACGAAAAAAACATCAACCCTAATAACGATTCACGGTTGTACTGATACCGGAGGTTTGGATTTTTATTTTGGCAATTCTTTATTTTTCATTGCATGAAAAGCATAGTTCAAAAGTATGCGTTTTATGGTAGGCCTTTGGTAGGCGCAAGTAGTGTTATGGGATTTTCATGTGATCTTCTTAGATCGCTACTTTGATCGCTACACCGCCAATCGCTATTAGCGTGTACGTTTGATTAGCGTATACTATTATTTAGCGTTGTGTACGCTAATTGGGAATTTGGAAATTTTGGAAGAAATCGATTACTCTAATTAGGAATTAGGGCTTTTTTTAAATAGTGTGGATAATTCTATTTGAGAATAAAACAAAAAAAAAGCAGGACGGGATTAGCGTACACAACGCTAATAGCGATTGGCGGTGTACTTTGATCAGCGACCGTCCGATGACGCTTAATTCTCTATCGAACGATGTGTAACTCAACCCTGTTACTTTTTTTTTTTCATTTTGTGACCAATACAATATGGTATTGTATGTTTTGCGTACAATAGGCATATTGTATGGGCCTACCTTCACCTACATTTGAACTATGGTAGATACCATAGTTGTTCAAATCGCGCGATTTTTTCCTTTTTTCCGATTAAAACGTATAATTCGTGACTTTTGAATAAATCGGAAAAAAACGCGATGTACTTTCTGTCCGGTAAACTGAACGTCTAATTCACGGAAACTGTACGGTAGTTTACGATATATGTACGGTTTTGTACGATAAATGTACGAAATTTGACGAAAAGATACGTTGCACTTCGTAGTACTTTCTGTCCGATAAACTGAACAGAAAATTTACGGAAATGTACAGAATTGTACCAAAAATGTACAAAATATTGTGAAAAGATACGGAAAATGTACGAAAATTGTACAAACTGCGGTATATGTGAAATTTATTTTTGTTTACATGTACGGAATAGTACGGACGAAAATTCATTAACGATTTTTACGATTTTTTCAAAAGGTTCAATGCGTTTGTTACGTATAATTCGTCGCGATTAAATCGTTCGCACTAAACGCCGTGAACAACTATGGTCGATACCGAAGATTCAATTGGGTCGACATGAATGTCGCGTTTTTTTCTCCCCCCTCGTAGGGCAAGCCACAGTATATACTGTTATTTTCTGGATAAGGTACGGATAATACTTGTAATTATGCGGACCGACAAAACGTACGGCAGTCAGCTGACAATATTTTGTACTTTTGTAAGTCAACCTGCCAAGCACATAAAATAAGAAAGGATATTTGCAAAGAGTACAATCACTTTTATTTGAACCTTTTTTCTGATATTATTTTTTCCAAATGTGACGTGTACAGAATCTCGTCTGGAAAGTTTGAAATGAAATTGACAGATAAGCACCAGAAATAAATGCTGCCCAAAAATCTCGCCCTTGGAGTCTGTATTGACGAATCAGTGAAGCGAGATACTCAATCTTTATATAATTCCTGCGATTCCCGAACGAACCACGCATGCAGCATGCCTTGAGAATTTCGCCGTGACTTAACTTTCACAAAAAACAAATAACGAAAAGCAATAAAGGTACCTTTTGGTAATAAAGGTACAAATCGACGAAGTAACGTGATCTGGTTTTTTTTTTTGGTCTTTTGTCGTGTTCTTTCCTCGTAATGTTTCTTTCTGTTTAAACGACAAATCGGAGTTTAAGCAAAAGGCAGAGTCGCCAGTAATTGGAGAGTCGTCAGTACGGATCACTTTGCTGACTAACAGGGAAAACAGTTTTGCAGTTTTGTTCCTGATATAAGATGATGGCCTCGGAGGGTTTTAGGTTACCACAAATTTGTTAACTGTAAGAAATTGTAGTTTTTTTTTCTTGATGGCGTGTATTGAGCTAGATTGGCACATCAGTCTTCTCTTCCATTTTTGTTCGAGGAAAGAAGATGAAGTAGCGGGTCTTCTTCATCTTTGGCTTTGTAGATATATGTAAAATAAGAATTAGTATGGATCGTTGTATTTATTTGTTTTAAGCTTATCATAACCTGCAAGCCTTGGGTTTAATAGTACTATAGCACATTATAATTACAACTTACAACGAAGGTCATTGTTTCGGTTTTTGTTGAATTTATCCTCTTTTGCCATCCTTTGTAATGTTGTCTTCTCACACAATTATGTTTGTCTTGAACTCGGTACTCCTCGAATCTCTGGATTCTCTTCTGAACTAAAGACTGAGGGAGAGAGTTGAGCTGTGTACGCATTTGAAATTATTCAGCATAGAAAATTCTACACTAAAAAGTGTGTCACCAGGGAGTATTTTGGACACACCATTGCTTCTTGATTGTTGGAAGTCAATAAGTCAGTCAATTGCGCAGAATTGGCCTTTTTCAGGCTCTTTCGCACTCGGTTAGTCTACTCTACTTAGTAGGTTCCCTTGTGCAACTCATGTCAGGTTTCTTAAGACGTGGTTTGTAGGCAAACAGATGCAATAGATGACAGTTCTACTTTCAACAAAATTGGATAAGGGGTTTTTGGTTTGGTTTAGAAAGAGTGCCCCCACGAACACAAATAGCGGTTAAAAAATTAGTCATAGAAAGGCAAAAGCTGGAGAAGTTCATAGTTTCAGGCACTCTAACATCTTTTTCTTCCCTTAGGCAACACCTTTTGGACTTGACTACGTGGAGAATGTAGAGGAGATTCTTCTGAAGACCAATCACTATGTTAAAAGCAACATGGTAAATATTTGTAGAAACCACGCCTTAAACAGTGTAAAATATTTCAAAGTATACAATTTCAACGGAATTGTGTTAGATATTTGTACTTGCCACACTTGAGGTACAATTGTTTGCGTGATAAAAACTTACTATTTCCTGCAATGTAGCTACATAATGTCATTGTGTACCCTTTTTCTACAAAACCAGGAGGCGCAGAGATTGGGTTGCTTTCAAGTAAGATGGCATTTTGACTAAAAAGTAGGTTGGAACATATAGATACACTTTCAGATACTTTAAAATTTGATTGACAGAAAAAAGTCTTGTACATCAGGTAAATTCCAAGTAACAGTACAGCGGCTTCCCCCTATTAGAGTAATTGAATTAATAGCACAACAGTCGATCAGAATCAACTAAACTACATTATTTGCAAGATGCCTCATTATAAGCCATTACTAAATAATGCTAATAGCACCAAGTTATTATTTTAGGTCAGCTACTAAAAAAAAATGGCTAGTGAGTGCCATTTAACATTCTCAGATCACATAAAAAATGACCTAGATAATGGTATAAATAAGCATGGTTTGCATCAAGCCTTCCTGGGGAATTTTGCTTCTCTTTTCTTTACAGGGGTGACAACGCATACTTCCATTTGAAGCTAAGACAATCATCAAAATATTATCAGCGCAAAAGACAGAAAACTGCCTCTTCAACTGCTTGACGAAGTTGATTACATCACATTAATTACATCACAAAATGCCATCCAATCACAAACAATATTGAACCTTGCCACATATTCGAGGCATTTGTTAAAAAAAAAAACAAGCGCTCATAATACATGGAGCAGGAGCGAGAAGCCTAAGATGACTACTAGCGATTCTTGGTTATGTCAGTTACTTGTTCTGAAGATTTTCTGCATGTCTTATCAAAAGCCCCGTTAAGCGGAGCCGAGCATGAAAATCCATGAAAAAACTACAACATTCATTTTTCCTTTTTCTTGGCCTAAAAACTTAATTTCAGTGAAACACTACAGCTAGACAAAACCTTTTCACTACTCTTTCGGGGGGCAAAAAGAACAATAGATATGCTCATGATGCTAAAATTTCTTCTTTAGGACACCGTCAGCTTCAGTGTCCTCGCCAAATAAGTTGTATACATATATTTCTTACTTCAAGTACTCCTCTAGCTTGTTTACCTCGTCAACACTGCCAATGAAGAGGGGAACACGTTGATGCACCTGCAATCATTGATTTTTTTATAGGCAGTCAGTTGTTGAATGGAGTCAGATCAACACATCACAATGAGCAAGCAACTTTAACATCCATACTAACAATCGCAGCAATTAGTCACAGAACCTTTACCAAGGACTCTCTTATTGACGCAAACAAAGAAAAACAGTACCCAGGGACCATTATAAGCAAAACAGTGCCACCAGATCACATTACCAGGAGGAAACAAAGGAGCAAGACATCAAATTCTAGAATTGGCCTCCACAATTACATCAGACTTATGATCCTCACCTTCTCAGGGACAATGTCCAATACTCTGTTTTTACCATCTGAGCCCTTGCCGCCAGCTTGCTCCGCCAGGTAGCTCATGGGAGCACACTCATACAATAATCGAAGCTTTCCAGTAGTGTTCTTAGAATCTGCAGGGTAACCATAGATACCTCCATAGAGCATTGTTCGGTGGAAATCTCCCACCAAACTTCCAATGTATCTCGCAGAATAGGGCTTGCCCTGGGGACCGGGGTCCTGCCATATTGAACAAAACAAACCCTTGTGAGAATAAGGAAGCTAGAAAAACAAAGCCTAGAAATAAATAGAAAATTGAAGCGTGCAGATTGTCTAAATTGGCGATCATAAAAAAGGATCCACACTCTCAAACTCCCAGACGCACATGATGCGAATCAGTACTTCAACAATTTGTCAACTAAAAAAACAGCAAAATCACGCACTCTACCCCAAGTAAAACCAGCGAACAACATTTAAACGAAGAAGCAGATGCAATACATGGTGCGACAAAACGTTTCAAAACTCAACAGTGACAGTCCTTTGTGGAGCAAATATACTACTATACAGATCAACTGCTATACAGATAGTACAGAGTAATGACCAGGCAACAGAACATGCATTCATCAATAAGGATGAACCCAGTCCAGATCAACTTTCTAAAAAGGAGCATGAATGGTTACGGCTGACCTTCAGGGAGTCCATGTAGCTCCGAAGCTTGTCAGTCCAAAGCGCGTAATTACCCTCATTGAAAGAATAAATCTTGCCAGAAGTAGGGATCTTGATATTATCATGAGTGAGCACAAACTCGCCATACATAGGATCTAAAGTGAAACCGTATACACCGTTGCCAACAGACAACACCATAATGGTAGAGCTTGAGTACATACAGTAGCCAGCAGCCAACAGACTGGTGCCTGGCTGGCAAACGTTCACAATGCAAGCCTTTTCAACATCACCAAGCTGCAAAATAAAAAGATACATAGAGCTTTAGAATCTGCCCTTAGTTTCTAAAACAAAAAAATAACGATTGGCACATGCTCACAAGTCATCAATATCATCCAGCTTTAATTCCTTCGCATACAGCAACTTTTATCAGCTTGACATTGCTAATGGGTAAAACGCTGCTGGCAGGATGAGGGATGAGTAAATCCTACATCAGGGTTGTCACCAAGGTCGGTAAAGCAGCCTTCTTCACTCCTGTAAATGCCAAAAATGGAACCAGTCGATACAGCAGCATCAATGTTGGATGAACCATCCAACGGATCAAACACAACCACGTAGTTTCCAGAGTACGACTCCTCCACTGCAACAGGTGTGTCCTCCTCTTCTGACGCAATGATCCCAGTCCTTCCACTGGCTCTGAGGCAGTAAGAAAATACCTGAAGACACAAGCATGCGCTTGGTAGAAAAAAATAGATGAGTAACCACATTGTGAATCAATAAAAAGTATGAACGGTCGATCAAAATAAACGACTGGTTTGTCGGAATAGACAAGTGAACACGGGAAATAAATACGGATAAATCAAACATGAAAGGCGTGTTTAGCTACACAAATCTGTAAATATTGTGCTGATAAAGTAGAGATTGGTCTAGCAAAATTTCACGTGGAAGTCTGAATTTACCTCATTGGAAATAACATCCAACTTCTTCTGATCCTCTCCTTGAATATTCACAGCTCCCTGAACACCAGTCAGGTTTGAAATGCCTGCTCGCTGGACTAGTGATCCAATTTGTTTGCAAGCAAGAGAAATAGACGACAAGACAATAGCCATCTCATTATCTATCACCCCAGCCTGTTCTTGTAAAAGAAGCCAGTTAGTTAGAGCTTGAATCTCATACTGCCCCCTAAGCTTAGGTTTAGGTGCTTCGGTAGAAACAGCTGCCTTCACAACTGAGCTTCCTTTGGCAGAGACCTTCCTGGCAATGCTGGCAGCTTTAGAATTCAAAGAAGCGCCCTTGAACGAGGAGCTCATCCGGCCAGAAGACAGGCTGGTTGAAGGTGATGCATTGCTGGAATCAGATGCAGCCACGTGAGCTGCAACTGATGATGGAACTGAAAGGAAAGAAGCAGTGGCTGTAGCCATGGCTGCCTGGTAGGATAAACACAAAACCAAAATTGAAAGTAGAAGAAGAGCAGGACGAATTAAAATAAATTTCAAAAAGGAACTTGTAACCAAAATTTCTAGCAGAATTTTAGCGTACGTTGCGGTGAGCCGCGCATGCTGATAGCACTTGATCCTAGGCTGGGATTACTAGTGTACGACGCTGCGCGACGCTCGGGATGAGAAAGGAACATGGAAAAGGGAGAATGGTTATCGGTATCGAGAGGCCCAGAGTGGCGCTCAATCCGGAGTTCCCACGGTGGACAAATTTGAGGACGGAGAAAACAGGATAATTTTCGGCCACTTATGATTGTTCACACCTCTTAAGCTCGGAAACAGAATCTCAAGAAAAGGGATCTTCAGGAGCATGTTCGGATTTCTGATTTTGAGTATTTTGGTGTAGACTGGTGAGCGGACACAAATCGACGGGAACGGAATTTCACCATCTATGAGGTGAATATAGTGTTTACTGTTGAAGACTTCACGAAGCAAAGGTTCGTGCTTTCGTAATGAAGTGCAGTTCTTTTGTAGTGAGGTTGCGTACGGTCTCGCTGCTTTGGCAGTTTGCGTGATGGTGAAATTCCGTTCCCGTCGATTTGTGTCCTCTCTCCAGTCTACACCAAAATAGTTTTTTATTAGTGTTGTGTATCGGTAAATTTACTATCACGATAATTACGAAAACCGACATCGACGGTTATCGAACGGCAAGGGATCACGCTGTGTCGCTCTGTGATTTGATGTATATACGGCATGTGTGTGTGTGTGTGTATTTAGTATTTAACTATTTACTGCACCCAGTAATATTGTTATAGGACCGGACGTGAAATCGTTGATAGCAATGCCCAACGGCTTCATTAACAGACAAACAAAACATAACTTCACGAATCGAAATCGGACGCTTCCGGCGGGATCCCGATATATATATTGCGGTTCACTGAAGCGTCGCTAGTCGTACTTTTCCAAGACCAAAAGTACATGACTGGATTCTTTTTTCAAAAGAGGAGAAAACAATTACGGACTTTCTCAAAGTTACTGTACACAAAATTGTGTGCAATCTTTTTTATGCTTGTGGATGTACCGTACTTAAGTTGCTTGGAGACACAATGTTTTACCTTTTTCTTAGGTGAGAATATGTACACAAGGTACTGATTTGTGGTTTTCTCTTTGGTTTTGCTATCTTAAATAACTACCAACATTATATTAAACATACAATAACATGAGACAACATTGTATTAAACAGATTAGTGAGAAACTATGTACGATGTAGACAAGTTTTCAATATTACCATGCTTTTTTTTGTAAATAGAGTTTTGCATATTTAAAAGAATTTAATTTGCTGGTCTCTTTTTATCATAAAAAACCTTTTTTTTTATGTCTATGATAGTTTCTCTCTCCCTTTGCAGTAACAAATCTACCACTTACAAATAAGTAAAGAAAAACAGTTTTAGGCTAAAGACATTATGTGGAAGGGGTATGGGGGCATAAAACCACATGAAACCCTACAAACGTCTCCAATAGCCAAGTCCAATCATCGCAATATGTTTTAGCTGCATATCGGACCGGTATATTACTGTACTGAAATATAGCGATAAATTTCCGATGTATCGAACTGCTATATTGATTATAGCTAGGTCCAAAAAAGTACAAATCATAATCGATAAGTGGCTACAGAAGTACAACATTACAGTACAGTACACCGCGAATCGTAATTAGAGTAAATTACTCTAATTCGGTCGCTCGAAATTTCGACTCTATCACATCAAATAGAGTAAATGATTCTAATTTTTTCATTATACTATTTAAGGTAAGGTTTAATTAGCGTTTTTAATTCAAATATATGTTTGTTTTAAATAGTGTGGAGTACGGATGACTCCCGTCCGTGCAAAATTGTACTTTTATAAATAAAAAAAGTACAAATAATGATGTAATACAAGCCATTATCATGTAACTGCGTTTTAACAATCCGCGTAGTGCAAACGTCATAGTGACGATAAACTGTACGTTTTGTCAGATTCTGTACGAATATCTTATTTACAGTAGAGGATATTAACTTGCCAAATTAGAGTACATCGCATAAATTAGAGTAAATTCCTTTCTGAAACAGTTCTATCACATAAATTAGAGTAGATTACTCTAATTATTTTTTTCTCTTTTTTTACTCTAATTTTTTCATTACTCTAATTACGATGTGCGGTGTACTGTACTGAACTGTACTCTACACAGTGTATCGCTATTAGTGTTAAAAAAAAATTCGCCATTAAAACATTTTTTCTCCTTTCACACTTGTCCAATTTTCACATAAAAGACCACCAATCGAAAGATGAGAATCTTAGCTTGTAATTGCCGTCGTCAGATCCATAATCCGACAAGCGTGTACGAAGAAAAGATGTTTTAGGTGATTAACACTAATAGCGATACGCGGTGTAGTTCTATCGGAAGGGGTTTCGGATCCATTGACGCCGATACAGCTAACATACGATGGTTGACATGGTGTATCAAAATACTACAAAGCAGTAATAAGGGTCGGTTGTTGTATATCACCATGTATATCACTGACATAAACTAAACCATTTCTAGGCTCTCTCGTTAGCTCGTGCGACCTTGTCCACCAGCCTCCCATAAAGTTGATTCGCTGCTCCCATGGGGGAGTAGTTGGTTCAGGAACATGACGATGTTGCGCCACTATAGCCATCGTTGCTTTTGAGCGAGGGTAATCTGTATGGTGGGAGGTTCAACATATTTTTCATTCAAAAGGGATTGATGCTGTTTTGCTCAAAGGTGACGCATGAGGGATTGCGGAGTTCCTTTTAGTAACTATTTAAACTATATCAAGATATGGTTTGGTAGTTTTTTTTTCTAGAATGCTTTTATGATGTAGTTTTTTGTGCTTGTCATCCCTTTCAATGTTGGCTTGCCTCTGTTTGTGTGTTATTTTTTTTTGTTTTAGACTCCTTTTCCTTTTAATTTGTTTCCGCCACATTTGACTTTTCAGTTTTCTTGTTGCTTTTTTGTCATTGTGTACTCGGATTGTTTACCATCGTGCTACCTTCATTAAGTATTTTCCATATCGATTAAATCGTTATTAACGACTAACAAGTAAATAATATGATTACTGTGTTAATGTTAATAATAAGATTTCCGATGAATGGTGTGGACATCGTGAACGCAAAATAGAATAACGTTTAAATTAAAAAGAGAAAGAAAAAATTTGGACTTCATAAAAAAGCGTGATGGTAAACCATCTGAGTCCATGGGAACAAAAAGGGGCGGCAACGCCAAAACTGAAAAACTAAATATTGATGTAAATGTGGCACAATTGTAAAAATATGTTACCATGTGATGTTTCACCCGCCCTTGGTTTTGTGTCTTGGTTACTAACTACATCTTTTTTTTCCACTCTACTGTTCACACCACCTCAATTCACCACCGTCCTCGAGTTCAGGCGTAGCCCACCTCATGAACAATTACCCAACCCTCTCAATTGCTCGTGTGATGAGACCTCCATAAGTCCTCAGAGTGGACAGCTTCGAAGAAGCCTCTAGGATAACCCTGACCCCTTTATGTTTCGGCAAAAATAACTGCCACCCTGACAGACAAAAACCTGACCAACTTCACCCTTGTGAAGAGAAGACTCCCCTGAGTCGATAGCAAAAAGAATCTCTGAATTTGCTCCCCTGAGTAGTAAGTTATGGAGGGTCAAAGTTGACCTTTTGTACAGAAGCTCTCTGGGAGAGAGGGTCCTATCTTCTAATTTTTCTAAGTCCGTTCTCTCTCACAGACTCTATCTACTGATGTACGGAACCAATCAGATTACAGTTCCGTACGCAAAAGTACAGCTGCCGGTGTACTGTATGTACGGACACTGTACGACATGCCCTAAATGTCGACACGTGGTATGTCCGGATTCGCTCCTTTAATCCTCGGAGATGCCGTGCTCCAATGTGACATCGCCACGTGTCATCCGATGTGGCGATGCCCACAAACCGCCAAATTCATCTTCCGCGATCTCGGCGCTAATTCCGGCCGTCCGATTAAACTCGTATTTGATCGTAGCCGTAATAAATACATGCGCGGTATTTGTTTCGCTTACGAAATCTATGCGCGGTATTGATTCTTTATCCGTACCGCAATTCGTATTTTTACATACCAGATCTATGTATCTCGTTAACAGTTATAGTTAAATGATTTATCCTACGAATTAATGTTTAATTAATTATCGTACTATATAATACGTAAGACTACTTCTAGACCTAACGGTTAGGCTACCAGCTCCCTACTATCTGTCGGCCGGCAGGTACTAGGATCAATTGTGGCCGGCATATACCTTTTAGTAAATAATCTCCTCTCTAACTAGTATAAATGTCCCGTAAACCTCAGGATAGCCTAGGTAGCCATGGCTCTAGCTTCCTCTCCAATTTCTCAGTGACTGCGACATGTTTGAGAGTTTGGAGAGAGAAGTTAGAGGTAGACTGCCTCGGCTTCTTTATTTCTATTCAGACCTAGAAAATACTTTAAAACCATTAATTTCTACACCCTTGGTTTTGGGTCTTGGTTACTAACTAGATCTTTTTTTTCCACTCTACTGTTCACACCACCTCAATTCACCACCGTCCTCGAGTTCAGGCGTAGCCCACCTCATGCACAATTACCCAACCCTCTCAATTGCTCGTGTGATCATGTCCTTAAGCCTGATGGCATCCATTTGCTTCGTTGCTCCCATAAAGAATAGTTGACCCAGACACGACACTATTCGCGACTCTTTGTGGCTATTGCTTCCCAGTTTTTTTTTTTTTTTTTGTTGGGAGGTTTCAGGTTGATACTGGTTTACTTGATGCTGACCTTCGTATTTTTAGAATATTGTTTAGGCGAAGCTTGCCTCACATGCGGCTCGGCACGGTGGAGCGGCTTCGCGTGACGGTGCTAAGAAAGAGCGTGATTGTGCACACCGTGATTCTATCGACGAATTTATCCTGTCGGCAATCGAGATATTTCCTCGTTCAGGAGTTGTTTTGAACAAGTTCCTCCGCACTTGTGGTCGGCGTTCTTTTAAAAGGAGTGGTTATAAGGCGTTTTTATGCTTTCGTCTTTACTTCTTGTTGTCGTTTGGTTTTCCGGATAGACAAACTGATATGGAACATTGTCTTATTTTGGCACTGCCTCAGCATACTATGTGAAGTCTAGGGAACTTAAGGGGTTTTGGATGCACTATTTCATTTTGATTTCATATTTGCTGTCCCTTTCGATGTCTTTTGTTGGCTTGCCCTTATTTGTGTGGTAGTTTCATTCTTGCCACGTATTTTTACTTTTTTGTTTGCTTCTACCCGTATCCGATTTTTCAATTTCGTATTTGCCTTTGTTTTGATGTTCCATGTACTCTCAAATGATTTACCACTCAGGTTCTTTTTTAATAAAGTTTTACATTATATTGGTAGCTTATGAAATAGATACACCGTGACTATTTTAGACCAAGGAAAATCAAGGGAAGCAAAAGTAAGAGGAGGATCATAGTGTGGTGAACGGATCTAATGGCACACTCTAAGTGGCAATACTCCAGCTTTAAACATGCACAAACCATACATGATTTCCACTATTCCATAATTCAGCCTTAAATAAGATTCCACACTACTGTTATGTGAATCCAAGCAAAACCAAAAGAAATAAAAAAAATTGGTCTGAACAGAAGAAAGCATTAAATAAAAAAAAAAAAAAAAATCCTGCTCTTTGAAATTATTTGAATTGATATGTACAAAAGGGTCAAATGAAGCAAAAGAAAAAGAAAGAGGTAACTCTGCAATTCTATAGGAAGACCATCCCTGCTTCTATTTGAATATCCTTAAAAGCAAAAATAAACCTGTATGAATCAACTAACTTTGAGAAAATTTTGCTTCATTTTCATAAATTTATGAAATCAAAGACAAACCCAGTGCCACTTTACAAATCTATCGAATAAAAATTAATTCCGATTCAACTTTTGCAAAATTTATCAAAAAATTAAAAGAACCTTTCCCCAGCTCCTCGTGAAAGGACAGAGATTAGGACTGATGTTTTCCTTATCCATTGATGGAGTAAAAATTCTTCTGAAGGAGTTAACGAAAGTATTCAAAGCTCCTGCAAAATCCGGATGCAAACACAGTTCTAAAGTTTCAGACTCACAGTTAAAAACCCACATCATATCCATTATCAGTATATAAGATGGAATTAGGCAGGGAAACAACTGAAAATAGGTAAGAGAGGATTAAAAACGTGCACTCAGACACATTTGAAAATCTAAAATAAGAAAAAAAGGGATGGATGCAAACAAACTTATTTCCCTACTTTTGTTTGTTAAAGATCTGTGGGTTAGATTCATATCCTCCTCTCAAACCCTTCCCAACCAGTTAAAATATTTCCGACACTCTCAGCTTTACAACGCTAATTTTCACAAAACCACAAAGCCATCTGCGGAAAATAAAAAGTGTTGTTCACATCAGAGTTCATCAGTATATCAAAATTCAGCATTCCTTACGGATATGTTCCCTGCCATTCAAGCTAGTCATCATATGTGAACAACACTTTTTATTTTCAAAGAAGATTAAGTCCTCTCTGTTTCTACTTCAAATTAACGTCAAATTTGACTTTTCTCCAATAAAAGTTCCCAAAACTTTGATCCACACTTCAAAAACTTTAATCCAATTTATCTTGTCGAACAAAAAAAATACAAGCTAAAAGAGATTGCCCAGATCAGAAGTTCATCAGTATTTGAGAAACTCATCAGTCCTTTCGGATATGTTCCCTGCCTTTCATGTTAACATCATTTATGGACAACCTCTTTAAGCCATCTTTTCCTATGATATGTCCTAGCAAAGTTTCACCATTACCCCTCTCCTCTTCCTCTCGCCTCTCCACTCCTCTACTCCCGTTTCCCCTACCCCTTCTCTCTTCTCTCCTGTCCCCTCCCACACCTCCTTTCCTTCTGACTATTCCACCAAGACACTTTCACAAATTACTTCAACCTCAACATCAGCCTCCACACTTCCAGACTAAAATAGAAAAAAACTATGTTGTCCATATCAGGAGTTCATCAGTATTATAAAGATATCATCATTCCTTTTGGATATGTTCCCTGCCATTTGTGTTAACATCATTTATGGACAACCTCCTACATCATGTCCTACCAATATTTTCCCTCTCAATACTACACTCCACTTCCATACTCTCCTCCCCCATTTCTCTCATCTCTTGCCCTCTCCCCTCCTACCCCTCCTTTCCTCGCATCTATTCCACCAAGAACGCTACCGATACTTGACTATCTCATGAACGTCGAAAATATCAGACTAGTATAAAGGAAGCAATGATGTCCACATCAGAAGTTCAACAGTATAATAATTATATCATCATTCCTTTTGGATATGTTTCCTGCCTTTCAAGTTGACGTCATGAATGGACAACAGCTAATTCAAAACCTTCCCCAAAATTATGGATTAAAAGACCTTCCACAAAACTAAATCAGCCATATACAAAACTAAATCAGAGGCCATCTAAAAAACTACACCAAAGACCTACAAATCTAGGTATTGAGAGCCTTCCACAAAATTAAATCAGACTCCTTATACAAACTAAATTACAAAACTTATACAAAACCATGTATTCAGAGACGTTCCACAAAAATAAATCAAAGCCCACCAGCGAACGACGTATTTACCACAATGCACCGCTCCTATGGGCTCTTACAAAGACAAGATTAACAACGAAACACATCCAAGCCTTGAAAAGTACATGCCATACTAGACTGTTCACTGACATCGATGACTTCTGGATATCTGATTCCAAAAACCAGGGCATGATGCTTTTATTAAAACACATTCATTTTCTTTCACCATCTCATCATTATGAGAATCCAAGTGTAGAGATAGTTTGGTTTAATTATGAACTAAGAGGTTGCTACAACTTATGTGCTTGAAAGAAAATAATGCGTGAACTCGGCTTAAAACACTGAGAACAGCATAAATATTATGATTGAACAAAGATGGTACACCAACAACAACCAGCAACCACTAAACAGGAAAAGGAGAAAATGGAAAGAGTAAGGAAGAGAACAAGAACGAAAAGGAGAGGATTCATACCTTTGAACTGCCAGAGTTCCTGCCATCCCACTCATTTCACCACTCCAAATTTCAATAAGTTGATGCTAGACAGCAGGATTTTTTGAAGCTCCTTCAGAGTCGTAAATCGAAAAACACCAACATTCATGAAAATTAAAGGTCCCAGAGGGCTCTCTGACACAATAAACAGGAGAAGAGTCTTGAATATATTCTTATTGCCCTTTTCGGGTATCTCGCCGGCTTGAGAACACTCTTACAACAACAATAAGGTGAAAAGTAACTTCAAAATTGGAATAAGGGATCAGCATAGAGTGAACGCGGCCAGATGAACCTACCAAAAAATCCCATTACCATTTTCCACCTCTATTCTAATCATCTAACCCCTTCTGGCTTGATTCGACAACCTCTTTACTGGACAAACAATGGAATAAGAGAAAAAATATCCACAGAGCGAAATTCGCTCATTGTTTGACGGAATCTCAAGGAGTCAAAAAAAAAGAATAGACCAGCTGGAGAGAGGTTTTTTTTACCTCCCCAAGACAGTGAGCAATTAATAAGATCAACATGCTGTGTGAAAGAACAAAAATGACGGGAAAATTGACACTAGTGATCGTTGAAAAAAAATTGCGCTCACTACTGACAAATGAGGCAGCTATAATCTAGGTCAGTTTGCCTTTGCTCCTTCCTGGCTTTATTCCTTCGAGAATTCCATAAAGAAAATGTTAACTTGCATATGTCTTGCACATGCAGGGCCAGAGAAAGTTCTAACCATAGATACATGATGAGGAAAAGTCAAAGTGACACCAAAAAGAGGCTCTAATTCAAGAACATAGGTACTTTTGAACCTTCAACAAAAAGTTGACTGATATTCATTTTTTATCCATAAGGTTGTCGTTGGAGCATAGTGTTTCCGTTTTGCAAAGGTCGAAGCTGTTCCATAAGAGGCTTCAAAAATGCCTTAAGCTCCTTCGCAGAAGACCTCTGCAAAACTCACATATAACAAAGTAATGTTCACGAAAAGATAGAAGTTATAAAAAACGTGCTGATAGAAAAAGAAAAGCTCTTACACCAGAACAATCTATTTCCAGCCAGCTGGAGCCATTCAAATTGCACAGACATGCAAGACACTTTCGGAAATACGAAAGATACAAGACAGGATACAACAAAGATCAAGTAAAACTAGAGTTGCATATCGAGGCCTTACACGATATGGGTCAAAAATGTGTCACAATAAACAAAAGTTTTTTTTTTTACAAAATTGAGCTCTCCTAAGCGTATCTCAAAAGGCGATACTTTCAACAGGGAACAGAAAAAAAGGCAAAGTAAAAAAATCTCAATAAACATTAGAAATGAAATTACCTTTGGGATGCAGTACACGACATTTCTGTACACCGCGAATCGTAATTAGAGTAAATTACTCTAATTCGGTCGCTCGAAATTTCGACTCTATCACATGAAATAGAGTAAACGATTCTAATTTTTTCATTATTCTATTTAAGGTAAAGTTTGATTAGCGTTTTTAATTCTAATATAGGCTCGTTTTAAATAGTGTGGAGTACGGACGACCTCCGACCGTGCAAAATTGTACTTTATTAAGTAAAAAAGTACAAATAATGATTTAATACAGGCAGTTATCAAGTAACTGCGTTTTAACAAACTGCGTAGTGCAAGCGTCATAGTGACGATAAACTGTACGTTTTGCCAAATTCTGTACGAATACCTTATTTACAGTCGAGGATATTAGCGTGCCAAATTAGAGTACTTAAATAAATTAGAGTAAACTTCATAGTTGAAAAAGCTCTATCACATAAATTAGCGTTCATTACTCTAATTTATTCTTTTAGTTTTTGTACTCTAATTTTTTCATTACTCTAATTACGATTCGCGGTGTAGTGTATCAAAAAAATACCATCAGAAATTTGATATGATATGCGACTCTACGTAGAACATCAACATTAGATCGTCAACGTTCAATTAACTTTTCAGAGAATTCCATTGTTTTGCATAAAAGGTGCGACTAATAACTGCAACTTAACCATTGGGTTATCAGGGACCCAAACCGAAAACTTGTAAACAAAGAACAATAAGGAAACCAAAAAAGAAAAAAAAAAAAAGGAAATCATTGTGTACCTGCAGATGAAAACAATATTGCTCTGCCAAATTGGGTGGGCAATGAACAGAGGGCAAAACAACTGTTGCAACATGAAGTAAAAATTCGTCGCCAACTTTCTCATATAAAGCTTTTTGAGCTTGAGCAATATCTCCGAATAACGTGTACTGCAGAAACGGGTATCAAATTGACATAATGAAAGCATTAAAAAATGGGAAAATACTAAAAAATATATTTCTGGCTAACTTGTGAGAGAAACATACATTTATAGAATAATTGTAAAGAAAATAAGAAGCAAGTGGTGGCAAAGTCAAATATAAAGACACCAAGCTGTGATAAGACTTTAATACAAAGGAAGCTTGTGAAAACGATAGGTACAGTCCAAAGTTACATCTAAGAGCAAGTTTACCTTTGATTTTGTTCCAAAAAGTTATCAGAACATGAGAAACAACAGGCAAATACAACCAGATTGGCTGAACATAAACTGAAAAGGATTGCATGGATAATGAAATTAAAGAACCATTGAACATGTAAGGTTTTTAGGGCTCACTGTATTTGCATCTCTCAAGTCAAAATTTGACCTTAGAACCGACAAAATACAGCATTCTGGAAAAAACTGCTCCACTGCAAAACGGCGGAAGCCAGGGACCTGCACAACCAGGAAACGTTACAAATTGAGAAAGTTTGCAACAGACTATAAGGGTTTAAGGTGGATTTAAAAGAGAGCAAAATTTCATTTTTTTAAACTCATAAGCAGAAGCCAATCTATTTTGGGACAAATATCGCCAATAATTACTTTCCGTTCAATTGCGAGAAAGATTGACAGAGAAAGACGAATATACGGCTTGGCAAACAAAATTGAAGAAAAATACATTAAAGACCTGACCTTTTCAGGCTCATTGCCGAATCCACACCAGTCTGAAATTAGCTTCAAAAATACTGCGATGCATGCCTGTACAAAAAATGCAACAAACGATAAAACATTATCCACCAGCTAGCCACAATGATAAATCTATTGCAATTTTCTAGGCAAGATGCAAAGTGGTGAACCGCTGACTATGAAAACCTGCAATTAGTCTCGACCAGAAAAAAAACACATGATACAACCAAGGAAATTTAATTTTTAAATCGACAGTTGGAAGCAATCATAATGAACCTTAAGTTCAGCTGGCATTTTTTTTCCAAAAATGTCAATCACACATGTTATACACCATTACCACCCAAGTAACACTTTTGACAACAAGGTTTAAAACATTTACACACAGTTATGGACACATACGCTTCCCTACTCACAGGTGCTCTATACTAACTGATGTAAAATCTAAGCAGCTTTACGTGATCCACCTTAGAAAGTATTGAATAAATCGACTCCAAACAGAAGTGATAAGTCCATACAAAGGATGGGTAACATTATGCTGCTGAAATATTGAACCACTGTGACTCACCTTGCGTTGAAGGATGTCTGGATGCCTTGCACACGCTTCTAGCAAAAAGCCAATAACCTGAGGCAAACAGAGATTATTTGGTGGGGATAAAAAGACATCGATGAGGTTGTTGGTTGCAATAGCTTGCAACATTATGATGAATGTTCGTTGAAGTTCAAACTGTTCTCTCACTTCCTGTTTCCAACAATTCACAAAAAACAAAGTGATATAAACAAAAACGTGCAAACATGAAAGCTGCAGCTCTATCCCATTCCCAATCAATTTCACAGAAGTAAAATGCTGTAAACGATAAAGGAACCATGTGAATAATGACACAGAAACAAGCAACAGTTATTACGAAAAAAAGTTGATATTCTCTCCTCTACACACCAGGAGGGGATCACAGAGTGTGCTTAAGCAATAACAACAAGAAACAAGCAGAAACATGGATCCCACCCATTAACCAGAACATGTTATGCATTTAAAACTCATTAGCCAAAAGAGGCAACTGTACCTCAGTATTCATTCCCAAACCTTGCGGAATACCACTGGCTGGCAACAAAGCAGTTACGCGATTGACCAAAGGATGTAAAACTTCTGACAAAATTGGTAACACACTTGACTTGAATTTATTCATAAGTTGGCTCATGAGCTGGATGAAGTCCACCATGTCCTTGGCCTGAACAACCACTCCAAAAAAAGAAAACAACAGAGGGTGTGAAGTCAAACAAATTATTGTAAGGTCATCATAATCCATTATTGCAAGCACGATGAAACATCATTTGTGAAGTGGGTACATATCAAGGATTACAAGCCTGGTAAAGTTCTGTCAAATGAACATAGAAAGTAGAAAGTCTTTCATCAGGTCAATACACTTGTCAACATTAGACTAGAGTCCCAAACATGCTTCAACGGCATATCAATATTCCCTCCCGGCCACAAACCTCTGATTCTTGAAGCAACTGTTGAATAGCAGTGGGAAGAAAAGGAAATATGGATGTTCCAAGAGTCTCCACCATCCTATGCAGAAATGAGATGACCTGGCCAAATAAATAA
This sequence comes from Zygnema cylindricum, assembly GCA_037447655.1. NCBI lineage: Eukaryota > Viridiplantae > Streptophyta > Zygnematophyceae > Zygnematales > Zygnemataceae > Zygnema > Zygnema cylindricum. Next base: position 62,727 of record JBBHKE010002700.1, on the reverse strand, counting down.
CAGTGAACTAAAATAAGCCCATTTTTAGAAAAAAGACTCAATAACTCTAAATTCACCGAATTTGATTGGAGTAAAGAAACAATACCGCATCGTGAAACCACTCAATAACATGAAAGAATAAAAACATGATGGAAAAAATAAAATTGCGTCATTACTACAAAATAAATACTGAAATGAACATGTTCCAGAATTAGGATTCTTCTATTCTGCCTTAACTTTAACAGAAATGGTTCCCTAATTTAAATGTGCCATATTATTGTAATAAAAACAAGGGAATACAATGGCAACTTACACGAGCCCTCAGAGGCTTATTCTTTGGCAAGGCCTGGAGAACCCGAAGAACCATATCAAGAGCCTGCAATAAGAACTCATCCAGAACTCTTAAGCTTCTTAAACTCGTTTCCACACATAAACCTCGTTCACTTGTCTGTAGTTGCTTCACTGCCCATGAACTTCTGTCTTGACTACAATATCCAAGAACTAATCCAAGAAAAAGGTTTGAGAAAATAAGATCTGTACAGACGCAAGATATTGTGGACCGCCCCTATCCAATAAGACCAAAAACATGTAAACTTGCCATAAAATACTGCAACAAAATCCAGACAGACTAAGGCTGCATCTATCATGACGGAGATTTTAACATGATGCACAAACCGCAACATTCAGCACAATTTTTAAATTAGTGTAGTTTGCTAACAATTTAGTTTTCTTGAAGTGTATTTGATGGAATTGACAATACCAGCTCAAGCAAGTATTGCAGATAGCTAACACCATAAGTCATCACACCCACCTGTTTGAATAACCCTCCAATTTCAGGCCTTCTGGAAGTAGTAAGTTGCTCTCCAAAACCCTACAAAAATCAGTTCCGAAGAGGTAAAGATCCAGTATGATCACTATATCATGAATAAAACCTGCGAATAAGGACTAAGCTAAATAATTTACCGTGAAAAGTATAAAAGAGATTCATTTTAAGTCCCAGCTTTCTAAGCCTAAAAATCTCATCTGGAACAGAGAAGTTAATGTGGCAAAAAAACATCCATATTCCATTTTGTCCATCCATATTATAAGCAGTCCATACAGCAGAAAGGCAGAGAGAAATCAACTGCTAATGCAATTAGGGAGATTTCTAAGGAACGAAATCACAAATTAGAGTCCAAAATTTATTTTGAAAAACTTAGTCTCGTTGGACATCCACCTTTGAAAGATAACTGATGGCCAGAATAACTTGCTGCAAAGACCAAACTGTAGCTTGTGAGCCCACTGGATCTCCTGGTCGCAATTCCTTCAACAAAATATTGTCAACCTGACCCAGACAAAAAAACTTTTACGAACATTAGGCCTCATAAAATAATGTTTTGTGAACTGCACCTCTGTTCACAGACAAAAGCAATTATAACATTCCCAACAACTAGAAAGCTAGCAAGCCCAAAAAAAAATGCAAACGGCAGGCATATCAACATGACCAACAAGATTCTGATACATTCTCGACATCCATTATAAATGGAAACCTGATTTCCTTCCAGAAAAAACAACAAAGCTTCACAAACATCCTTACTTTAAAGATGGGCAGCAACAAGCTAAAATCAGAAAGCCAAATGTGGATGGCAAAATCAATCAAAAAATACTTCAAATGGTACCATAACGTTTAGATAAGTCATGCTTCAAGTGCATTCATTCAACCCAAAACGTAGCAAAAAAAGCGTCTAAGCCTCATTTAACTCTCCAGCTAGGTCCTGCGAGATGAGGCCATTGCAGGCATGGAATTTTAGCAAAAGAAAGAATAGCTGGCAAATCAAAAACTGTCAGCATAAAAAAAAATGAGCATATGAAGCAAACCTGCTGGCAGAGAGGGACAAGGAGTGCTGAAAGGTACTTGGACATTCTTTCCTCTGGTAAATCCTCAAGTCCAATCAACAGCCCAACTGCCTGAACCAGGACAAAACAAACAGAAAAAAGCAAATGTCAGCTGACCGCAGCCAATTTAAACTTGAGGTCCTTCTAGCTTTATAATTATGCTACTGATGTGAAAGCAAGGAATACTCGCGTCAACCTGCAAGAAACATCCAGAGAGAGACATTAAAAAATATGGGTTGCGAAAAGAGGGGCACACAAAATTTGAACCATGTATTCTCGTTCCAAAAGCAGTGAAACAGAACTAGCAAGTTTAGACATCTTCATGCAAACTAACAACCACAATGCATGGTCAAAAGCTCTGTCAAAGTAAAGCCATTTAACAATGTCAATTGCTGAATTATAAAAGCACATCTTTTGGCAGACGGATATATCCAGAAAAAGAAGTCACATGCATTCACAACGAGAAAAGAAAGATATTTTGAGGATATGAATGACCATGATACATTGATTATGTTGGATTAAAGGACCTCTCAAAATTGTCAGTCTTAAAATTACCTCAAATGCGTAAATCCGTTCATCTAACGGCCCCTCAACCCGGCCAGTAATGACTTTGTAAGATGAAGAAGTTGCAATTACAGCAAGGACATCTTGTAAGCTCTGTTAAAACAAACATGTAAAACGTGATAAAACCCATGGGCGATCAGAATAGAACCTTTATTTCTTCTTTTAGCACGATCATCCTAGAATTGACCAGATTGAATTGTCCACAGCATTGGACCTTAAAAACCACATCTAGGTGGACACCAATGTCGTTAAATTTGTTTCATTGTCCTCATAAACGGGGCTCCATAAATTGTACATGTATCCAGCTTACTATTGAGAAACCCGAGTACATGTACAGACTCCAAAAAACAACCAAAAAAAGAATGGAAGTAACCAAAACAATTAGTTATCCAAATAGAATGAATGTAAATTACCTGCAAAATAGATTCCACATAAGGCAACAGCTTCACTCGCAGAACCTTTACAAGGCGCATAAGGAGATAGCTTGCTCGACTGGCCACATTTATATTTGGATGATGAATGCCTTTGTCTCCCAAAAACACAGCCAGGACAGGCGGAATATACTCTCCATGCTGCTCAATAAACCGAACATAACGGACAACAATTTCCAAAAACAGAAGTGCAATTGTTCTGTGGGAGTGATGAGGAATATTTGATGTAATCACCACAGCAGTCATTTCAGCCATGAGGCCACTTCCTGGCTTCAGAGCCTCCTCGGATATACCCTCCCCCAACTGATAAAATAAGGTCAAGGCGACCTCCATGTCTTCAAAAGAAGTGTTTTGCCCAGCAATAGTTGTTAAAAGGCATGAATGCATGAATGCCTTGGTCACTTCAGGGGAAATTCGAGAGATATTTTTCAGTAGTGTAAAAAGATCCCGTCTGTACTCACTCATCCTTTCTTCCTCCTCCAATCCTTCCTTGTCGGGATCAGCTAAAGACTCTTCAAATGATGGATCATAACGCATCCTGGACCTTATGACAGCCAGAACTTGAGCCAGGTGCTCCTGTTGTTTTATGCTCAAGGCACCCACCCTCTTTATATTTCCAACATAGGCTAAAAGAAACTGAAAAGTGGTCATCGAGATATCTTCTTCACCATGTTCCAAAAACCGCAAAACAATTGGAAGTACCTCGTCTAACATATTATGAGCCAATTCAGAAGCACCTACTGCCTCAGGTGCAGTGACTGCACCATTAACCTCCAACTTCTTGCAACATTCTAATAATTCAGAAGCCAGGCCAGTTAGGAGAGAAGACAACTTGACTGCAAAATCTGTGTCCCTGGCTTCCGTAACTCCAGAGCAGACTTGAATCATCTGTAAGCGCTGAAGGAGTGCTAATTTCTGCAATGCGTCCATGCGTTTTAATACAATGGCCAAGAGACAGGCAGCAGAAGCTCCACGAAGCCTTTCAAGAACTTCAGAAGAAGAAAGTAGTTGGAAAAATAATGGCACCCATTTATCATTGACGACAAGATTGATATCCATCCATGCAATGAATCGATGCATAGTTTCAAGGACAGAAGCACTGAGTCCAGGCTCTACCCTCTCATACGCTACTACCAGTCTGTACCATGAGTCCACCATTTGTGAAATGCACTGCTGCCTCATAGCATCCTTAATCCGTGTGGCTGCTGCATTCTCCTCTGCAGTGCGAGGATAATCTAAGCTGATGATTTCTTCATCAAGGGTATTGCAAATACGACACATCATATCCACAACATGAGGCCCTTGTTCCAGCTCTTGCAACAAGTCTAAAAAGATAGAAGGCCACCCGGAAGGATAATCACAGAAGATGAGGAGAACTACTATCTGTGCCAATTTATTGCGCACAAAGGCAGGCCGAGTCTGGTTCTGCAAACCTTCACTAGAAACTACTGCGTTCCCAGGCCCACAGCCTGCCAATCTGCTGTCTTCCATCACAGACAAACCTTTCTTGAACCCAACGTCTGAAGGAGGCAGCTTTTGTTCATTACTTGACAAAACAATGGACGTTAGAGTCTGCCGAAGAAGAAGAGAATCCTCCGCTCTAAAAGAGCCATATTGCTGTCGAATAATTTCCTCCAGGCTTTGAAGGCACCAAAATTGCACTTCCACATATTGTGAAACTGCTATTCGCTCCAGGCAAGCACGCCAGAACCCAGCTGACTGTTTAGCCTGATCGCAGTAAGCCTGGGCCTGGGACTTGAGCTGAGCATCAACAGCCCCGCTCTGATCGAAAGTAAACAGAATAGCTTTTTCGAAATCATCCATGTAAATTACAGTGAGCCCTTTCAAGAGGACCTAAACCACTGAAATTGTACCCTGTAATATCACCATCGGGAATAAAATTAAAATATTTGAAAACGAATGAAGTTACACATAAATGGTCCAGCTAGTATTCCGCGTGACTACTAGACTTGTCTTGATATAAAATTATTAGAAAATTCTCCAAATCACAACTATAACTCAATATACCAGCTGAATTTATTAAGCTGGCAGACAACATAAAGGCCAAGGGCAAATGCATCATCGGCACTGTGGCTAATAACAACCATTGAAGCTGTTTTTTTTAAATATAAATATTTATACTTGGGAAGGCTTTAAGAGTAGTCAGATACAGCAGGCAAAAAGAGATATTGCAAGAACCAGCAAAAGTGCTTTAAGCAAAATAAACTATGTAATTGATTATAACAGATGTAAACATGAATGGCCAGAGATTAACAAGGCTGCTGCAACTCCACTAAGGGAAACCCTGCCTATTTCTGTATCTGCTGAGAATCTGCCCGAACAGCATTAGATCCCTGTAGGACAATTTGAAAATACAGCACGTACATGTTGAAAAGGACAATGAAAAAAGCTTGTAGGTATGGGATCTAAATTACGACCTGAACCCCAACAAACCAGACGCACAAGCGATGATGACGGCTACCAAATGTGGAAACGAACCATAATTAATTTAATTTTTAATTGAATTCCATAAAATGGCTTCTGAACCCAAAATAAGTCAAGTGTGTGACAGCAATTACACTTCTGAAGTTAACCAAAAGCAAGATACGACGGTAAAGAACAGTCATAATCATAATGCGTTCATACAAATTGAACCCTAACCATAAATTGCTTCAGGATAACTTGCTGACGATGGTGCCAGAAAAGAAAATTGCATAAGCAAAGTAAAATTAGACAAATCCGATCATATTTGTGCAAAAAACACACACAATGCAGTTGCATTCCAGACGTATGACATAAATTGTTGATGTTCTTGCAAGCAAAGCAAATAACATCAGAGTACGAATGTGGTTAAAAAGATACAACATGAATAAACACATGCATAAGTAAAGCTAAGACAGTGTATAAAACTCACCGACAGTCCTCTTGTTCTTTGGAACACTGAATGAAAAGACGACAAATGGATGTAATCAACCATTTGGCTGCAGAGATGAAATGAACGAGGCGGCTACGATGTTGTGGCGCAAGACATCCCGAATTTCCCTTCAGACATCTGCAAGGTCACAGGCCTTATTTGTGCAGGGTTTTCCAAACGCAGGAACCCAAACTTGCCGTCTCATCACGTTTTAGTTGCGTTTCCATTGCGTTCCACTATGGAACTAGTATAAAAGTCAGAATGGACTATGGAAGGTACAGTTTTCCTGCTTTCCATGCTCACATGACGACAATAGTCGTACTTTTATCTGACGTGTCCTATGCTAAAATGTTCGAGCTGCCAGACACTGAACCCTATTGGTTTTGAGCAAACCGGGACAATGACCATTGGTCATCATGTAATTGGCGAACTCAGAAATTTCCTAGAACACACTTTTGGTACGGTACATTAGCAATTAATGAATCATGCTGCATGTAAAGGTCCCATCGGTGTTCATCACGTCGTGTTAATGATTGATTTGAGTCGCAGCATGAATTTAGTGGGGACGGAATTTTAATAGCGACGGGAAAATCATGGACACCAAGTCACCAACAGACCCATGTGCCATTTTCGTTATAATATTCATTTATGTTGTCTATCGCACACCATAGCTTGTGCCAAAATGCAAGTCATGTAAGTGCGAAAATATTTTCTGGCCAAAATTTATGGCGCTGTGCTGGACAGAACGACAGATCGTATCTACGAAATATGAACAGGAAATATCGCCAAAATATTCCACGTGGAGTCACTTGCTGGGGGCTGTCTGTTACAGCGTGGCAGAGCATTTCGATGAATTTTAATTATGATCGTATACAATACTTTTGTTCAGTTTGATTTTAAGTTTTCCATATCTCGTCTTAAGAAGTTCACGACAGGGGAAGAGTTTCACATTTAAGTATGCCAGAATTTACGGTATTCTTCGATACACTGCGGTACAGGAATTTAGTGTGTCCCATTGCAAGATGGTGCCGTCCTAAGTCAAGGCATGCACATTCTGTCGCATCGGTACCTTAATAATTAGCTGATTGGTTCGGTAAACCTGTACATATCGTCTAGTACGCGATGCTGTTTACCGATGTGGTGTCTCTTCGTCTTCCCAATATGCCATGGCGATAACGTTATGCCTCATGCGATATGCTAATATTGATGCTATGTCGTATGGCGATCAATGGCCTATTTTTTCGTCTATAACTGCGGTATGTTACAATATAGTTTCTAACTTACCGCTCATTTGTCAAATGATTTTTCAACACCTTAAAGCCACATGTTATGATAGTATGCCTCGTGAAACGTTCATTAAATGAAAATAAAGTCAGATTATCTACCATTTTACGGGGTTTGTTGGGGATCGTATAAAACGTGCAATGAATTCGAATGATCACTTTCGCCTCCGTGTGTTGTTTTTTTCTTTCATATTATAAAAAACACTTCAATGTCAATTTTAAAAGTCATTTTTATCTAATCGAATTTGCGAAGGACTGTTCACCTTGCACAACGAATGAACCAATTTGGCCTAACGGCGCGATAAATTGTGGGGCTAAGCAATATAAGTGATAAGCTTGTGGATAATTATGGTTAACAAACCTTTAGACCCCTCGTTGTATCATTGATATACGAATAGGGACGACACGACTGTTACTTTTTCTTACTCGATAACAAAAAATTATGTTTAAATCTAGTTAACGAGCCTTAGTTATAAAATAATTACAACCCTCTGACCACAAGACCACATATGATTAACAAAATGGGTATATGGTAACCCCTTTTAAAGATGTAGACGATAAGCGTGAGTAAGTATTGGTGCGTACATTTCGTTTAACACTTTCAAATACCTATAACACTTTATGGCCTAATCCAATCTAATTGTTGCCTTTACATATTCTTTCTCAGTTGTGACAAGTTGCAAAAACCTTTAGACAATTTTGTATTTTAAATAATCAGCAAAGTTTAAGATTGACCGAAGTTTGAACACAATTATGGGCACATCCCACTTAGTTACACGATACAATTTTTTATCATCCAAATGAACACGGTTGTTACTCGCAGTGTGATATAGACATGTGATTTATTGTTGCATGAATGTGCAAAGAGCTCAACTGACATATAGATATTGTTGAAACAAAGTTGTAAAAACAACTTGAGTGATATAACTCATCGTTCATGACGTATGAGGAACATGGTAAAACATTAGTGAAAGTACAAAACAAAACATTAAATTGGAAATGTGTAACATGTGTACAAAATGATGTTTAAGAACGTCTTCCACGATACTTGAACTTATGACAAAATGGCGGTTTCCACCTCCTTTCATCTGCATTTATGCCCGTTTCAATTGTTGGTGGAAAATCTCTAAAAAAACTTTAAAGAAAAAACATTACCATGCTCTTCAAAGATTTTACCAGAAAGGGTTGGGTACGAATTCCCCCCCCCCCCTTTATAAAGGATATTATAAGAATTTTTAGTAAACAATTGGCGGGGGGTTGTGGGATTTTACCATCATTGGTTTCCTCTTATGAGACTACAATACTTGCACAAATATATGTTACTTCCCTTGTATGGCAAATAAACACGGGAGACTTTTGTGGGCGGAAAGTGTTGTTTCTAGTTAAATTTGTTGTATAGTGCGTTGGTTTTTCTTTGAAGTTACTTTAACGGTTAATTCCCCCAAATAAAAAATGTCCCAAAATGCTTAATCTATAGCGTACAACTGATTTTGAGATTCTTGCAAAGTTGTTGTTCCGTACGGACATGCACGCATTTCCGACACGTATCGCAAGGCATGCGGAGTGGATATTACAACCGTATTTCATCTCCCAAAGTACAGTACACCGCCCATCGTTATTAATATTTATTTCGCTACTTAAAACATATTTTTTCGTGCACACTTGTCGCATTGTTAATCCTATGGTTGCTATTGAAATGCAAGTTTCTTACCTTCCTATTGGCGGTCTACGATTGACAATCCAACAAGAATGTACCATCGCAATTTTTGAAATAAAGACTTTCTTTCTCACAAGAATGTACGCAGGAAAAATATTTTAAGTGGCAAAAAAAAACATTAGCACTAATAACTAGTGTTGGGTATCGGGTAGTTTTATATCGCGATAATTTCGATATTCGATATATCGAATATTGATCGAACAGATTCCTCGATATATCGTACCGGGACCAACATAAATTATCGCGATATATATCGCAAAAATTGCTTGTCCGTACAGTGAGAGTACGAAAAACTGTACGGAAAAACGTACGGAAATTCCCCCCCCCCCCCCCCCCCCCCCCCCCCCCCCCCCCGCGCGGGGGGGGGGGGGGGGGGGGGGGGGGGGGGGTTTTTGAAAAATAAAATAAAATTTTCATTTTCGATATATCGTCGATACGATATATCGGCAATATATCGGCAATACATCGCGATATTTCTATAATCGATATATCGAAGCGATATATCGATTATCGGGTACCTAAAATTCGGTATATATCGAATATCGGCAAGTGGTCCTCGATACCCAACACTACTAATAGCGGTTGAATTGTACCACAGTACTGTAACTTCATGGTACATAGGACGTGTGTACGAATATCTCTGTACGAAAAAACCACCAAACGCGTTTAATTTGCGGAAAGTACAGTACAGGACAGTACAAGCTGAAATAACTTGTACGAAAAGCTTTATTTATTAATTATTGTATTAGGGTAAGGTTCCATTAGGCGAAAAGTGAGGGTTGCTACTGGACGCCGTACGTATTCGTACATCACCGTACATATCCGTACCATTAATTTTTTTTTGTAAGACGAAACATCGCTACTGGAAAGCTGTCGGGAAGCTCCAATGATGTAGGAGTGATTCCTGACCGTTGGATGTTTCCCTATTATAGATCTGCGAATCAATCGGGCACATCATCTCGTGGGCCCCAACTCTCCTCGCGAGGAGAGTTGGGGCCCACGAGATGATTGCCATTGGTACACGTCAAAAAATAAATACATATCTACTTTGATCGAGGGATCACAGGCGTGCACGTCGTACAGGCCATGTGCCGCCTGCCACGCTGAATGCATGTCAGGTTGAAAATATCCTCGCACGCTCCGTCTGACATTCAAGGTTTTGCCGCGACCTTCAAAGTTTGACACTTCTTTTTGCCATTCCGTTTCGAAATTTCGATTTCTATTTTCAAAATCAAAATCTGGCCGAAAACTTTATGTACAAATCATTAACTACCTCCGGTCGTACAGATATTTCGTACAGATATCCCGTTTGTAGATTTTTTTAAGATTTTTAGAATCTGGACTGTAACTTATGTGGCGCCAATCATAATTGAGGAATGCTTGTTACTGGCCCGACATAATGGAGCGGACTTCCAGTAAACGCTGTCAGTAGACTTGTCCGTACTTTTACTGGGACCGCCTAATGGAACCTTACCCTTAGCGACAAAATTACAGCACTTTCTTTGCCACGTGGCTTTTAAAAAGGAGTTGTACTCTTCACTTACAACTCCAAAGTGACAGCAGAAGCTTCGATAGAGCGACACGTGGCAAAACAGTCGCTCTTTCTATCTTGAACTTTCTCTTTATATCGTACGACACTGTACGGAACCATGGCCTCCTGCAGACTGCCAGGTACAGGAGAGCTTTTTGTTAACAGCACTCTCAAAGAATGTAACTTTACACAGAACAGAGTTTTTGTCAACACTATTTTAAATAAAATCACACAAATAAAACTGAAACAAGAAAAAACGACAGATTTTATCTGTTTAAACGTACGGAATAATGTCCCTGGGATCATACACAGGAAAACTTTAGGAAAAACTGCTCCTTTGTTTCTTAAACCCTGTCCTTGCAGCCATAAAAAGTGTACGGACAGGTGTACGGACAGGTCATGGCGGAAAAGTGTACGGACGGGTGTCAGGGCTCAGGGAGGAGTTTCGGAAGGGCAAAATTTGGAAGACAGTAGTAGAGAGTCGTGGGGTTTTGTGAAAGCAAAATTGGCAGTTTTTGTATCCGGAGGAGGTTCCAATTTTCAAGCCATTCATAAGTCAATCTTGGAGGGAAAAATGTACGGACAAATAGCGGTGGTTGTAAGCGACAGACCAGGTATTTTTTTTTTTTTTTTTTTGGTCAGGCCTTTTTTGTATTATTTTTTGTATTTTTTTTTGTATTATTTTTTTGTATTTCTTCTTTGTATTTTTTTTTCTTTGTATTTTTCTGTATTTTTATTAATTTATTTATTTGTTTGTTTTCAAAAGGGTTTTAGGTTTGTTATTCAGTAATTTTAGGGCTTTTCATATCTTCTTTTTGAAAGGGTTTAGGTTTGTTATTCAGTTATTTTCAGTGCTTTATTTTCTTTTTTATTTTTCTTTTTAACTTTACCTCTTATATTCGTTTAAATGTTTTCATAACAAACCTGAAACCTTTTGGAACCCCTGAGGGGATGGGGAGATTCACTTTAGGGTTCAGGGCCATGTTTTTCATTTTTATTATTAATGTATCGATTATTATGTATCGATTATTTTTATTATCGATTGTTTTTTGCCGTTGAGAGATGTGGCGGATCGTACTCCACTCTGTCACACAAAAAGACAAAAAACATGTGTGGTCCTATGTGGCCCTCTGTGTCGTATTAACACTATTTTATGATTTTCGCTTATTAACACTATTTTATGATTTTCGGCCAAAAAAAAGTCACGACTGAATAACTGTTGTTAATGCTAACAGCGATGGGCGGTTAAGTACACTGCCGATAACCGTTAGATTTAGTGAATTATTAGTCTTATACTTCACTAGAGTTAACTACAATAAATCATGTTGTGCCTCGTGGCTCATTATGGGCCAGTTTACTAAATAGTATCATTGATGCTAATATTCGATTTTGGGTCAAAAATAGAATTTTTATCTCTAGTAGCTATAGGAAGTGTAATGTTATAAAACAGTAAAGTTCATTAGTACATTAGTGTTAATAATGACAATGTATGGTTGGACTTCTTTTGTCAACACATAAATTACTGTGGACCACAGTACACTGATCGCTATTAGAGTTAGTGAATTATTAGCGTCAACATTTCATTAGAATATACTATGTTGTATTATATATCAGAGTTAGTGAATTATAAGCGTTAAGTCGAAACGAACTACATTAAATTATGTTTTGCAAAATTTAACAGCTCATTGTGTCCCACTTCAACAATTAGTGTTGTTAACACTATTTTATGATTTTAGGTGACAACTGTGCACACTCAAATTACAGTTATTAACTCTAATAGCGATGGGCGATGTGATTACCGAAGCAAAACCGTGTCGATTAAGAGTGCCCACGTGGGCCCTTTTTTTGGGCATAATTTTTTTTTTGGTGGATTATACAATCATTTCTTTTTGGCATCCTACTAGTCTGTCCAAACTAGATATGGTTGAGAGGTATAGTGATTTGTGTTCGTTAAGGCTCAAATGTATGTTTTGTGTGCCCTTATCACTTTTGTTCTCCACTTAAAAACCATGTAAAGCTATCACCTTTGCCAAAATTAAACCTTCTTCAAGATTTAACATTCTTTTGTGTACACGTTCTTTTGTTTTATCTCTTACTTCAGAGTTTCAATCCTTTCTTCCTGTCGTAAAATGCTGCAATCATGTATTTTATTTTCTTGAACTGGAAAGGCTGGAAACTTGTAATCAATGTATCATCGGTTATCTTTATATAAATCCAACATTTTATTTGAACAACTTACTTTACCATTTGACCACATTTAAATGTGGATTGTCTGATGATTCGGAACTAAGTCCACGTAGATGTGAATTTGTCTTCCCCCGAATTTATATGGTCCACACTCAATTTTTTTATCAGTGTCAAAAAAAGGCGTTACCAAGTTAGTGTGACGAAAAGTGAATTTTCTTTTGTGAACAAAGTCCCCACAGGTTGACCCGATTATACCGGAGAGAAACCATTCAAGCTTATTTTTTAGCTAATGTCTTTTCAGAGCAGTAGTGGTGTACAGAGTTCTATTCTCAATCTCAATCGGATAAAACACCAAGGCTTGATGTTACCTGGAGATTTTCCTTTTTCAATTTCGTGATGTGTTCTCCCTTATCTTTGTATCGAGCTGCTGACATAGCGTTGCAGTTTTATCCATTTATTTTGTTTTGTCGATTTTGACAATGCTTTCACCTGACCTGCGTTCATATTGGTGCTATGAGTATTTTAGTAGTTATTCCATGTTATAACTGATACAAACTGGTGTAAAACAAGTAGTGTTGTGTATCGGCAAGAAATTTATCGTGATAACACCGATACCGATAGTTATCGGTTATCGAACGGTCAGGGGTCCCGATATATCGCTCCGAGACCAACAAATTCCTTATCGGCGCGATAAGTGGAAAAAGTATAGTACGCTATATAATAGTACTTTATAATATACTGTATTATATTTTTCACTGTATATAGCGTGGCATGCCACGTGTAAAAATCTGTTCCGTAATCTGTGTAACTGAATTACGGCAGTTCAGTACCACAGGATACAACCGTACAATTATCGCCGATAGTTATCGGTACCGGTGTTATCGCGATAAAAAAAAACCGATATCGGTTTTTTATTGGCGATAACACCAGTTTCGATATATCGTGCCAATATATCGATCATCGGCAAGCCAAAAAAAAGGTACATATCGATTATCGGCAAAACCCTGCCGATACACAACACTAAAAGCAAGTCTCTACAGGATTCAATACGGTTATAGGTCATGCTATTTACGGTAGAAAATGACAAAGCATTCCCAGCTTTGACGGCTTTTATTTAGTGAACAGTAATCTCTCCAATCATTTTCACATAATTTTTTTGAATATGTGTTTATGTATAAATCTATGGTGAATTTTGTGTTTAATGCTCATCGATCAGGAACTTACGGACGTTCCGTTTTTTTTTTCACTTGATGACAGGCATCAAAGTCAAGTTTAGAAAGAGATAAAGGTCTTTTGAGTTCGTGCCACAGTTATATTGAAGTTCCCAACATTTTCTAGCAGTCCTTGAGCAGTATTAAATCTAGTTTACCACATTTGGCATTTACAACATTAAAAAAATTGAATGTTTTTTTTACCAAATTACTATCATGTACAAGCCACTATGTGGACAGTGGTTGGACATATTTCTTTTCATTTTTCTCTTGGACCATACTACTTTGTGTATGTATGTTAAAAGTCCTTATATGCTGACTGAATTGCCCACCGTGGTTTGTATGGAGTTAACCAATTTTAGGTCCCCATTATATAAAGCACACCAGTTTAGGGTTTTTTAGGGTTTCAGGCTCTGATATTTTTTTTGTGTACTGCATTTTGTGTGAGACCATCATATACTTTAATCCATACTGCTGCTTTTTTCACACTTCTTGGCTATGTAACTTTTTCTTCATATAGTCCATTGTCAACATTATTTTGCTCTTGGCAACGGATGTCTCCATGTTCATGTGATATATTACCTTCGTTATGGGATATGTGACAGTGGGTGAGAGAGAGGGAGAGGAGAGGGAGAGACAAAGAGAGAGTTTTGACCCAATTGTGGGAGTGGTAATGGCCCCAAGCGCAGATTGTGGCGGATGCGAGTATGCGAGAGAACACAACATTCCGGTTTTGGCATTTCCAAGGGGGAAATGGGCACCGGATGGGATGTCGTCAGAGGAGCTTGTGGAGGCCCTCAGGTCAGAGTTGCTCTTTCCTTGACTCTGTTTGTCGTCATCACCCATGAATCCGCTGTGTTTTTTTTTTTCCATTCCCTTCCGAACGCCTCATTTCAAAACAGACATCACATAGAAATCCTTTACAATTTGTAAACTTATGTGACATAGGGAAGTGCCACAGTGACGTGGGTTTTTTAGTATTTACATCCCTATGAAGTACTTACCGTATGTACTAAGTCAGGTATTAAGTCATGTACTACATTATGTACTCCGTCATGTACTGAGTCATGCTCTACGTCATCTAATAAGTCGTGTGCTTCATAATGTACTATGTCATGTACTAGGTCATGAAAAGCTTCTGCAATTTAGAAATAAGGTTCCTGTATCAATCCACTCATAGGATAATTGACGAAAAAGTGACTACTAAGTCATGTGCTAGGTCGTGTACAAAGTCTTGTACTACGTTATATACCAAATCATGTACTAAGTCATGCACTACCTCATGTACTACACCATGTATGATGTCGTGTACTACATGTTTCGACATGTACTATGTAATACCAAGTCATGTACTAAGTCATGGACTAAGTTATGTTCTGAGTCATGTATTTTGCCATGTAATACATCGTGTACTACGTTTGTTCTATGCTCCCAACACTGTATCCTGACTGGTGGGCAGGCAGTTGGGAGTTGACTATGTGATTCTCGCCGGTTATCTCAAGCTTCTTCCCGCGGAGCTCGTCACATCGTATCCTCGTGCCATTCTCAACATCCATCCGGCTCTCCTTCCAGCTTTTGGAGGGAAGGGATATTTTGGGATAAAAGTCCACGAGGCAGTCGTGAAATCGGGTGCAAGGTATGTTGTTGTACATGGGTTTTCCATGGTTTATGGTTTAGGGTTTTTTCGAGATTTTATAGGGTTTTGGATTTTTAGGGTGTTGAAAGGTTTAAGATTTGGGATGAAGATTCAGTTTGGGATAAGAGGTAAAACTAAACTGATGTCAGGTTTTTTTGTCGATTGTGTTTATATGATCATCTTTTCAATTATATTAGCACCATATTTTGTGTCGGGTTTTTTGTGTTTTGGAGTTAAAAAGGTAAGGTTTCAGTTAAGTTTTTAACAAACAGAGTTAACAGAGTGAATTTTAATTTATAGAATTTCTTTTTTTTTTACATTACCTTTTCTTTTGTTCTAGGATTTCAGTTGTTTTTGTTTTTAGGTGAAATCAAAGAAACATAAGCACTGTTTTTTACAAAACATAAGTAGGCAAGGGAGGGAGGAAGAGAGGGACGGGAGAGATAGAGAAAGAGTGCGAGAGAGAGGGGGAGAGGAGCTTATGGTTTTTAATGGGGTACAGATTTTCCGGTCCAACAGTACATTTTGTGGACGAAAAGTACGACCACGGACCAATCGTAGCGCAGGAAGTTGTCCCTGTTCTTCCTTTTGACACTCCGAAAGATGTACAACAACGAGTACTTGCCGAGGTAATAATAATTTATTTTTCGTCTTCCTATTTTCCACGCTTTCCAACAACTTCGTTACCTTTCTTTTTTTCTCTTTTTAATTTTAACCTTTGTTAATTTTTTCTCGTTTCCGGGTTTAAAATGGAATACAGGAACATAAACTTTACAGTTTTGTAGTCGCGGCATTGTGTGAAGGACGGATTTCTTGGAGAGAAGATGGAGTGCCTCTTATCCGTAAATCGTGGGACGATTGTGAATATCTCTAAAAAAGGGTACGTAAACGGTTATAAAAAAACACATCCAAACTTTGATACTCATCTAAAAAAATTTGTTTTAGTTTTTTTTTTTTTTTTTTAAGATTAGTTGCAAAGGAGAGTAAGGAGGTGTATGCATTCCGTCGCGACTGGTTACTATCCACATTTTTGAATGTCTTTGATTTTTAGAGTCTTTCAGTTTTTTACGTGTTGACATTTTTACTGTTTTGTCTTTTTACAGTTTTACGTTTTTACGATTTTACGTTTTTACATTTTACGTTTACGTTTTCAAGGGTTGTTTTTAAGTTTTTGCTTGACTTTTAGCCAGTGCTTTTAAACCGAGCATTTTAATTTGACAGTATTTTTAGGAAATTGGCGTTGCAAAATATTTCAGTTTAGGTCAGTAGGTTTTTTTGTACTTTTTTTCAAATAAATAATATATGGCCCAAATAAGAGTGAAAAATCTCATCTGAAGAGAGACGACAAATAATCAAAGTTTGTTTTGAATCCTTGAATGTATGTTCATTTTTGATTTAGTTTCTTTTTTTTTTCCCTAACATTTTGGTACTTCATTCTCCTTCATTTTTTTCTTTTTTATGTTAATACGCAATAAATTGTTACTAATTTGGTGTTATTAATTATTATTAATTATTATTAATTTGGTTGTTAATTATTACTAATTTTTAAACACTCATGTCGTTTAGAACTGAATTAGGACAAAGAACACGGGTATAAACCTCGCGTTAATATTTTTTTATAAGGCTTTATTATTAATATTTATTATTGTTTATCCACGGTGAACTTCCCTTAAAAGAGTCGAAAGGGAGAAGCATCTTAGTCACATTTCGACAATTGTGTTGTTTTTTTAAATCATTTTAAATGTGTCTCAAATTATTTTGGTTCAAGCTCTCAATCAACCCGTTGTTTTTTACTTAGAACAAAACAAAACATATGGGACATTTAAGGCTGTGAGGATTTGCATTCCACTACATGTGATTTTTGTTTCCGTCTCCGTTTCCGTTTGCATATCAGTTTTTTCTCAAGTTTTTCGTCTTTTCTCATCCTTTTTACACCCAGATGATTTCCATTGCGGTTTTAAATAAAGTTTAATTAAAACCATAGTTCAAATGTGGGAAAACACGATTGGAAACACTATCTATTGTCAACTTGTACAGAAGATATAACGTACAGTATGCGTACTATACAGGTAATTTGTGTATAGTATGAGTATAATATGGAGTAGAAGAAATGCTGTACAGTAGGTATACGGTATGGAGTAGAACTACTATACGGTACGTGTACTATATGGGTAATTTGTGTATAGCACGTGTATTGTATGGAGTAGATGAATACTGTACAATGTGTACTATTCGGGTTATTCGTGCATAGTATGTCGATTGTATGGAGTAACAATATTGTATGGAGTAACAATGTATTAGCTAGTGTTTTCGATTGTTTTCGCACATTAAACCTATGACTAAATATACAACATAGTGTTGGTGAAGCTTTTGGATATAGCTTCGATCTAGACCACATGGAGGAGCTCAATCCAATAGACTTGTGAGGGGGAGTTCTAAACCAAGCTTTTATTGAACATAAAAAAAAAAACAAAAAGAGAAAAAAGGAAAAAAAAAACAAAAAAAAAACAGAAAATCGCATACATGTGGTTGCAGACCCAATTTGAGACCCACGAGGGAAATGACATTTATCAAGTGAAGCTTGTGGACAATCATACACACCAAAAAAAAATCATCATTTGTCCTTTTTTGAAAATAATGTCGATGTGCATTTCTTTCCCAAAGCGACATTTAACAAAATGCTCAAAAAATTTAAAATATTACAAATTTTTAGTCTAATGAAGTTAAAGTGTTCCGGGGACACTCGTCACAAGGGGCTACATGAACCGCACGTGGACGACTTTCCTCACCTTCTCGATCCCTAGGTGGCTTTTGCTCTATTGACTAGGTGTTTCCCCCACCGCCCCTCCTACCTTACTCGTACATCCCCTCCCACCCTATCGTTTGTCTCCTCTCTCTCAACCATTGATGACCGCCACATGGACGTCCTTTACACTTTGTTCGGCCGTGGGGCATTTAATCGCAAGTTTGGGCCTTCAGGTCGCATTCAAGCATCCCTCCCAGTCTCTGTAGGGGGGTTGGGTTTATTATCGATTGCCCGTGTTGCTCCCACTAACTATTTGGGAAGTTGGTGCCTTATTGCCTCCACTTTTGTTTCTCGCTTCTTGGCTACGGATACCCAGTTCTCGCCACCGCGGTCCCTAGGGCTTCAGACGGTGAGTTCGCCTTCCAACAGTTACTATTAGACGCGCACGTTCTCTCCCTCCTCCTACCTTAGTGGATATGTCGGTTCATTCCACCTTTGTTAAAAGTACGTTGCGCGTGTCCAGGAATCCATTTCCGATCAGGTTGTCGCCACCATTAAATCCGAGATTCTCGAGGCGCTTCCCTCTAATTTTTCCTCTTGTGGTGGTCCTCGTTTTGGGGCTTGGCTGTCTGTCGAGCGTGCTTGGGAAACATAAGAATAAGGCCTGCCGCCTGAAATAGTCTGCACCACAGTCCTGCAAATAACCCCAAATGCGGATGATTTCTGTAATGGTGATAATGCCTATTTCTGCCCCCAATTCCTCTTGTAGACATGCATGCAAAGCATAGGAGATAATCGGACAGGATATGGAAATGAATACATGGGAAGGTGAAAAGGATACCCCCTCCCCCTTCCTTTCCCCATCTGGCCGGTAAAAAATGGGTGGGTTTTGGTAATCTGGCTGAGATCCCAATTTCTGTTGCAGGCGGTGTTCACTGACGGCTCGGGCTTCAGGGGATATCTCCACAGCTTCATAGGCTTCCACTTTGTATCCTGCCTTTAAAATCGCTTCCAAATCAGAACTGATTCCCGAAAATAGAGATAAAATCCTGAGTCCTGAATTGGGAATTGTCAATGAGACCATTTGTCGGTTGAGTTTCTCACTTTTGGACATGATCTCCGAAGATTTTGACCGAATGAGTGAAATTTTTTTGTTTTGTAATATAGCTGAAAAATTCCGATCCACTCCTCGCCGAAGTGTCGTCATCTGTAATAATCAATCCTGATATTGTTCTTCCCACTGCTTAGAAATAGGGAATTGCTGAATCTCCTCGGCTATATCTGTGGAGCTGGCAAAAAGTTTCTCCGGAAAAAAGGTCGCATATACAGGGTAATAGCCGGACACATGGGCATTTGTCTTCCCCCTATTCCATAAATCCAATGGAACCACCACCTGGGTCCCTTCAGGGTCTTCTGGGTTCCGAACAGTAAACTGCTCTTTCCACACACTTAACCCCATATTCAGCCAGATCCATGTGGCCATCCCCAACAGAATTTCAAATTGTTTGCCTTCCACCACCAAGAATGGGAGCTGAATTCTGACTCGTTGGTCGGCATCATCAAAAAATTCAACCGGGTGACTTCCACTGCTGGCCGTGCTTAGGCAGATGTCACTCGGGCAGATTTTTGGCCAAAGTTCCTTGGGCATCTGATGTAAAGCAGAAGTGGTGATTAGGGTTGGGAGCGCCCCGGTATCGACTACCGCTTCCTGATATCCTCCGTACCTGTTAAGCTTGAAATTTCCGGTCCGGTTCAGAATGAGAGCCACTGATAACGCTTTATAATCCCTATCCGTCATAGGGGTTTTAGGTTTCTGCGGACAAAAAGACGGCTCTGGGCTAATTTCCCAAAGCTACTTTCTCTCTTCTCGGGTGAATTTGCTCTCTTAGTGCCTGGATGAGGATTTCTTCGGGCAAATTGTAGAACGAGGGGAAGGTTTTCACGTGCGTGGGTTCGTATGGCATGAGGTGCCTCACTAACACGACAACTGGTTTGGAGGAAGGAGGTTGGGTTTTAGGCGATGAAATTGTGGAGCTTCGTTTCTCCTGTTTCTCTGGCTCCCCCCCTTTGCATCCTCACTTTTAGTGTCTAAATCCTGTACGCGAAGTGTTCCAGGAGTGTCGTGTTCCGGGCGTTCTGCCATGTATTTCTCAAACCAGTCTTGATTGCTTTGTCTCTCTCTCTCTAGTGATTCTTTCTCCCAGAGTTGTTTCTCTGTCTGGTAATTCTCAAAACCGGGAGGCAGTTTATGTTTTGTAGGGAGAGATGGTGGGTGAGTTGGTTTAATTCCGAGACCGATGTCACTATTTAGGATTACTGCCCGGGGAGTGAAGGATAGAGGTCCCGTGACGTTTCTGTTAATGTCTTTCTGGGTCATTTGCCGCCAGTCCAACCTTTGCTCCGAGGTAGAATTGGGAAGTTGTCGGTGGCTATCCCCCACCCCCACATTCCAGGCTCCTGACAAAAAAGTGCGTGCATGGTGGGCCATTGGGGGTTCGAAATCCAAACCCATTACGTCATCATCATCCTCACCTGTTGTGGTTTGCTGTTCAAGCTCCGCAAGCTTTTGTAATAACTCTTGTTTCTGTTTTTAGAGTCTTTGTGCTGCAGTGAGAGGAGGGGCCCGTGATGACGATCCTAAGCGGAAGGCAGCCAATTCTACTTCCATTGCGGCCAATTGTTGACTCTACTATTGGTTGATCCTTTTCGCTGTAAGCTTTGGCTGAATGACTGTTGTCCGTTCCATTTCCTTTGGTGTAGACGAGACACGATGCCCCCAAAGGTAAACGAGTTGAAGTGGGAGAGGATTTATTGCGGTTTCTCCTTTACCGTTGAATAAGGCAAACTGCATCATTTCTTTTGGGACTGCATTTTTGCGGAAATACTATTCCTCTAAGTGTCCCATGAAACCAGAGGCTGCACATTTGGAGCCTTTGGTGGTGTATTTTCCCCTCAGCTCATTTGACACCCGTACATCATCAAATTTGGGAAGCTTAACTTGCCCCAGCTAAGATTGACACATTTTTGCGGTTTCAGCCATGGGAGTTGGGCGGTAAGTTTCCTTGTTCACCGAGGTTCTTCCATCCCCCCTCTCTCCGTGTTTCCAATCCATCTGATTTCGATTCCTCTCAGCGCGTTCCTTCTCAAATTCCTTTTGTTTGATGGGGAGTTCAGGTTTGAGTTTCCTTGGGCACCGTTTCCACCCATGGCCGGTTTGTTGGCAATTCAGGCAATTGTACACAAAAACTCTGTCATCTGCCCCCATTGCAGGTTTTGACCCGCTACCATCCACATGTTACCCCTTGAGCTTCCGCAAAGCTTGAAGTTCAGCCTGTTCTTAATCGTTCAAAGACGTTTCCCCGGCAAATCCCGCAAAGTTCGCTCTGGCCTTGCTAGTGACTGCTTTTTCCCTTGCCTCACTGTGAACGAGGTGGTCATACAACTTCATAGCAGCCATGGAGATGTCCTTGGTCACACAACTTCATAGCAGCCATCCAAGTGTCTTTGGTAGAGGGGTTGATATCGTGGATCGCCTGACTTGCAATCGAATTGTCTAGGGCAGCTTGCTTTGTTGGTCCGAAAAAATTGCGGACAGCAATGAAATATTTAGTTGCCATGGTCGGGAGATCGATTGTTGAGAGTTTCGTCTTCTGTTATAGGCTAGAAAGGCGGTTGAAGAGAGTTTGTGGAGTTTCATTCTTCAAGCACTTAAAGTCTGAGAATTTTTTGATTGCGGACTTGTTTCTCTTGGTGTAGAGAAGTTTCTAAACGTCTAGAAGAGTGGAGCGGAGTGTTGGATTGGCAACCATCCGGGTGGCAGCCTGGGCGGCCCAGGTGGCCTGCAACAGATTCACATAGGCACGAGATTCACATAGGCACGAGAGTCAGTTGAACCTGAACTAAATTTCTACCAACATTTAATAGCATAATCTAGAGGACAGTCCGAAAAGTTACTTGGCGTTCCACAATGTACCCCCCACTACGGTTGGTGGCAACTGGTCGCATATAACATAATTATAATCTTTGAAGCATAATAACTTTGTCGTCCGGCCTTTGTTAGGCGCGAAATAAAGTGCGTTCCGCTCAGTTTAGGAAATACTACAATCTTCTCCAGTTTGGTGTACTCCCTCCTCCGTTCTCTGGTGACCCTACCTGGTAGAAAGAGTCCCAAAGTTCCTGGGTAAATAAAGGTGTGCCGAAAACGCACACGAGCTTCACATGTCCGCTACACCTGTTTTATCCACGATCGAATTCACACCTGCTCAATTCACCACCGCCATCTGATTTTCCCTTGGCCTCCCTCATCCTCGTTAACTTCGCTCTCTAGCTTGCTCTTGTGGTCTTGTTTTGACACCCTATGGCATCCATTTCCTTCATTCCTCCCATGGGGGAGAATTTATCTACCCGCACGACACTATTCACGACGTTATTGCAACTATCGCTTCGGAGAGTGGCTTTTCTGTGCGTCGCGAAGATTCTCACATTATTCCCTCCCGCCGGATCGATGTTGTTTTGCTTTGAGGTATCTGACACATATTTGGTGACATTGTTTTGGCAAACCCTCCTTCGGCTACAATCGTCGGTCAAGCGGCTTGACATGTTGGGGTGGCCGCCTGTGATGCCACTAAGGCGAAAGAGGGTGATTATGCACACTAAGACACTATGGACGACTTTACGGTCGAGATATCTAGTTGTTTGGGTGTTCAGTTGGACGAGTTTCTTTGTCCTTGTGCCAGATGATGTTTCGAGCGACGAGGACTTGGGAGCCATCCTCCTTCGGTCCTAAATTCTTTTTATCATCAACGTTTTTCCGTGGCTTCACAGCAAGTGCAGGCTTGTGTTTCCTTCGCTCTGCTATTTTGGTTATGGATCGTCTACGTATTCCGGAACTCCCTCAACGTGCTCCCCCGCGCTTAAGTGACTAACGAGGTTGCTTTTCGCAGATATTTAATAATGTTGGGGTTGGGGTTGTAATGTTGGTTTGAGTGAGTTGCTGTGTTTTTCTTCTTGGGTTCGAGTGCTTTTGTTTTACGCGTCATTTTTTTTCCTTCACGTTGCTTTATTTGTTTTATATTGCTTAGTAGTTTTTCAGTTTTGGCCATGCCACCGCTTTTGTACAACTAGACTCATATGGTTTATCATCGCGCTTTTTAATTCAATCTGCTTTATCATCAAAACAAAATAGTAGGCATATTTCTCTAAGGGAGTTTTTGTTTGTGTGACAATTATATACGTGGACAACACCTGTGGCGGTTGTCAACATCTACAATCTGTGTTGTAGAAGAGTACTCATTCCAAAATTCGTGATGGTAAAATCATCAAGGTATAACAGAAAAAAAACATTTGGAGACAACGAGAGTCACAAAATAGTAAGGTACGAAAAAAAAAAAAAACGAAACAAAACAAAACATAAGTTACAAGAGCAAATAACCAAAACAAAAGTACCACAGCTGATCGCCTACAAAAAGAAAAAACCTAGACAAGTCTACCAACAAACAAGCGAAGGTCCACAACCATGGAGATTATGGATGCGGACCGAGTCCCTTGATGGAAAATCTGGAAGACCCTGCTTGTCATCAACTAGTGTGCTTTGGCGAAAGAGACTCGCAACTTGCACTTCCGGAAGGGCAGTTGAGACACGTTGACTGTAGAACGCAGCCAAAAGGATTAGTGGAGGACTTTTTAGCCCCCTAGATTCAACCGTTTTTCACGCACATTGGCAAATGAAGTCATCGAATGACTTGTCCAAAGATCCAAAAATCTCAATCGCAAATGGGACAAATTGATCTAACGGATCTCAGTGAGCATAGTCTCTTTCTTTCGTAGGTGATGCGTCCCCAGCCGCCACACTTGTATGCAAACCCTCGCGAGATAAAATGTGTTTCGTAGTGGGGTCCGTGAGAACTACGTCACCACGTTTCCTCCCAACATCATGTAGGAAAACCAAGTCAACTCGAGGGCTTCGAAAACCCTTAAACCGGGGCTAAACAACGGATGAAGTTTGATATCGCCACTTGTGAGTTCGACAGCTTCGAAAGGTCGTCACTATGGGAATGGTCTTCCAACAACACAATACTAACTACCTGGTTGACAAAATAAAGGGCGCCGATAGAGCATCCTAAAGCCTTTATACCCTCGTTTGGGGATGCAACAAAGAAACCCGTGGGCAGGGGGCAATTGGAAGACCAACCCGTTGGGCACCATGCTACACACACAGATGGTTTAACTGAGAGCCTGATCCAACGAAGTTGGTCCGCAAAATGGGAGAAAGCTGAAAAATAAAGCATCGTACGGACCCACAATATGCGTGTCATCCAAGATTGAAAGACATAAACAACGAAGAAAGGTTGTACCCAATGCTTATAATGCTCGAATGTGGAATAAATAAAAAAAAGGTTCCCCTAAAGGATCACCTTGACCAATGCTAGTTGCATATTCTAAGGCGACAACATCACTCAAAGGACCTCTAAGATGAAAGATAAGCGAGCTAGGCTGAGAATAAAATGCCCGAACAAAAAAGAAGGGTTGCTTTATTGGTGATGGCGCCTGCCGTAGTTATCGGAATTTAGCATTACGATCAACTGTGTTGAAGGCTTTAACGACATTGACTTAAGGAAGAATTGCTTTATTGGTGATGCGGCTGGCCGTAGTTATCGGAATATAGCATTACGATCAACCGTGTTGAAGGCTTTAGCAACATTGACTTGAAGGACCACCTTATCTGAATGAAGGGCCATAAATCCCGCAAGCTATGGAGAACCGCCTCACAACCCCCTTTTGTTACAACACCAAATTGATGCGACGAAAGATGGTCGTGAAATGCTCATTGGAGTGGGATGCAAAGAGCGTGAGCCAGCAAGCGATACAATACTTCATTAATAACGATTGGATGGATTTCTCACAATAATCTTATAAACATCCTCAAGTTGGGCGGCAGTAAGAAGTGGGATTACACTATGAGGAGTGTGTCCACGAGCCATCTCGGAAGTTTCCTTTTGCAAGAGGGCGAATCCGAAGGATGGGGTCTCAGAAGGAAATATATTTGGAAGTAGTTTATAAACCATCCGAGAGGGATCGCCCGTCGAAAGGTGAGTGGACGTGGTGAGGGCCTCGGTCAAAGCTTCACTATCCACATCAAACGTTTTAAGAGGATCATACCCTTCAACAAAGGAGAGGAAAACGTAAGGTGCTAGAGGGTGCAACAAACGCAAAGCTTTTAAGTTGCCTCTGAGGATGGAGAGGGCGTGAATTGCCTGAAGAGCTCACGCAGCTCTAGAAAAGGAATGACCAAGGAGGACAGCTTGTTGTAGTCTAGTAGTGGAGCTTGGCCTATATTACAAATTGCCCCAATTGGCTTAGTCTATAGCATCTCCCTAAAATAGTGTTTATATCATTACTTTCTGATTTTAGGTCAGAAAAGGTATCGACTGAATTATTTATCAGCCCTGATACAGGCAGGCAGCGTGGCATTAAGCAAAACAACGGAACATGCATGGAGTTTAAACTTTTAACTGAAGTCAATAATGACACATAAAACGTGGACGCTGGTTTTCAGGGTGGCGTATCTTGACAGCCGATAAAATGTGGAGGTTTTCTTGTAAGATCATGACGAATCTTGACTGACAAAAAATGCAGTACGTTTCAAGTAACCTCCTAAATAATCGGGACCGTTCAGACGGACGGTTTCGTTTCTGTAGAATGTTGCCGAATTTTGACCGTTGAGATGGACTGAACGGAGAAAACCGTACCGTACGTTACCGTGGAGCACACGGCCCCGATATTCTCGGAGAGAGCGAGTGCAGGATTCCGACAAAAATCTTAGACATGCGGACGGGCTGGCCCGCATTGACGGGAATGCGGAATGTTTTCTCTGCAGTCCAGTAATATTATAATCCTGCCTGATCGGACGGTCGATGTTAACGATGAAGAAGGCGCTCTCCACGTGTTCGCTAGTTAATACACGTAAAAGATTGCCGCGCACGTTACAACCGAAACTGCGCGGAATTCGACATCCAAGACCACCTGAACCACAGAAACGCTCCTACCTAAACCACAGAAACACGAAGTTTGCGGCTGTGGTTAATAAACTCGCCTTCGAACATAAGTCAATTCATCCAAGCAGTCGATTTATTGATCTTTTAAATCGGACGGTGCGGTTGACGCCACAAAGATCTTTTCATATGACTGTTCAGCAGTCCCCTAACGTGGACGTATTCAGACTTGGAAATGTTCGGGTGACTGCTCAACAGTCCCCCTAACGTGGACGTATCCCGACTTGGAAATGAAAGCTCAACCTCCGAGGGCTTATTGCGGTCACGTGCCGCGTCAAGATGGATGGCCAGGATTTTTCGATCCTTCAAAGCTCTCCACGTGCATTACTAAACGACACTCAGATCCAAGTGTCAGCTCCGAATCGGACGGCTGCGAGCATTTTTGAGAAGTTGCTTCAACACGTTTCTTCGTCAAATCGACGAGGATCCAGGTGGCTAGTCAGCGAATCGGACGGCTATTATCATCCACTTTCGTTATACGTGTCACGGGGTTCTGAAACCCTAGATTTGGTTGCTGGAATGACTGGGTTTTTGCCGCCGCCTTTAAATAGAGAGAAGCAGAGAGAGAAAATTACTTTCTTAAATTTTAGTGTTGATCTGTTGTCTTGTCTACCTAATCTCTGCATATATTTGCTCTCTCCCTCACCAGACTCTCCTGCTTCTATTTAACACTTCCATCACTTGAAAGTTTTACTTTCTTGTTTTATCGCTTCATTATTTCGCTGCTAAAGACATCTTCTCAATTTTTTTGACAGCGAACTTCATTTATTTTTGGTGAGTATCCAAACTATTTTGTATTTGTCGTTAGAGGATGAAAATTGCACAGCAGACATTGTTTTCTGTCTTTTTTTCTATATTTTAAGGATTTCCGTTTTTCTGGCTGTTTGCCATTTTTCTCTAAGTCTCGTTTGATGCTGTTATACATTACGCAGATAGTTTGAGAGGGTGGAAGAGACGATGTAGATGTAGAGGGACGATAAGAGGGACAGTATGAGGTAGTGGAGGGAGGAGGGAGATGCATGGAGGGCAGAGTTAGCCGGAGAGATTGACAGAATCTACTATGGAGGCTTGGAATGGTTGATAGTCCAGCGAAAAATCGTCCTTAGTTTCTTTAAAGATTTTGTTCTCTGATTTAATTATTTTATTTTGTTCTCCTTAGTGACCTGTTGTGGTTGTTTTTTCTTTTTTCTTGTTCGGTTTTGCAGCACTCAAATCTTATTTATAAAACATCTGAATGAAGTAATGGAGCCAAAGGACTCATCATCAAGTTTACCTAGTATTACTAATTTAGCCACGAGGCAGTACGAGGCGCCGCTAGGATTCGTAGTTGAGGACGTTCGCCCCTGGGGAGGAATCGACTTTTTCCGAACTGCTGCCTACTCGAACGTAAGACCTGTCAACCTTTTATATCATATTTATTGAGAGTTATGTGAGCTACTTTTGTGGTTGTTTAGTGTTTCGAATGAGAAACGTATTGTATCTCATTGAGTTCTGAGAGTTTTGTCTCATATCGAGTCAATGGGTTTTTTTATCGATTTTGATTTCGGTTTCTGTATGGAAGAGTAAAAAAGAGCATGAAACTATTTGGTAATAGGAATATTATGGTAGTATGTCTTCTGTTTTTGTCTGATGTTCAAATCTTTCTTGGTTTTTCATTCCTCGAAAAAATGTTTTGTATTGCCCTTTCTTCCGCTGTATTTGTTTGTGATACCATCTCCGTTTTTTTTTTCCGTTGCTGAAATATTTTTTTTGTTTGTTTCTGTGCAGTGTGTCCGCAAACCATCCTGATAAACCCTAATTAGATACTCCTCAATCTAGGACATTTAGAGATTAGGTCTTCTACTTTAAGTTATCCTCCCTCTTCTCTCCCTCTTCTTCCACTTATTCTCCTCTCTTTTAGATAACGCCTCCCTGCTAAGAGTTTTCAGGGTACTTAGGGCTGTTCTACCCTCTTAGTCACTTAGCACAGCTGTTATCTTTTTTTCGGATTTTGAAAAAGTATTCATCCATGGGTGGACTATTTCCTCCCGAGGAGAAGGGTACTATGGAGGAGAGTGTTATAATCGTTGAGGGAGTTCAGAATGGAGGAGGTGACTCAGTAGGAGGCCTCTCTCTCCCTTGTCCTGGATTCGAGGGGTTTGAAAAGAGGCTTGAAATTGAATTTTGGGAGGTGGGAACCGAGTGTGGAGAAGATGGAGATAGTTTGGAGGGTGAAAATTTGGATGGCCTACGGAGAATTTCGAGGGAAGACTGGGATGTAACTTTGTCTTCTGCTGCTTGCACAATCGTCTCTCATTTGCCTAATGAGTTTTTTGACTCCTATGTGCTGTCGGAGTCTTCTCTTTTCGTATACCCCAAGAGAGTGGTGATCAAGACATGTGGAACTACTAAACTCTTGGACGCTATACCTAACTTACTGAAGTCAGCGGAGAAAGTCGGGTTTTTACCCTCAAGGTGCAAGTATACACGTGGCACTTTCATGTTTCCTCAAGTTCAACCGGAGCCTCACCATTCTTTCGACTCGGAGGCGAAGGTCTTGGAGAAACATTTTGGGCACTTGGGGAGTGGAGGGAAAGCTTTTGTGATGGGAGATGCGCTCAAATTTCCCAACTGGCATGTGTATGTGGCGGGGATTGATAAGGTGTCCAAAGGGGGAGGAGAGGGAGAATGGGGAAAGTTTGGAGGGAAGTCAATGGAAAGTTATCGTGAACCAATTTATACCATGGAGATGTGTATGACTAAGCTGGATAGGAAGGTGGCCTCCCAGTTTTACCAAGAAGCAGGTTTTTTAACTCCCGCGGAATGTACCAAGGCTTCTGGTATTGGAGAGCTATTGCCAAAATCGCACATTGACGATTTTCTCTTCGAGCCTTGTGGGTACTCGATGAATGGGATTGAAGGAAACGCCCATTCTACTATCCATATTACCCCTGAGGATGGATTTTCTTACGCCTCCTTCGAGACCATGGGGTACGGAAACGACGGCCCGAACTTGGGCAAACTGGTTAAAAATGTCTTGGAAACTTTCAAACCTGGGAAATTCTCATTGGCTCTCCACTCGGATGGGGGGGCAGGGTTTGAGGGGCCCGGATCTTGGGGAGGACAGCTTCCAGAGTTGGAGAACTATTATTGCGAGGGAACTTCTCGTCAGGAACTTCCCATGGGATCTGCAGTGGTTTTCCACACTTTTAAGGCCCTAGAGAACCGTGAAAGTTTCAATGTGTCTGTTTCTCCGATTCCGTTACAGTTGGAGGCGATTGGGAGTGGTGCGAAGATGGGTGGAGGGAAGGGTCTGCAGAACTTATCACGGAAGAGTTCTGTAATGGAGTTAAAGCTTCTTTCTGGAGTAAAGAATTTTGACTCTTTGGATCTAGCAGTGAAGGAAACTCTCTTGAATTTTGGGCCTTCTGCGGCTGCAGTGTTGGCGTCAGTTAAGCCGTCGCTGATTGGTTCCTCTCCCTCAGATGTGGATAAGTTCATTTCTTCAGTTGTCCGTACTACAGGAGCTGAAGAAGCTTTCTATCTGCTGGACCTCGGAGTGGTTATGAGGCTATGGAAACTTTGGACTACTTTAATGCCTCGAGTTACCCCTTTTTATGCTGTCAAATGTAATCCGGATCCTGCAATTATCGCTCTTTTGTCTTCACTTGGGACTGGATTTGATGTGGCGAGCAAAGCTGAGCTTGATGCTGTCACGTCTTTTGGAGTTTCTCCAGAGAACATAATCTATGCCAATCCTTGTAAACTGCCTACTCACATTAGGGCAGCAAAAGAGAAAGATGTGGCTCTGACCACCTTTGACTCAGAATCGGAGCTTTTTAAGCTGAAGAAGTATCATCCTGAGGCGGAGGCTGTACTGAGGATTAGAGCGGATGATAGAAATGCCAGGTGTCCTCTCGGAGTGAAGTATGGAGCAGAAATTGAGGATTGCGAGGATTTGTTGAAGCTTGCTAAGAAACTGAATGTGAAAGTGGCAGGTGTTGCTTTCCATGTGGGTAGTGGGGCTTCTAATCCTCAAGCTTTTGCAGATGGAATTGAATCAGCTCGGTCTATATTTGATATGGCAGAGAGTCTGGGAATGGAGAAGATGACTTTACTCGATATTGGAGGAGGGTTTACTTCGAAGGGAGGACAAGGAGTAGGGTTCAATGCGGCAGCCATGGCTATAAATGCTGCTTTGGATATGTATTTCCCGGAGAATGCAGGTGTACGGATTATAGCCGAACCAGGAAGGTTTTTTGCTGAGGCTCCAGCCACTTTGGCTACTCATGTTTTTGGAACACGTGTCCGAAAGGGAGGAGAGCAGAAGAGAGAATACTGGATTAATGATGGGCTGTATGGGTCGATGAATTGTTTACTGTATGACCATGCCGAGCTTACTACCAGGCCTGTGGCAGGTCCTGGGAAGGAGAGAGAGGCATCTGGTAGCTCTTGGAATGGCAGTAAGATGTATCTTTCAACTATTTTTGGACCGACTTGTGATGGATTGGATACGGTTCTTCGAGATGTATGGCTCCCTCAGTTAGAGTGTGGTGATTGGCTGGTGAGTTTTTGGTTGACTTGCCATATCTTGTTTTTTTCTTTGTTGTGCATATTATTATCATTTTTATCATTTGAAAAACATTTTCTACAGATGTGGCGACTTGGTTATGTACACTTTTGCTTAATATTTGAATTTGTTTTCATGCATTTTATATTGACCTAAGTATAACTCTTCTTTTTATACTTCCTTTGTATGCCTTATGTTCCCTCTCTTCTACCTGTTATCCCTATTGTCCTGTTTCTCTTATCTCCCTTTTTTTCTTCTCATCACCTCTCTCCTGTATTCTTTTCACTAATCTCCTCTCTGTTTTGGAAGTGGATTTTGTCTAATGTTCTGCTGTTTTTTTTTTCAGGTATTTCCTCGCATGGGAGCTTACACGCAAGCTGCGGGTTCTTCCTTCAATGGTTTTAGTTCGGCAGATATTGCAACGCACTATGTCTACTCTTCTCAAAACGAGGATGTGAATGAGATGATTGACCGCTTGTGTGATAGTGACAGTGATAGTAACACTGGAGGAGATTTAGCTAATGTTTCTGATTTTCCGAATTGTTTCTCGACCGGCGGTCAAGGGAGTGGGGATTCTTCCTCGGATTTTGGAGATGGGGAGATGTCCCGAGGTTTTAGTAGTGGCAGTGATGATGAGTCCTTCTAATGCTTTATCATTGTGGAAAGATGTTTTTTAGGCGGGGCTTTTCCTCTGGTTTGTGGAGGTTGGTTCCTTGATGGGTGGCGGTTATAGTAGATTGAAATTGCCTTAGTGTGGAGAGTAGAGAGAAAAATAGCTGATTTTGAGTTCTATCTCCATCAGCGTCTAGTGTGCAGGATGGATTAGTGTGGATGTAAGGTTAAGTGTGAACCTCGTTTTTGAAGAAGTTTATTTCTCGTTTTGGGTAGTTGTATCCGATTTTATTGTTGGGGTAGGATACATTCTTTTTTTTTATTATGGAAAAGAAAAAAAATTGGGGAAAATCTTTGCATGGTACTTATGATGATAATGATAATGTTTTTGAAGATATCTCCGAGGTTAACTTCCCTGTTTTGAAAAGGAGATAGGTTTGTCTACAGATGTTTTTGTTTTTCTTTGTACTTTTTTGTATTTTGATTATACTCTGAAACCCTTGGATTAAAATTTCTATCTGCCATTTTTATCTTTTTGTCGACAAGGGTCCTTTTTGTGTGCTCTGATTTTATAATTTGAATTTATTACAAATTTAGAAATATAAAAAATGCAATAGGTGTAAAAAAGATCGAAGTACAAGCATAGATAAAATGAAGTAACACTAACAAGAAAAATATAATAGATCAATTTTCAGCCTAAAATTAAATGCGGAAAATATTGGATATAATTGGATTGTTGTAACACGCTGCTGTGAAATTTACATGCAGTGGCCTCTCCCTCTCCCTCTAATCTGCATGTGTTTTTATATTTATTTATGTACAGAAGGATGACACAACCAGCCTATTCTTATTTTTTTTCATACATTGTACAAGCCTAGCTTCCGTAAATGGTATTTGGGATTTGTCGTTTGTGTATTTTGTCTTCTATTTTTATTTGTTTGTCTCTAATGTGATCGTCCTGAAAAGTTTGTTTTTTTGGTTTTGCACAACATGCAATTATATGTGCAACATTCTGCAAGAACGAAACATTTCGTGCGCTGGAACATTTGGTGTGCCGCCTACTACTCACTCAAAACCTCATTCGTGTACTATCTTAAGAAACACAACGTGTCAATATACCAAAAGCACAAAAAAAACAAAAGTATGCAAGGAAATCCTTTCGGATGACCGTTATAAAATCGTCAATGTATCACCAAAAACATGCTCCATTCTGAGGTATTTTATTTTTTCGGGTTTTTAGGGATTTGTAGGGTTTTACAGGGACAATTATTGACAGCATACCAAAGTGCTTTAGATCTCCATGCCATTCCAAAACTCTTCACTGTGGTTGTATGTAAAGATTCATTTTTCTTTCTGGCTTGACCGTATGTGTGACAGTGACAGTGATAGTAACACTGGAGGAGATTTTGCTAAAGTTTCCGATTTACCAAAATGTTTCTCGACTGGCGGTCAAAGGAGTGGAGATTCTTCCTCAGATTTTGGAGATGTTCCGAGGTTTTAGTAGTGGTAGTGATGATGAGTCGTTCTGATACCATATTCAGTGTGGAAAGGGTAATCTTTTTAGGCGGGACTTTTTCTCTGGTTTGTGGAGGTTGGTTCCTTGATGGGTGGTGGTTATAGTAGGTTGAGATCGTTTTATACCATGTTTTAGTGTGCAGAGTAGAGAGAAAGAGTTGATTTTTTTTGAAGTTCCATGAGCGTCTAGTGTGTAGTAAGGATTAGTGTGGATTTAGGGAGTGTGAACCTCGTTTTTGAAGAAGATTGCTTCTCGTTTTGGGGAGTTGTATCCGATTTTATTTTTGGGGTAGGATACATATTCTTTTTTTTACAATGGAAGAAAAGAAAAAAAAAATTGGGGAAAAATTTTACGTGATGTTTATGATGAATGTTTTTGAAGATATCTCCGAGGTCAATTTTCTTGTTTTGAAAAGGAGATAGGATTGTCTACAGATGTATTTGGTTTTCTTTGTACTTTTTTTTATTTCGATTATACTCTGTAACTCTCAGATAAAAGTTTCACTCTGCCATTTTTAGGGTTTTGCCGAAATGGGTCCCTTTTGTGTGCTCCCTGATTTTATAATCTGGATTTGTTACAATTTTAGAAATACAAAATGTACAATAGGTGCAAAAAAGAAGTACATGGATAAAACGAAGTAATATTATCAAGAAAAATATAATATATCAATTTTAAACTTAAAATTAAATGCAGAAAATATTGGACCTAATTGGGTTGTTTTAACACGCTGTTGTGGAATTTACATGCGATGGTCTCTCCCTCTCCCTCTCCCTCTCTAGTTTGCATGTGTTTTTGTATATGTGCATAGAAGGATGTCACAATCAACCTGGCTTTTTGTTTTTTTTCTTACATGGCAGGGAGGCCTAGCTTCCGTAAATGGTATCAGGTGTTTGACGTTTGTGTGTATTTTTGTCTTCTATTATAATGTGTTTTTGTCTTTAGTTTGATCGGCCAGAAAGGCTTTCTTTTGGTTTTGCACAACAGAAAATTTCGTGTGCTACACATTCTGCACTAACGAAATCATTTCGTGCGCTGGAAACATTTTGTGTGCCGTCTACTACGCACTCTAAACCTCATTCATGTACAATCTTAAGAAACACACCGTGAGTCAATATACCAAAAGCACAAAAAAAACAAAAGTATGCAAGATAAACCTTTCGGATGACCGCTATAAAATCGACAATGTATCACCAAAAACATGCTCCAAACCTCCGAGGCATTTTGTTTTTTAGGATTTTTTAGGGTTTTCTATGGTCTATTACTGACAGCATACCAAAGCGCTTTAGATCTCCATGCCATTCCAAAACTGTGCACCGTGGTTCTATGTTAAGATTCTCTTTTCTTTCCGTCGCAAATCACTGTTAGTGTTAATAACACTAACTCTGGCCTGGTTTCTTTTGCCCTTCAAACATAAAATAGCGTCATTACAAACATTGTTTTCTTTCTTAAAGCTATTTTTTTCCGAACCTAACAACAGTAGACAGTCCTCATATTAATAATTCCTTAATGCTAATAACGATCCACGTTGTAATTTAGTAATCTTGTGTATAGTATAGACATCATCACTCTGATGAGTAACGTCTATAAATAGTATAA
This sequence comes from Zygnema cylindricum, assembly GCA_037447655.1. Taxonomy (NCBI): domain Eukaryota; kingdom Viridiplantae; phylum Streptophyta; class Zygnematophyceae; order Zygnematales; family Zygnemataceae; genus Zygnema; species Zygnema cylindricum. The sequence goes on along the minus strand of JBBHKE010002700.1, from coordinate 28,329 downwards.
ATAAAGTGTTTTTACTTATACTACTTGTCCCCATAAACCGTTTTATCGTCTATCAGTAACGCTAAACGGCTTATGGGGACAAATAGTATAAATAAGAAAAACTTTTATGCTGATGATAAAAGAATCACATTTTTTATTGTATCCTCCCTCAACTTAAAAAGCAAAAAAGTTGAATACGGTAACACAATAAGTTTGTCGTCGTCCAAGAAGTCTCCCTCGTTTTCCAAACGCTCCCAAACTTTATACAAAAATATAAAAATAACAAAAACAAAAAAGGACAATAACAAAACAAAACAAAACAACATTGTCCTTTTATGTTTCTTTTTACAATAACATTTTAATGCAACAAAAAGGACATGGTTTCTTTACTTATTGATGTTGCTTTATTCAAATATAAGTTCGGTTTAAGTTCAAATTGTACCAACTTGGACTTTTTTTTATCTAAAACAAAAGTACATGTAGGAAGTAGTATAGTTTTTACCCTTCAAAAGCTCTCACAAAAAACTGATTAAAGAACGAAGGAAATCACAAAGTCATATATTGATTATTGAACAAGTTGATCAGAATTTCTTAAAATGTTACAAACAGTCGGTACAAAATGGCTCAAACTTTTTTACACAAATAACATACTCGAGAGAAAAGTAAAATTCTCTTTTGAGACAATCTTTTGTGACGCTTTTCCGCTACACAAATACCCACGGACTACACTATTAGCGAAAACAACGACAATTACCGTAAACTACTACAAAATTACCGCAAAAATTACAAATTTTCCGCAAAAACTACAGCTATTGCCCAAAACAACACAATTCCAACAAACCACACTATTACCGAAAAATAAGAATTTACCGCAAAAACTCATCAGTTTACCATAATCTTCACAATTACCGTAAACTGCATAGTTACTGTAAACTGCACAATTACGGTAAACTGCACAACTAATGTAAACTACACCAATTACCGTAACCTGCACAATTACGGTAAACTGAACAATTACCGCATACTACAACAATTACCGTAAACTGCACAATTACGGTAAACTGAACAATTACCGCATACTACAACAATCACCGTAAACTGCACAATTACCGAAAACTGCACAATTACCGCAAAAATTACAACAATTACCGTAAACTACACAACTACCGTAAACTGATCTCCACATCAAGAAGGTTCAACCGACGAGGACGCTTGTAACGCCGCAAAAGCAACGAAGAACAAACGACACTAACGGAGGACATAGCCATGGCCGCCCCGGCGACCCAAGGAGGAAGACGCAACCGAAACAGAGGATAAAACGCTCCACCAGCTATAGGAATCCCGCAAATATTATACGCAAGGGCCCAAAAGTAGTTGAGACGAATGCGAGTGAATGTCTTACGTGAAAGGTCGATCGCGGTAATAACATCTTCGAGATTACTTCTCATAAGTACAATATCGGCGGCTTCGATGGCGATATCTGTACCGGCTCCAATGGCCATTCCCACATCGGCCGCGACGAGGGCCGGAGAATCGTTCACACCATCGCCTACCATCGCCACCTGTCGTCCGGACCTCTGTCACACAGAAAAGACGAAAAAATAGACAGCAAAATGTCACACAACAAGAACGGCAAAGAGTCACGACAACTCTCTAAAAATCACAACCATCTCAAAATCACAACAACAAAAAAAAAATCACTACTCCCAGAAATAAACAGTCATCAACACTTTTCTCCTGCCTTTCCCTCTCCCTACATCTCTCTCCCTTTCCCTCTTCCCCACTAACTGTGTTAAAAAAAAAACGTAATCAACTTTCGAACCAATTGAATTCACTTCCGTTCAAGCTGTGAAAGGATTAAACCAGTACTAAGTAATTCACAATTGTTAAGACAAGTTCATAAATTAAACCAAATCAGGTTTTAACCATAAACCTTTTGGCTTAACAATCTATGAACCGATAAACCATTTGGCTTGAAATGCTGTGCTTTTTCTTCACTATATAAGTGTTTAAAAATAGTACATACATCTCACAGCCTCCACATTACCACAACCCTCTTCAACCCGAAGCCGGTTCTATACTCATTATTTTCAGCTCGAAGCTGGTTCTGTTCTCAGTATTTTCAAATCAAAGCCGGTTCTATATTTATTATTGCTTAATTTATTATTTTACATTTTGAATATAACTTTTGGCGACGAATTTTTGAGATCTTGAACTTCGCACAATATTGTTTATAAAAATTACAGGTCGGAAGCTTTCAACTGGCCGAGGGTACATAGTCATCGGACGGCAAATTGACGCATGTCTTTCAATTTTTGCACTTTTGTGACAAAACAATATTAAAATAGTTTCAATATTGAAATAGTTCGGTTATAGTTCGATTACACCCGATTTAAGTCTACAGGGACGGCTGTTACGGTACTGCAAGTAAAACTAATTGAGGGACAATTTTGTTGACCTAAACCTGAACCAAACAAATTTATGAACTAATCCACCTCAAAAAAAATTATTTGATCCACAAAGACGACAAAGAAAAACCCGCAATTTCTCTAATTTGATACAGTACAAATCTCCTGGCCCTAAGCTAAAAAGATGCAAGCCCTAACAAAGCAAAGACAAAACAAAACAACACAGAGATAGAGATAGATATATTTAGAGAGAGGGGAAGAGGGAAAAAAGGGAGAAAGACACAGAGAGAGAGAGAGAGAGAGGAGGAAAAAGACAATTTTTTGAAAGTACCTGTAACTGCTTGATTTTCTCCGCTTTTCCCGATGGGAGGACTTCTGCCTCCACATCTTCAATCCCGACTTCCGATGCTATAGCTTTGGCGGTACCCCAATTATCTCCCGTTAACATTATACTCCTTATACCCATTTCCTTCAGCATATCTATAACTGTCGCAGCTTCCGGTTTCACTGGATCCGAAACCGCAACTCCTCCCACCACTTTTTCATTCATGGCCATTAAAACCGCGGTTTTTGCTCCGTTTTCGATACTTTGTAACCACTCATCTGCCTCCAATGACATGTCTAAGTTATTGCTTTTCATAAGTCGACCACTTCCCACAAGGATTTTAGACGTTGACACCTGGCACTTTACTCCATATCCAACGATTGACTCAAAATCGGTTGCAGTCGGCAAACCAATCGTATCATTGTTGGAAATTACGGCCGTATTTTGGTTTTCCATGGAGGAAAGTCCGATATTGTTCATTAAGTTCAGTTCCATGCGAGCATGGTCAACAATAGCCTTTGCAAGAGGGTGTTCACTGTTAACCTGACAACAAACAATAAAAGGAAAACAACAACAAAAAGGCAAAAAAAAAACATCAAAAAAGGGGAACAAACACAAGCGAAAGAAGCAAAACCGTCGTTGTAAATGAGTTTGTTTCTGACAATAAAAAGTTGCGGGAAGAGAGGTGGGACCGTAAAAAAGTTTGTGACAAGACATATTACTTTACTTCAACTGCTGCTCATTGAAAATTTTGTTCCAGACAAAGGTTTAGGCCTCTTCGGGTTTTCAAGGGTTTTTTAGAAGGTTATCGAGGGTTTTTAGGGTTTTTAAGTTTTTGGGAAGGAAATTTTTCGTGTCTCTCACCTCTGCCGCGGCCATAATGGATAAAAACTCCCCCTTACTAATTTTTGTGCCTTCAAATACTCGTGTACTTGTGACTGTAGGTTTCCCAACAGTCAAAGTTCCAGTCTTGTCAAACACAGCGTATTTAATCTGCAGAAAAAGAAACCCTCAAAAAAATAAGCAAAACAATAAGGAAAATAATAAAACAAGAAGCAAAAGGACAAACATGAAGGAAAAGAAAGCAAGAAACAAAATTACAAAACAAGAAGCAAATGAACAGAACAAGAGCAAACAAACGAAACGAATAGCAAAAGGAACACAACGATAGTCAAAATAACAAAATAATCAGCAACATAACAAGATCAGACACAAAATAACAAAAGAAAAAGCAAAATAACAAAACAAGAAGCTAAGTAACAAAGCAATAAGCAAAATAGCATGAAGTATCTAAATGCATTACAACCAGCAGGGAGCCAAAAAAAACCGAAGGACAAACTTTCATTCCCTTAAGCTCAATTTTTCCATAAACGTATATACATGTAACATATGTTATAAACTGCCGCAAAATGTAATATCTCAACAATAACTAGACGTTCCTCTCAAACTCTCGAGTGAAAAACACGAGACAGATCACCACATCTTATATACCAGTCATTTTGTCATTTACATTGTCAGTTACATTTTATCATTTACAGTCATTTCGTAAACAGTTGTTTGGGCCAAATAAACGTTAACTTCTCAACGCTATTCTGACGCTTTGACCTTTTGCTCTCATTTGGGTTCCACCGATTTATAATTAATTTCGCAATTTGAGAGGCAAACAGGGAATTGAAAAAAGTGTATATGTTCTCTCTCCAGAGCCTCTCCCTCTCCTCCCTTTAAAACCAAAAGTTATAGAAAAGTGTCTGACTGACTCACCTTCTGTGCTCTCTCCAACGCCTCTCCAGAGCCCTTCTCTCTCCCCTCCCTTGAAGACCAAAAAAAAATAACAAAAAAGTGTCTCACTGACTCACCTTATGTGCTCTCTCCAGAGCCTCTCCTCCCTTTATCAAAATCCCTTGTGTAGCTCCTATTCCTGTGGCCACCATGACAGCTGTTGGTGTCGCGAGTCCCAAGGCACATGGACACGCAATGACAAGAACGGAAACCCCAAACTGAAGGGCCAACACAAACGCATCCATGGAATGAGGAAGCCATGAATGGGGGTATATTCCAAACTTCCCGGCCAAATACCACGCCATCCAATCGGATAGCGCCAACAAAATAACCTGCATAAAACATAAAAAAAAAAACAAAAAATTATTGGACATTGAACATCGAACATAAAGCGTGAAGCGTGAAACATGAAACAAACAACATGCAGCATTGAACATAAAACATGAAACACAAAACATTAGACATTCAACATTCAACATAAGACATGAAACACAAACCTATTCATACAAAATGAGTCTTCTTAAACACTTTCAATTCCCCCTTTTCTCCCAATTTCATAAATTCTAACCTCCAATCTATGGAAAAACAAGCAGAAAAATAACCCACGAGAGGCACAAAACATAAAACATAGAACAGAACCATTCGTAACCATTCTTTCTGGGATCACAAGTAACCATTCATAACCATTCTTTTCTGGGATCACAAGCAAATAAACAAACTCACCAAAGGCACAAAAATTGACGATATTCTGTCGGCATATTTTTGAATCGGCGCTTTCGCCATTTGTGCCGCCTCGACTAATTGCACAATTTGGGCTAAAGCTGTTTCTCCTCCAATATGGGTAACACGGACATGCATTACTCCATTCACATTTAAACTCCCACCAATTACTTTGTCACCTAATCCTTTCAAAACGGGTAAAGCTTCTCCTGTAATCATCGATTCATTCACATGCGCTTGACCCCATATAACACTCCCATCGATAGGAACTTTCGATCCAGGAACAACTTTAATAACGTCATTTTTTTGAATAAGTCGTGTGTTTATCTCTTTCTCTGAAATCACAGCTCCTGAATGTGTACTTCCTGGTTCGAGCTCCAAAAGAATAGCCGTATCCGGAGCCAATTGGAGAAGTTTCATAACAGCATCTGAGGTTTTCCCTTTTGCAAGAACTTCAAGATATTTCCCGAGCATAATGAAAGAAATAAGCATCGCACTGGTTTCAAAAAAATCCATTCCCATATGCATAGGAGATAGAGAGGCGTCTATGACTGTGTAAACAGAATAGAAGTAGGCGGTATTTGTTCCCATGGCAATAAGCACATCCATATTTGCAGATTTATTACGGAGAGCTTTAAAAGCTCCCACATAGAACCGTCTCCCAATAATAAACTGCACTGGAGTTGCCAGAGCCCATCGCAGAAGAGCACCCACTGTAAGTCTGCACAGAGAGAGACAGAGAGAGAGAGAGCGAGAGAGACAGAGAGAGAGAGAGAGAGAGAGCAAGAGAGAGAGAAAGAGAAAGAGAGAGAGAGAGAGAGAGAGAGAGAGAGAGAGAGAGAGAGAGAGAGAGAGAGAGAGGGACGGAGAGCAGAATGACAAAAAAGTTAATACAAGACGTGGAGAAGGCAGACAGAAATGGGAAGATTGCAACTAAACGTTTAAACAAATTGAAGTTAAAATGAATGTGTGAAACATGTGTGCTCTGCAATCTTAAAAATGATCTAAAACAGAATAAGGTTTGCAATAAAGATGCTTGAGGGGAAAAAAAAGAGAGAGAGAGAGAGGCTTTCTGAATAACCGTCAGGAACAGTTCCACAAAAAGCATTAATTATGTGAATGTTGTGTTTTACACCATAACAACTTCAGGAATATATACTGAAACAAATACGGTTCTCTGTTCTCACTCTAACAAACTAGTAACGCATAATAACCTCACATCCATTTTCGAATCCCACAAAAACTAAACCATTAGAAAACATTAGTAGTCCCTTATCAGGTTGCCCTCAATTTTCGCTAAACCTTCGAAACTGGAAAAAAAACAAATTTTGCATTTATAAACATTAAGAAATCAAAAAGGGCCTCAGATTTTAACATACTTGTTCACCATGTTTGCTTCCACCCATGTCTTCACGACAGGCACATATGGCAACACCATAGCCAGTAGAAACAACGGAACTGTGAAAATAAGACTCCATAGAAACAAGCTCCATATATTTTTCACTTCATCGCTATTACCACCCTTTCTCGCCCTTGGGTCATTTTCCACGAGACTTGCTTTATATGTCCCCCCAGGTCCTGAAAGTTCTATGGCTTCTATCATAGATCTTGGGCCTGTCACATCAACATCGTATGTCACAATCGCCTTATCTCCGTTAAATTCCACAGAACTAACTCCAGGAATCCGTAATAAAGCACTTTCAATGTTGTCGTATCCTTCTTGAGAATGTGTACCTTCCAACAGAAGTTGGAGAGTTGTGCTTTCTCCACTTACGTAAATCACATCGGCTTCAAATCCGGCGTCTTCCACTGCCTCAATAAACTGTTGCGGGGTTGACTTTCTGGGATCAAAAATAATTTCAGCTTCTTCAGTGGCAAGGGCAACAGTGGCCTTCTCGACTCCGGCAACTTTCTGCACACAAAGGATGAGGATTAGGATAGATGGGGATAAAAATGAGAATGAGAACTAAGAATGCAGAATAAGAATGAAGAATAAAGGATAAGAATGAAAAAATAAGAATAAAATTAAAAATGAGAATGAGAATAAGATTAAGAATGCGAATACAGATACGCACAAGAACAAAAACAAGGATAAGGATACGGATGAAGATTAGGAAAAGGATAATGATAAGAATAAGACTTACGAATAAGAAAGAATTCAAAATAGGAATAAGAAGTATCAGCAAAATATCTCTTTCAACCCAAAAATGGCAAGAAAATTACTTCGCTGAGCGAAACTCAAATGTAGGAGCAGTTACAAGCACTAATTTCCAAAAAAAAATCCAAAAATCATGGACAAGCAAGAAGAAAGAGACAAAAATCCAGTTGTTATGCAAAATTATTCCCAAACTCATAACATCGCAAGCCTGCTTGGTTCTTCTGTCAGATTCTGGTAGAAAGAGAGAAATCGAGAGAAATTCTGGTAAAGAGAGCAATAGAAAAAAAAATTGGTATAGGGAGAGACAGAGGTAGAAATTATGGTAAAAAAGAAAAGTAAAGAGAAATTCTGGTAGAGAGAACGAAATAGAGTGGGATTTTGGTAGAGGGGGAAATAGAGAGAAATTCTGGTAAATAGAGAAATAAAGAAAAAATCTGGTAGACAGAGAAGAGAAAATTTAGTAGAAAACAAGAACAAAGAGAAATTTTGATAGAGAGAGAGAGAAAGAAATAGAGAAATTTTGGTATGGTAGTAGAGAGATATTTTGCTAAAGAGAGAGAGGACAGAAATTTTGGTAGAGAGAGCAATAGGGAGAAATTTTGGTAAAGAAGGAGAGACTAACCGCAAGAGCTCGTTCGATGGCTCCGGAACATGAAGTACAAGTCATATGCTTCACTCGCAAACGACAAATGTGGGGTTTAGGAACTACAGGATCCGAATCCTCGAGGATTTGTGCGGAAAAACCGGCATCTTCAATGGCTTCCAAAATGGTCTCTTCCTGTATAAAAACAAAAGAAAAGAAACAAGATGTCAGGTTTACAATATTGTAAAATGTTTAATTAACTGAAGCTACGTGAATGTGAAACACATAACATGTTACTTTTTCCACGAAAGTGTGAGTGATACGGAGAATGCTTCAACGGTACGATCAAAAAAGTGTCGACCACGAACCTTTCCAACCAATTTATCGATGGAGAACTCACGATGAGAGAAGACAGTTTTATGCGAGCAACTCACATGGGGATACAACATATTCAAAGTATCTTTAAGTATGGTAACAAAATCAAGCGCGTGACTTAATCCTAAACTGTAACATGAGGTGTAGAGTCTAACAATGGCTAAATTCACTTCACTAAATTGACTACATTCATTTGATGTGACAGGAACTACCGAATGTTAAAAGCGTACGAAAATTTCTAAATTGTAATAGGAAACCTTTGATTCAAACAACATTAGTAAACGATCAACAATGTGTAAAAAAAAATGTTTTGTCCATTCGATTTATGGTTGTCTAGGGTTTTTTAAGAACCGCTACAACCTTTTAAATTTCTAAAACTTTGTCATTCTTTGAAAGCCAAATTATTTTCACCAATATTTATCATTTTTGTTGCTTAACTTCTTCCTTCAAAATTCATCTCTATGTTGTAAAAGTGAAACAACTTTCAATTTTTTATTTGTTTCATATAACATCATACATTTCAAACTTTTAGGGTTTAATCAAACACTTGAAAACATATATCCACTCTAATGTGACGTGACACCAAAACTCCACACAAAAACTCAAACACTAATCATCACATCCACAAACGACAAAAGACACCATTCTATGTCCACGCGTGTGACACGCTACAAATCCGTACAACATGCATGCTGTGGACACATGCGTAGTCACGTACGGACACGAGTTCGAAACGAATATTTGACAAACATTGAATGTTGGTTGGTTCGTCCGTACCTCCAGCTCATCCGTACAGTACACTATTTTGGCCCGTCCTGTGACCAATGACACGTCACCCGAATCCACGCCTGGCAATCGGCGGAGAGCTTTTTCCACTGCAGCCGCACAGGCGGCGCACTGCAGGCCTGCCACGTGGACCAATAAGACTCGTCGGGCAGATTCTGGCAGCAGGACTCCATCCGAAGGTCGAGTTAAGGGGCGAGAGGAAGGAGGAGGAGAGCGAGAGCCTTTACCTTTAGAGATATGAGAGAAAAGACCTGGCAGGAAGGAAAGAAAAGGAGGACTTTGGAGAGAAGGAACCATTTGGAAAAAAAAAAAAAAAAAAAAAGGTCTTGAAACGATTTGGAAAAATAATGCTAAGGAGAGAGAGGAGTCCGAGAGACGGCTAAGGAAATATTTGAAGTTTTAAAAATCAAAAATTGAGGATTTACGTTGCTATAGGTTGGAGAGTTTAAACGGTACAGTTCGTATAGTAGTTCGGTAGGGAGGGTGTAAGAGAGCAGTATGGATTTTAATTTGATGCTTACGGTATGTAAACGGCGGGAAAACTTCTATATTGTTCGTATCTTAAGAGCGTATTTAAGCGAACTATCGAACGTTCGCCGATCAAATGATTGGCTGTGCACCAGAAAGTTCGCGTACGGTAGGGATTAGGATGCATCGCCGAGCTTGCCGGGAAACTTCGCAGGAGGAATGTGGATATTCTCGTGGCAAAGCACGCATGTCACGCACGACACATGGTTAGCACGTGCGAAACACATGGTATAATAACAGATGCTATTTAACAAAATTCATCGCACGCAGCCATAAACGCCAAGTACATTTTACCAACATGGAGAGTAATACGGGATACTGCGGATTACTGTTTTGATAAGTCCGGTACGAGGCCAAGGACGATTCAATAAAACCGTCCGATGAGGCACGCTAGCGGCCGTCGATGGATAATTAGTAGCTGACGGAATTGCCGGAAGTTTTAGTGGGGAGCGTGAAGGGCTTTCTTTGCGCTGTTTTTGTTATCAAAACCGCGTTCGCTACACCGTGTATCGCTATTAGCCTATTACACCTTGAATCGTTATTAGACTTATGTACTCTATATCGGCACCCCAAAATTTTGACATTGATACCTTAAATATAATAAATTACACTATTTAAGGTCGTGGACCATAATCTGCCACGTCTCCTGGCACTAAATTAGAATGAATGACGCTAATTTTTTCTTTACTCTAATAATTTCTATTAATTAATAACGATTCACGGTGTAGTGTTAATGTTTTTTTCGCCTCTTAAAACATCTTTTCTCTGTACACACTTGTCGAATTTTTAATCCGACGGTTCCGATTGAAATGTAAGATTCTGAGCTTCCGATTGGCGGTCTCAAATTCAAAATCGGACAATTGTGTACGGAGAAATTAACACTAATAACGAGTCACGGTGTACAAGCTGTTTGTACAGGTAAGGTTCGTTACACCGCCAATCGTTATTAGCGATGAAGTTTTTTTAGCGTATACGAATAATTAGCGTGGTTTACGCTAATTGGGAATTTGGAAATTTTCGAAGAAATCGTTTACTCTAACTGAGAATTAGTGTTTTTTTAAATAGTGTGGATAATTATATTTGAGAATTAAAAAAAAAAAAACGGGACAGGATTAGCGTACACGACGCTAATAACGATTGGCGGTGTAGTTTTCTCGCCCGCAGTGTGTAGGTTGTGTTGGTCGCCCTAACAGAAGGCGAAATGCCCCGTGACCTACACACTTCGCAAAATACAAAGCCGGTTTCATGTAAAAAAAAATGTTTTTTTCGGACATAAAATCTGACCAGGGGGTGTATACAGATTTTTTTTGTACGTTAATTGTTTGTACATTAACCTAGACCAGGTTCCAAGGCCAGGAAATCATTTTTGTCTTTGCGCCGACCTGAGCGGGTATATATAGCTTAAACGTGGCAGTTTCTCGTTAAAGGTAACCATCCATCAGGCGTTCCCAATAATCGTACGAACACCTTTACTGGCAGCAATATTTGTCACACCCTTCCATCAGGTCGTGCCAGTGAATGAGGTGTTAGATTGCGATTGGTACCACGTAGGATCCTGTTGAGCATCATCATTTCCAAAAGGACAAAATTGTAGTTGCATATGTGTACGCGCAGCTGCATATGTGTACGCGCAGACGCCGATTAAAATATATAGTAGTTTCACGCTAATGTACAATCTGAACTTTCTTAGGGTTGTTGTCGTAACAACGGTCACGAAACCGTTGCAAAATTAAAGTTTGTACAAATGTCCAAGAATGTACCATTTGTACGTGAATGTATTATCGCTGTATCGCACATTTATGAAGGTGGCGTGATGTCCTACAACCAACTATTTTTTGTCGTCGAACAGAGTGGCTTTAATGTCAGTAGGTACAAGCCATTTGCCACATGTAACTTTGTAACTTCACGTCCGTCGTGGATCGACGCTGATTTTACAAGTGGACCAATACACGCGTCCAGTAAGCGCTAAGTGTCATGCTGAGGACAGTCGGAGGAGACTAGCCATGTATTGGAAACAAGGGACGTTTGCGTCAAAAGTTGAAAATCGGACGGTGGTAATTTTCGCCAAGAAGTCTGGAGAATCTCAACGACTTTTTGGTATACATCTTTTGTTAAAAAAAAAAAAGACGTACGGCTTAGAACGGCAAGGTACTTTATCCAGTAAACAACCCCACTTTTGCGTGATGGAAAGTTACCCTAAGTCGGAAATAACAATGATTCAATCGCGGCGAAGTTGGCCCAAAACCGTAAAGTGATTCGCACGCGGCTCTGTTGGCCCTAAATCACACTGATTCGATTCGCGTCAAACTGCAGTTAGCATCTGTATTTAAGGTATAAATTTGCAGTCTGCCAAGTATCATTACAACAAATTATGAATAGGGTTTGATTGTTTACAATATTGTACCCTTAATAACGAGTGTTCGATACGAAACCCATTTTTATGACTTTAACAACATGGCTTGTAAACATTTCATGGAGATTTTCACTAACAATAATTAAAAGTGTGGATATCCATCAAACGTTTAGTTGGAGTATTAGTCATGTAATATCACACAAAGTTATCTTATTTTTATCTTCACACGAAGTTATAAAATGTACAAAAAACTTAATTGTAGGTGCGCTTTGAATGGTCGATCGTGGCATTATAAACACAAGTTTCATTGTTATTATTATTCCATAGCTACGCTTTAAAAAAAATGGTTTATATAAGTCATGCAACTTTCTGTCCCAATTGTATAACTTATCAATCTTATAAAATATTTGTTTTATAACGCTTGTTGCATTGGATAACTATTGCTACAATATCATTGTGTATTCATTATACTGATGGAGACAGTGTCTAATTATACTTGTTTGAGTTTATATATCGTCCGATTTCAAAAGGTTGAATAGTAATCTATGAAGTTATTACTTGCATATTTTATGTTGTAAGTGGTTGGTTACTATTTTCTTTATATCGTTTTTCGTCGATATATTGAAAACATGTAATGAGGTTTCTTGTACAAATGCGTGTTTCGACCAAAAATTTTAATAACACCCATGTCCATCCATTGAAAATACGACGAATGAACTACGAAACACCACAATAGCCCATTTGCCGGCCAAATCGATTGGATATCGGTTAATCGACAATTTAGACATGCATCGGAGGTTAGGGTGGGATTATAGGGTGAATTATAGCTGCACAAACTCTAAAAACGTATAACCCTTTTTGTTATCGGTTGCCACAACCCTATAAACGACTACAAAAGGGTAAAAACCAAGTGTTTTGTCGATGCATAATGAGGTTTGTTGTACAAATGACTTGTTGTTACACAAGCTTTGTGTATTTTGTTGATATTTTGCATCAATATGCCTTATATGTAATTGTTTCAATATTACTTGTCGTTAGCATCGATACATACGTTTTACACTATAATAATACCTTGAAGTGCAATACTTTGGTTGTTTGCATCTGTATGAAACAAAGTATAATTGTTTACATTTCATACAAGTATTTGCGATGCTTACGAAAAGTAAAAATATTAACATTTTAAAGTGGAAACTATAATAAAACCCAAATCTAAATACAACAATAAAAAAAATATGCCATATCTCTATTTAACTCATCATCACTTTTAAGTTAACCTAAGATTGCATATAATTCCTCTAATTTCGTAAATCATAACATGTTTCGTTGGAATTGTTTATCATTTACACTGTCATTACAAACCGGTGGAGTACAAATAGCTAAAGACTCTTTTAGTTTAACCGTGCTCCCATTAAAGTGGTTTATTCTAAGTCTTTATAAATATTGTATCGCTTTTGTTAAGTCCCACCCTAGAACAATCATTAGTTTTTCAATAGAATGCAAAATTATAGCACATAGAATCCACCTTCCACCTTCTCCGTTCGCCCATACCGACAATGAAGATCCTTGCTTTATATATTTGCTCGTTTCTTTATGATTCAATAACACTTTGATTAAAGGATGCCCATTTAATCCGTATTGGCACTCCTTAAATATCTCTCTCACGTTCACATCACTCTTGCTGCTTTGTACGTGTATTCTTTTCAATTGGCCCAATGTAACCAAGCCCGACAGAAAGATGTGCAAGAAATGGTATGTATTGATGAAATGAAGGAGCAACGTTGGTAAAAGTGGAAGGTTGAGAAATAGTAGTCGTGGAATTAATAGGGAGAAACAAAGGCATGGGTAGAGGTAGAAGGTTAGGAAATAGATGTTGTGGAATGAATATGGAGAGGAGACGCATGGGTAGATGTAGAAGGGTGGGAAGGAGATGTTGCGGAATGAATAGGGGGAGGAAAGGCATAGGTAGATGAAAAAGGTTGGGAATGAGATGCTGTGGAATGAATAGGGGGAGGAGAGGCATGGGTAGATGTAGAAGGTTGGGAAAAAGATGTTGCGGAATCAATAAGGGAAGGAGAGGCATCGGTAGAAGTAGAAGGTTAAGAAAGAGGAATGGTGGAAGAAATAGGGGAGGAAGGGACATAAGAAATGATAGAAGGTTGCGACAGAGCAAGTGTGGACTGAAAAGGGGGGGAGGGGATATGGGTTAAGGTCGAGGTTTGGGAAGGAGATTGTGTAGATAGAATAGGAGAAGAGGGGATATTAGTAATTGTATAACGTTGGGAAAAGGGATGTGTCGGTTTAATTTAGGATGAGGGCATAAAAGGGGGAAAGGAAAAAGGGATTGAATTTGTAGATGAAGAAGGAGGAAGACGACTAGGAGTCAAATAAAGGGGAGGGGAAAACGATGGTTGCGAAGAAAAAGAAAATGGTTGCATAAAAGTTTGTGTGGAGCCTAAGAGTAGTGACCCTATTATCGAAAATCCTCCATAAAGCTGGTATTTTGTTGTTGTGAGCCTTGTGTCAATCATTGCCATATACGTTTGTAATAGTTTGCCTATATTCTCCACAAGATTCTTGAGTTTGTTTTGGACAAGATTTTGCGTACTTGTGGTCGGTGCTATTTTGAGAGACGGGGCCTTTAGAGCCCTCCTGCTTCGGCCCTTACTTCATTTTACAGTCAAAGTTAATCTGTGACTCTACAACGAGTGCAAGATTTTATCTTCGGTGAAAGAAACCACTGTGGTACGGACCGTAGGTGTATTTTGGAACTCCTCGAAAGTGCTCCCCCGAGCCTAATGGGCTTTAAAGGTTGCTTTTCGTTGATCATTAGATATATTCAGTTTTAGTTAGGTAATTTCGCTTATAACACAGTGATATGTCTTTACTTGAGTGATTGTTTCGTCTTTGATCGTCTTTGTTTGAAGTGCCCATTTTTATCTTTGCTTATTTTGTTTACCTTATTTTTTTCACTTTGTTTTTTTCCTCCACAATTAGTTTCCGAGTTTTGGCTTTTCCGTTTACTTTTCATTTTTTGGTTCCCATGAACCTAAATAGTTTACCATCATTCTTTCTTAATAAAGTCATGGCTATTGTATTTCTCCAGTACAACATAAAATGACATATTTTTGTCATGTAATTATAACAATAATGATAAAAAAAATGACAACTTTCATATTGTTGTTATTTCTATGCAATATATATATATATATATATATATATATATATATATATATATATATATATATATATATATATATATATATATATATATATATATTGCATAGAAAGAGGCGTTGTTTAAAAAAACCTTTTATTATGCTCCGCTACATAACTACGAAATAAATAGGATTACAAAAAAACTTAAAAAAATGTAAATAGCAGTGGTCACTCATGGCACGAAGTTTAGTGTCGCAAGTGGTCGATTCTTGCAAAAAGGGTTACACAACACCATACTCAGGAATGTACAAACAATATAGCCGCCATTCGGCGCATATAGACGATATTAGTAGTTATGACCTTGAGTGTGGCATAGACCAAGGCTTTAGTGCCTAAGGTGACTTGTAATATTTGTATGGTTTGGTTTATGTTGTACTTGATTCCTTTTTTAGGTTTCTCAACAACCTTTGTTGCGCTTTTAGTATTTAGGATTTTGCTCTTTTACCTTTATGGTCATCAACTCTTTTTAGTTACAATCATGTTTTGTACTTTGATGTTGTTACCATCTTGATTTTGGCGATAAATAATTTGTTTTATTCTTTTCATAACAGTGGAGTGATGGAATCTAAGGCCTGTTCTCCATTAGGCGGTCCCAGTAAACATGCAGATACGTCTATTTCTAGTGTCTACTGGCACTGCCTTCCATTATGTCGTGCGAGTAGACATCGTTTCTCAATTATTAATGGCGCCAAGTAGGTTAATTTTCAGATTCTTAAAATCAAGAAATATTCTTCAAGCTGAAAATCTGTACTTAATATTTGTACGGGTGGATGTAATTAATGATATGCACGAAAATATTGCGACCAGATTTTAATTTTGAAATTGAAAATCAAAATTTCGAAACGGAATGTCAAAAAGGCGTCGCAAACTTTTAAGGTCAACGGATGTCAGAAGGAGCTTGCGAAGATATTTCGGTCGACCTTCATTACACCGTGGCGGAAAGCACATGGCATGTACGACGTGTTCGATTCTCATCGCCTGTTCGTGGTGGATTTTATTATTACTTTTCACGTGTACCAATGGTACGCAACCAGTGTGAAGAAACTCTCCTCGCCGAGGAGAGTCTCTTCAACTGGACGATGTGCGTGATTGCTTTGCGAATCTAAAAAAGTGAAATATCCAACGGTTGATACTTACGCCTATAATATTGGAGCCATCCAGTAGACATGTTTCGTCATGTTTCGTCGGACAAAAAAAAAAATGGTACAAATATGTACGGAATCTTACAGCGTCCAGTAAACAACCCCACTTTTCATCTAAAGCCGTATTTCAATTAAGTGATTAATAAGCATGTCCCATTCTGTATCGTGAAACAACATTTGGGGATTATTCATTCCATAGTTCAAAAGTAGGTGAAAGTAGGCCCATACAATATGCCTATTGTACGCAAAATATACATTATGGCCTTAAGACCCATATTGTATCTGTCGCAAAATGAAAAAAAATAGTAATAGGGTTGAGTTGCACATCGATCGATAGAGGATTAAACGTCATGTCTAAATTTTGAAAAATATTCGGACAAAAAAATATTTTTCTATGAGTTTTGAGGTATTTTTTATTCAAGCCGTCAGATTTGGACGATCGGACGGTCGCTGATCAAAGTAGGGATTTAAGAAGATCACATGAAAAGCCCATAACGCAACTTACGATAGGACTATCGTCAGATTTGGACGATCGGACGGTCGCTGATCAAAGTAGCGATTTAAGAAGATCACATGAAAAACCCATAACACAACTTACGATAATGGCGCCTACAAAAGGCCTACAATAGAAACGCCTACTTTTGAACTATGATTCATTCGATATGTGAAATATACGATACAGAACCTAACACGCATTGCGATGCATTGTCTTAAAACCCCCGGCACAAAATCTCCCCAGCGAGGCGTTACGACAAGATGATGCAGACGTGGCAGCTTATAACGGGTGAAAGTACAGTAACTCAGAACTCATAAAGGCAGTACCGTACAGTCAACCACAAACCATTGCCTTTCACCCCTTCACTATCGTACACGTGGAATATCTGTCAGCCGTCTTTAGTTCGCGCCTCAATTGGCTCATGGAAAGATTTTACAAGGCTTGAAAAATAGACGCGTGTCAAAAACGTGAATGACGTTGCAGATCTCCTGGAAGCCCGTCTAGTTTGGGAGAGCACAGATCTCCTCCGCTAGCCATTGATCGCAGGAACCGGAATCCGGCGAATTCGAACGTTCGACGACTCTACGGGTTCGAACCTACGGCATCGTATTCAGACCGTGGGGATTTTTTTTTACGAAATCCGTACATAGAGTTTAAACTCTAAAAAAATAACTTTCGTACGTTTCATGCGATCGCATGACATGAGACGCACGAAATTCTGTTTCAGATTTTCAGTACACCGAAATCGCTATTAGTGGTGATTATTCTTCCACCACTTAAAACATCTTTTCTCCGTACACACTTGTCCCATTTTCAATTTGAAACCGCCGTTAAGAAGCTGAGAATTCAACCGTCAGATCCACAATCTGACACGTGTGTACGGAGAAAAGATGTTTTACGCGACGAAACAAACATTGACAGTTTGACACTAATAACGATTCACGGTGTAGTTATCGCACGGTATGATAAATTCGTGCGAAATATCAGCAAAGAAATTCCCGCACTTTCAGAACTAAATTAATTATATTTATTCTGTACATTACAGTACGGTGCTGTAACACAGTAATTAAATTACGTATCCTTTCTACTGATATTCAAATCGTCGTTTTTTTGTCCAAACGACGTTTTCTACTCTGACGCGTACGGTTTTGTACCATTTCAAATTTTCAATCTTTCTGAAAGAGAATTGGAGGAGAAATGAAATTGACGAAAGGGAGAGAATTCAAACTAACAAATTTGAAAAAAGAAAGCTTTTGTCTGTGACTGTTTCGTCAATTGCCATTCTTTTTTGTGCTATCGTTATTTCAATTCACTTGTTAGCTAGTTTGTGCTCCTCTCCATGCCAAGAAGCTCGATTTGAAATTTTAGCACTCTCTCTCCCTCTCTCTCTCGCCGGAGATTCTGAGGTCGGTTCGCCCATAGGTCGGCCCATGGCTCACACGTGTGGCAGGTCAATGGTCGCATGGCAGAGTCGCAGCCATTGGCCGACGAGGGAAGGTGAGAGAGAGAGAGAGAGCAATAGAATGCAATGCAATGTGGCTACGATCGCAAATGATGCATGCAAGGATCCATTTTATAATCTACCTCTCTCTACTCTCTCTCTCCTCTCTCTCTCTCTCTCTCTCTCTCTCCCCTCTCTCTCTCTCTCCCCCCTCTCTCTCTCTCCCTCTCTCTCTC
>JBBHKE010002698.1:505666-596998 GCA_037447655.1 Zygnema cylindricum | reverse complement strand
AGAGAGGGAGGGAGAGGCCGGGGAGGGACTTGAGTGTCAGGGCGAAGGAGGCGGGAAGGGTTGAGATAAAGAGAGTGAGAGGGAGGATTGGCTGCGAGTGTGTCTGGTCACTTGCTATGGATTACTCAGTTAATTGGAAACTCCTTATTTGACTATGGGCCGAGCCCTTGTTGGAGTCCATGTTATCAACTGTAGCCAAGTGGAAACCTAGTGGAATCTGTCAAGTCAATAAAGTTACGTACCTATTATACATAAGGGACTGCCCAAACACAATGGACTATCTGACATGAATCAACATTTCCAACACACAACCTAGTTGCTTTTGCAACTTCCAGCGTTAATTATCTATGAGCCAAAAGCAGATACATTGATTAATGCTTAGAAACTAGTCTAGGAAAAGCACAGCAGAACTACAACTATTCACAAAGTCTCCCAAGCACAAGAAACTTGCTATCCCCTTCACATTTTTTTTGTTTGCGTAGGAATTAAAGTACTTTCCTTTTACGTCTTTGTTCGGTTGGACATAAACCTGGCAATAGCCGATCTTCTATTAAAAAACATTCAGATTGATTGCAAGCATAACACATCACAAACACATAACACCATATCACGTCACATCAGATCCACATGGCATCCTTCACACCACGTTACATCACATGACAAATCTTATCACATCACATTACATCACACTTCACACCCTTCAAATTCTATAACGCTTTTTACCTCATACAAGTTTGCCACTCTATTAGAGCTCTAGTCATCACACTACTGAAACATTCCCATTGTTCCCGTGAAAACTATGAGCTTGTCCAACCTTCACATATCACCCATATCTCCTCATTATCTATCCAGAAAAACTTGTGTTGCCCCTCTGCAACCTTCCTACAAAAATGCAGCCTGCTCCAACAGCTTCACAACTTCCTGCTGGTTGTTCAGCTTCGCCACATCTGCCGCAGTTTTATTATCCATGTTGCGCAAAGTCCTGAACTCCCAACCAGACCACCACTTCTGTTATACAGATTACCAAAAACCCTAAAAAACACGCAAGCAAAACTGACTTCTGACTTCTTGTAACTTCTTTTCGGATCACCCGACTTCTTGTAGTTGTCAAACAAAATTATCCAGTGATTATCCGGAAACGTCCGTGAATAAAACTAGAGTTTCTTAGGGTTTGGCAACCGAGTCTCACAGACAAAACCCTCAGTTGATTGAAGGCAATTGTCGGCTACTACATACCAAAGAGAGTTAACAAACCCCTGAATCTAATGCTCAAGCTTATGATCAAACTCGTCCAATACATGAATGAACGAGCAAATACATCCACATGTCAACCATATGCTCGTCAGAATAAACCAAAACAAAAGAAATAACAGGTATGGCTTTGGATACAGAAATGTCAGAAAAGCAAACTTACACAGCAGCACCACTTTTTAGAAGCAACTCCACACACTCTTTCCGGCCGTAACCGGCAGCATAGTGCAATGGAGTGTTCTTGTTTTTATCCAATGCATCCGAAGACGCACCATTATCCAGCAGATATTCTGCACACTGGACCTGGAATGAGAGCAATAGCGTGACAACAAAAAAATGTTGGAAGGTTACTTTCAAGACAAATCAACACAGGACACCATCACCGAACTAGGAGCAGATTATTGGTCCCGCTTCAAAGACTGCGAGCCAGTTAAAAAAATAAAGAACAACTAAACGTCAGCAGTAAAAGCTTTTTTTACGAAGATGACATTTATCACCTATCCAATAAGGACTCCGCAATGACTATCAATACATCAAAGAAGCGCAGGGAGCTGAGAATCGAATGACTAAATAAGACTTCCTAACTTCAAAATGAGGCTATAAAGACAAATTCCGAAGACAATTTCTGACTAGTGAGAAACTGAACAGTAACCAGTCTGGCCAGCTTTGAATCCACATGCTCTTCCCACCAAAAAGAGCATGTGGATTCCCCTGAATTTAAAGAGCTGAATATTTATGAAGAACCTAATAAATTCTCTATAATTTACGCTGGCATCCGATACAGACTTGTTACACAGGGATACGAAACTAAACGTAATGCACATATTTTACCAACAAATTACTCACTTCTCCATATCCACATGCAAAGTGCAAAGGTGTACGTCCTTCTGCGTCCTTCTCATCCAAGTTGGCCTTGTTTTTCACGTACTCTTTCACAGCCTGCATAAAAAGATAAATTATACTGAATTCTGTTAGTCCCATACCTGTCTCTAGTGCGTGGACCTCATACGTACATACTTCATATGAATACTCAAGCCTGTTCCTCAAAGGAGCACACCAGTTGTTGAAAATATTTTAATTGATGATTTGTAATCATGTACCAGATGTTCTTGGAATGGACAAGCTTTAAAGAAATGGTCAGCACCAGCAGTCTTCCCACAAGCTTCTCTCAAAGTCTCTATCAGAAAAAATGACCATACACGTAGAATGTATCTGCTCAATCGCCTGCAAAAGAGACGCGGAGCTCACAACAAAAATGGCCTTCAAAGTGGCTTGTTGTTGTAATAAACTCAAGAATTATCCCTTTTATAATTTACCGTATTACATAAATACCAAGAAAAGCTTAATGATCCCAAAAGGATTACAGAACAAGCATCGACCTATGCCAACCCGGATGATGATAGCCTGTTTTATGTAGCATTGCCCTTTCCCTGCATTGAGGGATTTCACTCACTTCAATGTCACCGTTGCTTGCGGCTGAGTGGAGATTCAGCTCGTCATCTTCTTCGCCCTCCTCTTCTGGGCCCAACTCTTCAGCTGTACCTTGTCCACCAGCCAATTCTGCTTCTGCAGCTCCCGGTATTCCCGGAAAACTGCTAGGGAAGCTGCCTCCCATTACCTTTCCAAGTTTGCTAAGGACAGACGGATCATTCCAGTACCTGTAAAACGAGAGACTTCGAAAATTGCTCACAACAGTGAAACGCAGAGTCTTGAAAAACAGAATAACCCTAACTAGAACACCACTCGATACCGTCACTGACATCAAACAGTAATTACGATAAGAATGCAAATGTAAAACACACGAGAAATATACATTTGGTGTTTTTCTGTTGCAGTCAAGCCGTAAACAAACATTGAGAAATAAACACAACACTGACAACGTCGCATGCTGCATGCTGCATACTGCGTAGGAAAAGGAATGTCAAACATACTTCATCATGGCAGATGGACCGCCCTTCTCAAGCTCATCTAGCACAGGCTTCAACTCAGGGTCTTCTCTGACAGAGGCTAATTTTGATTGCATCTGCTCCCTGTAAGAAGGATCTTGCATGGTTTGCATCATGCTGCTCATTTGAGGATCCTGAACAAATAACACATAGGTTAGCAATATTGCGGGTGCTGTACATACAGCTGGAACCTCGCTTGCTAGATAAAACTATCACTTATACAAAAAAAAATCCGACAGGATGGGGGAGGTTTTAAACAAAAAAGAGCCCTGTGCCTTCAAAAACCCTAAAATAAGATGGCAACATGTCGTGCAATAGGAAATACCTGCATGAGAGCACTCCCAAGCTTCTCAGCTATGCTCAAAAAATTTGGATTTGACATGACTTCTTGCATGGCACTAAAATACTGTGTGTGGTCGAGCTGTGGCGCCCCATCGTCTCCCGCTCGGACACTTTGCTGAAGCCGGGCAGTCATTTGAGCAAACGTGGGATCTTGGGCAATCTGCTCAGCCATCGACTTTATGCTGGGGTCCTGTAAACGAAACAAATGAAAGATGAGTTGAAAAAAAAATATGAAACTCCAGTGACAACGACAACAGGCGAGATGATCACAGCAGCCAACATAAGGGAAGTGCGGACGTGCTTGCATTGAGAAGGCTGGACATGTTTGAAAAGTCGAACGGGTTTGCCGGAGTGGGACGCGACTCTTGAGATTCTGATGGCGCTATTGTCGGCTTCTCCTCCTCTTCCACTTTCACTGAACAAAAATAATCCAGGCACATGAAAGTGCATTATGAAGATTTCCCGATACAACCCCAAATGGTACATCCAAACAAGTACAGACGAAGTGAGACAGCAAGAGGGAGTAGGAGAGAAAAGGAAAACCTGTGACAGCCTTTCCATTATCGTTAGAGGTTGCCATGACGATGGCAGCCGAGCAGAAAATTAGCCGACCTCTTCGCTCTCGATAGGGAAGAAGTAAAAAAGGCAAACAAAATGACCTCTACAAGCCCAAGAAAGCTGAAGAAGTGAACCGTCAGCGATGAACACCGAGTATTGTACGCGTCGAGAAGTAAAAACCCCAAGCGAAGCAATTAGTAAGTCCAGACTCCAAACCATCATCATCCTGCAAGGATGACCCTGTTTTCCTGAACCACCACGTGGATCCTCCACTTGCAACTGGTCAACGGAGCCAGCGTTTCGCATGATCCTGAACTTCGAATATCCTTTCACTGCTGATGTATTCAGATAAAGTACACCGGCCGTCAATATTTGGGTTAGTAAATAAATAGTGTTCGTACATTTTCTGAATGTACCCATTACATTTTATTGAGTCTGTGAGTTAATGTGGGCCACATAACTAAGTAGTACTAATAACATTAATTCTTTATTTAGGGTCAAGAAACAGCACGCATTTTAAATAGAATGGTTAATTCTGATATAAATGGGCTAAATAGAATGATTAACTCTAATATAACTGGGCACTGTAAAGGACAGCGCCTAGTTACGTGTTGGTTATGATGCATACAATGTGCATCAACGTAACTGTAGACGCCATGTTACATGAACAAAGTAGACACCCAATCTAAACGAATTACAAAAAAGGAGAAGGAGACTCAGAAGTCTTGGTTGAACTCTATCACGTCCGCACTCACATGTCGGACCATAGTCCTAAAACTTCGAATGTGTGTGTTACTTTAATATACTATTGTATCGTGTATGTAAATTTGATACACGTAGTCAAACCATTGCTACAAGTAAGAGGAACAAAGGGTTGTAGTTTGAAGTCGATTTTAAGATGTACTATGTTGGCTCACTATTTTTATTTGTTGTGACCTTGGATTTTTTTTTTAGCTATTATATATATATATATATATATATATATATATATATATATTCGTGGTCGCTTTCACTTAGTTTACCTTGGAGGACTCGCCTACCAGGTGGGCATCACGTCACTCGCATCACGTCACTCGCAGTCGTTTGCCTAAAAATTTCGTGTTTTACATGGAAACCTTTATTTGTTATTGTTTTGACTGCTTTACCATGGATGATTACTCTTCCTCGCCTTTCCGTTAGAGGCAAACGCACTATTAAATCCTTAATCTCTTCCCTTTACGCCACTTATTATTTTATGGTTGGTGTTCGCACATATGGAATGAGAATCATCTGCTCGTACATTGTTTTTGTTTTCATACGTAAACACCTGCTAACTAATAAAAAAAAATGGGAGTATGCGGAAAAAATATTAGAAATCCAGGTGTCTTAAACTATTATCACATATTGGTGGATACACCTCTCTGTTTTACATCGTTTTCAGATGACTAACTAACAAAATAAAATAAACGAGAAATGTTTTAAAAGTAAAAGACGTGACAATTACCTTAACAAGTTTTTTACTTTTGTATTTGTTTTTCTCTTTATCTATATTTCCCTGTTGTTTGTGAAATCTCTTTTTTGTTGTGTTTATGAGGATTGTGAAATATGATTGTGCTAAGGTTTAAAACAAAGATAAGAAAGGTTGTTAGTTCATAAAAGTTTCGTTTTTTCTATATATTTGTCTTCTTATTTATGGTTTTATTTTTAGCAAAGTCTATTTATGTTTTTATTCTTTTCAAAATTTGTTAGATGCGATGGACATTACTTTGGGACGCCGTATGCTCAACTTTTGTTTGTTACCTCCCAAACTGAGAAGTGGGTATTTTCTTTGTTTAGGAGTAAAAGCCCTAAAGGGTCTGTTAACTTTTTGCCTTAACGACCATTCGTGTCGATGGTGATTTACCTTAATTATCTTAAATGTGAGAACTTTATCAATTAACCACCCCCTTTATTTTCTACCAGTTGTAATTGTTTTCTCTAGTGTTGGGTATCGAGGACCACTTGCCGGTATTCGATATGTACCGAATTTTAGGTACCCGATAATCGATATATCGCTTCGATATATTGATTATCGAAATATCGCGATATTTAGCCGATATATCGCCGATATAATATATCGCGATATATCGAATGAGTTTCGAGTTTTTTTTTAGTAGTCTGCTGCCAGTACTATTGCTTCTGCAGCTGGTAGTACTAGCGGCAGCTGCTAGTACTAGTGTTGCAGCTACTACCAGCTGCAGCACTAGTACTAGCATTTGCTGCTAGTACTACGAGCTGCAGCACTAGTACTAGCTGCACTAGTGCTAGCATCTGCAGCTAGTACTACCACCTGCAGCACTAGTACTAGCTGCATCTGCGAGTACTACCATCTGCAGCACTAGTGCTAGCAGCTGCACCTAGTACAGCTATTAGTACTAGCTGCAGCTGCTAATACTAGTGCTACTGCAGCTGGTAATATTACCTACTATTCCGAATTTGTGAAATTACACTTCTAATTATAACAGCAATAAAATTTAAAATCCAAATTTTTTACCATTCAAAAAATGGAATATAATTCCAATACCAATTCCAAATATATAATATAAATCAATATGTGGCCATTAGTAACCCATATTTCCACATTAATATTAATTATTTATTTTTCCAAATTTCAAATCTAATTCCCTAAATGAAAAAAATTCAAACTCGCAAATATTTCAAAATCCGAGATGTCCAAAACATTCGCTTAGTTTGACATCTCCCACATTGAAACATGTGGTTATTCTATAATCCCAAAATCCCACATTTTCTAATTTCCCAATTTCCCAATTTCCAAGCTGGGTGTCATCATCCTCTAAACCTCCCATGCTGCATCCTATCCCTTGGGAATCCATGGAGAAAACTAAAATTCCTTGGCTGAAGTGAAGAGAGAGAGATAGAGAGGAATTTTTTTTTTTGTCAGTTCACCTTTTGACAAATTTAGTGTATACTTTTCGTACGTCAAATTCTGTCCGTACAAAGTAATGAATGTTATGCGTTACAGAATTAGTATTTTTTTTTGCGGTTCTATTTTGCGGCGTTTACCGTGAAGTTACGGAGTAAAATTCACGTCGTACGTGGCGTCTCACGGTGCACAAATTTTTTACTTTTCGGTAAAATAACATATTAAATAAAATAAAAAAATAAAAAAATACTACATATCGCGATAATTATCGCGATATTTTATGTTGGTCTCAATATGATATATCGAGAATCTTGACCGATCGATATTCGATATATTGAATATCGAAATTATCGCGATATGAAATTACCCGATACCCAACACTACACCGCGCATCGTTATTAGTGTCAAAGTTTAAATAGTGTGTAAGTAAATATACCGTCATTGACGTTAATTAAGAATTTGAAATTAGAAAAAAAAAGTTTATTCTAATTTCGGCGTTAACGCTAATTTGGGGACAGCAAAAATGGAATATTCTCTGTACGATTGTACACATTAATATATGTAACCTTACACAATTTTAAAAATTGTACGACGGCGCCAAATCGACTATCTGTACCGATCAGACAATTTTACGGCGGTTACGTGTTTACACTATACCGCGTAACGTAAAGTTTAATTTTATTTTTTATGTTTGACGTTTACGGAAAGGGTTAACACGCCACGCCGTTTCTACATGTAACTTGGACGTATGGTCGTAGTTCCGTTCGTCTCTATCTCATGTATTCTAATAACGTCCCTTTTGGGTGGTTTTATTAGAGTTAAGTATGCTAATATGTGTCTTAATTGTAATAAGGGTGTTACCTCGTCTGTCTTTTAGACGTCTCACCTGTATTAACGTAACGTTGTTCCGTATTAGAGTAAATGATGACACTAAAATGAACCAAAAAGTATATACCGACCAACCAATTAATAATTCACGTCACGTGATTCGTCCCCAAAGATTACACGTGTCGTATTTTTTATCCATGCAAACATTATGGCTTTTTTTAATATGCATCAAAACAGGCATGTCTTACCCGCTGCCTTTCCAAAAAAAATCCGTACATTCAATGAGCTGCCATGTTTTCTCACGCCTTTTTCATGAAAAACGTCCATTGTGAACCACGTGCATAATCCTACGTTGAAAACTAATGCATATTTTAAAACTTTTTCGTTATCACCGTGTCGTTTTTAAAATGGAAATATTTGACTTCAAACAAAATATTTGATTTAAAAATTTTGATGGTTCAAATTTTTACCAAGCATTTCCCTCTTTTTTTTCACAACAGATTCCCTTCCCCTCCTATATATACTCGTCGTTAACTCCAACAATGGCACTCTTTTCCTCCCTTTGCATCTACCTTCGTTGTTGCATTTTATTTTTGTTGCTTCATATTTATCTTTCACAAGTTGCCGTGACTATCTTAAGAAAATATGTGGCCCATTACCACCTTTTTTGCGGCGAAAGCTAAGGCTCCCGCAGTATTTTTCCCACCTCCGGTTGAGGAGGAGATGGAGTGGGGCGAGAAAGAGGGGGAGGGAGAGGGAGGTGAAGGGATGGGATCACCAAATGATGACACCCTCATGGAAGGCGGTGGGTTCGATTTTGGTTCACCCCCAAATTCATCTCCGGACTCACCGCCAGACTCACCGCGTGTGGAACACGATATCAGCTCGGTGGTGAGACGCAAGCTCCAACACGTGTCGACAAAGGTTGCACGCGTTCGTGTAATCAATTGGATGATTGCGGATTGTTATATAAACGGAAAGGAGTGCCTTATACGGAGGACCGTGAAGAAGTTTCCGGAACACTTTACGGGCGAATATAATACAAGTAAGCAATATTAACTTTTTATTCTTACCTTATATGACTTTTTACCGCTGCTTACATTTTGTTTCTCAACATAGAATTCGCTTATATTGTGGCATTTTGTTTATCTCTACCTTTATGTGTTCGTTCGAATTTATATTTATTTTTTCCACGCCCCCACCACATTTTCTTAATGTTGTTATGTTAGATTCTCTTGCACCGTCGTGAAACACCGACGACAACGTGTCGTCGCTTCTGGTTCTAATATACTAATATTGTTAGCAGGCTGCCACATTGAAGCGCCGACGCATGGATGAAGAAATTGAACTGGCGACGACAATTCGTCGTCGCGACAACGATAAAAATGACAAACTACAATACCGAGCACATTTTAGTTTTTTGTTTTTAGTTAGTACAATAAGTATGAACCTTCGTATGGTCGACAAGGCTTTGTCTTTGTCCCATTGTTGGAATCGCGGAATCATTAAACCGCGTGCTTTTTTTATTCACTTTCGTCGTCACCATGTTGGATTATCCAAAAAATTAGGGACACAACGACTTTCCTTTGTCGCGGACCACGCGGTTTGTGAGTGTAATTTGCACGTCTATGCCAATCTTGGAATCTTCTAAACAGTGAACCGCGACAACTCATAATTTTGTTTCGTCGTCACACTGTTGGATTGATCAAATTGATTGGGGTAGCGACGACTTCGTGCCGTCGCGAACATCTAAATTTGTAAGTATATTTCGAACGCATATAATGCATTAAAACCTCATGCGTTATTTTTACGTACAACCTATCCTTTTTAAGACTGAAATTCTATGGGCTCCATTGCCCACAGAATTCGCAGATCCAAAAGAAGCTAATCTAGATAGTGCCGACTCCAAGTTGATATAAACCCAAATAAATGATCCCTTGACAACAAGAACTCCAATATACCTTCACCCCTGTGAAGAGAAGACCTTCTGTGTGCTCAGTTCCACCACAAAATGCAAAGCTTCAATATGTGTTTTGGACAATATTCCCCACTTTGACTTTCCCACTGAATAAGTGCCACCCTGGCACGCAAAGACTCTGACCGACTACACCCTTGTGTAGCTTAGACTCCCCTGAGTCCGCAGCAAAAAGAATCAGTGAATTTGCTCACCCGAGCATTAAGTTATGGCTGGTCAAAGATGACCTTTATAGTTACAAGCTCTCTTAGAGAGAGAGGTACCTAAGTATTACTAAGTCTCGGTCTGCCTACTCACGACTACCTACTATTAAACCCTAGTCCAATAGGAACACTATAAAATACTTTCTAATTCATTCTTCCTCCTTCTAGATGATGCGGCAACCATGGCGTGCCTTTGGTCCTCTCTTACTCTCTCTTTACATTCTAACTAAAATATAGAAGTGAACTATTAGTCACCTCTTTTCAACACTCTATTTATTTTTCCAACACAGACCTAGAAAATACATAAATTTCAACACTCCCCTTATTTTCTAGTCTACTTTCTTTTCAACTCCCACTAAACACAATTTTTTTTTTCTTCTTTTTCCCTTTCTTCTTTCTTTTCTCCTCATTAAACTCTAAGTGAATACCCTTGTATTTAAAGAAGTGTGTTAGATGAACCGAAATAATAATTACATCACAAAATTTATTTTGCATGCCATTTTTCATAAATCCGAGAAAATACTTTATCCACCTCATTTCTTTTCCATCCTCACTAAATCCAATTTCCCTCTTGCAATTCAACAGCCAGCCACATCCTCAATCTGCAACACACACCGAGATGGTAACCCTTTTACAGGCGCACCTTCATAGATGGCATCACTCCCATTGGTGATGTCGAGTCCATTACCCCCCAACTTTTTTAAAAAAACAAGTATCCCTGCTAAGTTCCTCATAAGATCTACGTCTTCCGTACTCATATTTTTATCCTTGATACTCATCCCATTTTTTGAACTTTCCTCACTCTCTCCCATGGAAATCTTTCCGCTATCATTTTCTATTTTTATTCCCAATAAAT
Source organism: Zygnema cylindricum (assembly GCA_037447655.1). NCBI lineage: Eukaryota > Viridiplantae > Streptophyta > Zygnematophyceae > Zygnematales > Zygnemataceae > Zygnema > Zygnema cylindricum. Next base: position 586,137 of record JBBHKE010002698.1, on the reverse strand, counting down.
ATTTCTCCTCCCCTAAACCTTTCATTAAATATTCCTCTTCTCCCCTATCTTTTAAAACCCCCTCTAGGTTTACTTCTCCCCTTTCCTCGGAATTCGTTGAAGTCTCCCTTTGCGACCAGTTTTCTGTTTCCAAAATATCTATAAAATTATCCTCATTACTTTTACTTTTCCCTTTTTCAATTATAGATTCTAGATTTGACTTTCTCATTTATAAGTCATACTTTTTACACTCCTTGACATCCTCATCATTTCTAACTCCCTCAAGTACCTCCCTTCCCTTTACTTCCCTTATACCTCCAAAAGCACACTGTTGCTTTCGTGGAATTTTTGTGTACTTTTCTCTCTTCTCCATTCTACCGATGTGGAGAAGCTCTAAGATTTCTTTATCCTCTTTTTGCTCTTCCCTTTCTTCCTCCTCATTCACATTCCAACTTCTAAGTTCTTCCAAACAAGGACACTCCTCCATATAGTGACCCGGTTCTCTACAAAAGAAGCAAACACCCTTTTTCAAAGCTCCCTTTTCTTTTCCTCTCCCTCTCTTTCCACCAAAGTTCCGATAAGGTTTACCTTCGTCTTTCTTCCTCTCATCACGCTTCCGCTCGTCACCGCCGTTCCTCTCATCACGCTTCCGCCAATCACCACCAGCTGTAAATGCATTCACCCTGTCACTTCCCCTACGAAGCTCCAAAGTGCTTTCCCTCACAAGAATTATCCCCATGGTAAAGCTCCAAGTCCATGAGGAGCCATCCATTGCCTGCATACGATAAATGATGTTTTCGTACTCATTTGGGAGTTTCATGAGTAGTGTATTGATCTTTCTCTCCTCAAATTCTACATACCCCGCACTAGCAAGCTCAACATATAACGCAGCTATATCATTGCAAAACTCTATCATGTTACCGCCTTTATAAACATAGGCCTCTATTTCTTGTTTTACTAACTGGTGCCTCTGAATAGTCACACTCTTATAAATTTGCCTTAGTGTTTCCCATATTTCCGAAGACTTGGTAAGACTTAAAAGAGTGATAGCTATAGACTTAGATACGTTTCTAAGTATGAGATGTTTTGCTATGGTGTTTTTATACTCCCAGATTTTAATGTCACTTTCTTCAGTTTTAATTGTAACCCCTACAAGTGGAACCATAGTCGAGAGCTTAGCTCCCCTCACCATCAGTGTTCCTTTTCCCTTCTCCCATTTTTCCCCTTCCATGGAAATGATTTTCCCTTCACCAACCTTTGCATCTGAACTCCGGTTGGTTTTCTGGGCAGCCCCAGATGATTCTCCATAGTGAGTTCCTCCAAAGCCTGGTGGGGGACACCTCTCTTGTCCCGAAACAATTCCCCATAAGCGCTTCTCGAAAAGCAATCCCTCCATAATAAACTCCCAATAAGTGAAGTCTGTTCCATCTAACATAGGCACCCTAGATGGTGGGCCCATAACCTGAAATTCTATGGGCTCTATTGCCCACAGAATTCGCAGATTCAAAAGAAGTTAATCTAGATAGTGACGACTCCAAGTTGATTTAAACCCAAATGAATGATCCCTTGACAATTAGAACCCCAACACACCTTCACCCCTGTGAAGAGAAGACCTTGTGTGTGCTCAGTTCCACCACAGAATGCAAAGCTTGAATATGTGTTTTGGACAATATTCCCCACTTTGACTTTCCCACTGAATAAGTGCCACCCTGACACGTAAAAACCTCTGACCGACTACAATCCTGTGTAGATTGGACTCCCTTGAGTCCGCAGCAAAAAGAATCACTGAATTTTCTCTCTGGAGCATTAAGTTATGGCTGGTCAAAGATGACCTTTATAGTTACATGCTCTCTTAGACAGAGGTACCTAAATATCAATAAGTCTTGGTCTGCCTACTCACGACTACCTACTACTACACCCTAGTCCAATAGGAACACTATAAAGTATAAGAAGGTACAATGGGCGATGTACTTATTGTACGTTCATTGTACGACAAGGTCTAGAAGGTGACACCTGTCAAATCGGAAGCCATGGTTCCTCCTCCCATCTTCTCCAGTATCAAATAATGTGGTGCCACGTGGCACCGCGTGACGCTATCTCCGTATGCCGTCAAAAGATCACTTCGCCTGGCGGCTATAATGCCGGCCGTCCGATCAAAACATATTTTACATTCTAACTAAAATATAGAAGTGAACTATTAGTCACCTCTTTTCAACACTCTATTTATTTTTCCAACACAGACCTAGAAAATACATAAATTTCAACAAAGACAATTTCCTATATTCTCTCATCTTTTGTGTAGCCGCCTCTTTTTCTTCATTTTTTTGTCACGTGTGGCTAATTTACATGGAGGGCAACAGCCTGCTGTATAGGCGACAGCATAGTGTCTTGCCGTATCGTCGTCGCTACCCTCCATTACCTCGGCGTAATCTACGACGTCGGCCAATATTACAAAGGGAAGAGGTACGATTGGATGGAGTGGGGAGAGAAAACCCCATAAGGGAAAGGCAAACACCGAGGGGGGTAGAGAGGGAAAGAGATGTCCCGGAAACCATGATAGCAGTAAGGGGTACTGCGGAGGAATTAGTGAGAGAAAGGGAGGCGGTCACTTCATTACAAATCGGTTGGGTGCCGTCGGAGGGGAGGGAACATGAAAGGGAGGTGAGAGAAGAGGTAGAGGTGGAAGGATTGACACCAGTTGGGGGAGGAAGGGAAGAGACAAATTTGGATGAGGTAGCAAAGGAGGGGATTTTACCGGAGGAGGGAAGGGAGCCGCCGGAGGGGAGGGAGCATGAAAGGGAGGTGAGAGAAGAGGTAGAGGTGGAAGGATTGACACCGGTTGGGGGAGGAAGGGAAGAAACAAATTTGGATGAGGTAGCAAAGGAGGGGATTTTACCGGAGGAGGGAAGGAAGGAAATGGGTGAATCGGTAGATGTGATGAAGGGGGAGGCGGTAGAAAGTGAGATGATTATGGGAGAAAATATTCCATTAAAGGAGGAGGGTGGAAAGACGGTAATGGGTGTAGACGGGGAGAAGATGGAGGTGACGGTAGAAGAGGGTGAGGGAAGGGAGGCACGGGAAAAGGTAGAGAAAAAATGTAAAAAATAAAGAGAAAATTAATACTTTTTGATGAGGGCGTTGAGGAGGAAAAAGGTGGGGGTTTTAGGAAAGAGAAGTTGTTGAGTGAGGAGAGGGAGGGGAAGACAAAATTGGGAGAGGAAAGAAAGGGAAAGGAGGCGACGGTTGAAGAGGGTGGGTCGAGCGAGGTTAGGGGAAGATTAGGTACAAAAATAAGGATAATAAAAAAAAAATTAATAGGGTTTTGTGAGACCATGGAGGAGGAAGGAGTGGGGGGAGAGGCGAACGTCGACAAAGGTGGGGGGATTGACGCACGAAGAAAGATAGGTAGGAAAAAGGAGATAGCAAAGGGTAAGCGTAAAGTGAAAGATGACAATGACGAATTATACGTCCCCTCGTCTTCGGATAGTGACAAGAGCATCGAGGACGGTGAAGAACCGCCGGAAGACAAGCCGGGACCCGAAATTTTGGAACCCACCGACATCGTGGTGTGAAAAAACGAGGATGATCCCACCACCGAGGACAAACAAACTCCGGATAGTGAGGAAAAACAACGTGAGGAGGATTTTGATGATGACGACGACGTGTTCGGAGCGCCTCCCACGCCGAATAGGGAGAGAGCCATTGTAATGGCTCCTCCGCATCCTCAACCTCCATACCCGGTTGAGCATCCTGATTGGTATTTTCCTCCTCCCACCGGAGGGGAGGAAATGGACAGTTCGAGCCTCAACCCGAACATTATATTCCGGTTGCCGAATGGCCGGACCACTGGAGGTATGGTGAACCCCGACCCCTAGACCTGGAAGCGAATCCTTTTCCCCAAATTCTCGACATCCCCCCCGATGTCACCGCACATCCAACATGGTTGTTTATCTCGCTTGAGGATCGAGGCTCAACCTTTGCCCACATAAGGAAATTTGATCCGATGGATCCCCGGTTAACGTGGGTTGTTCGTGGGGAGGACGGTTTTCGGGTGAATGTCCCGGAGTTGCTACGTCATCATCATCCGTGGGATCCGCGGCTATACTACATCCTAAAATTTTGTCGAGTAACTCCCGACGTACTTGCTCTCCGAGATGCTCGTACGACGATATTGCAAAAATGTCGCAATGTAAGAGTGCCACGCTCTCGCCTTTGGGAAATACAAAGGGTTCCACCACCGTTTAGGCCACCTTCACCTCCGAGAGGAGAGGATTTGACTTTAATAATTGCGGCACTCACTCAACAATTAGCTTCTCAACAATAACAAATAAGAGCGGATCGGGAGCAATTGACAGGCTCACACGGGCATTGTCGAATAAAAAAAAACGGTAATTGGTATGTATTTTTTACTAACTCTTACTCCACTCTATCACTTCCCATGTTTCACCCACTCACTTACTTGTTTAATGTCGTCGCTGAATCTTGAAATGGCTCCAGATACTTCAACCAGCGACGACCAACATTGGTCGCTGAATTTAGCGACGACTGCAGGCCGTCGCTGAACCAAATTTTATTTGTAATATATATATATATATATATTTTATTTTTATGAATTAGGACTGACATGTTTTTTTTTTCACTTGTGGTATGTTTGACATTGCGACATCTTAAACTCGTTGCTGAATCAGCGAGCTGAATCTTGAAATGGCTCCTGATACTTGAACCAGCAACGAGCATTGGTCGTTGAATTTAGTGAGGACTGCAGGCCGTCGTTGAACCAAATTTATTACGATATATATAAATTTTTTTAAGTGAATTAGGACGAACAATTTTTTATTTCTTTTATGTTATTTTTTTTTCCTTTCCTTTCGTTGCAGAATACCAAAAATCAAGTCGGTGGTGTAAGGGTCGGGTTGCGACATTGAGAGACATACGGGCGACAAAACATACTTTGTCGTTTGCGGTATTTGGAAGAAGAAGTGTGGTGGTGACAAAGGCATTGCCGGGTAGGGGGAGGAAGGAGTTTCCATGGGTCACAGCAGTGCACTCGGAGTTGGTGGATGAGTTTTACTGCTTTAAGTAGGCGGGTATGAAAATGTCTCAAACCATTGTAGGGACCATGGCTGCTCATATCATTAAACATACGAAGGAGGAGAATGGGAGACTATTCGTGGACAATAAGGGTAAGGAGATAAAAATGAAAATGACAAAACGATGGACGCAACGGTTTTGCGAAAAACACAGTATTGTGACAAGGGCTCAAAAAGGAAAATTACAATTAAGCCCGGAGAATGAGAAATACATCGAAAAAACAGTAGCATATCACATGGGCGAATTAAGAGGATTTTTATCTGGTAAGTTTTTTGAACATTTGTATAACTCATTGCTCTATGCTGTAATACATGTTACATATATTATTCTAAATTTTGTTTTTTAAGGTTATAAATGCAAATAAGCGAATGAAAGTAGTTGCCCCAACCATCATACTTTTTTGTGTTGTGTTTTACTTACAATTTTATGTGTTATTGTGATTATAGGTCGCTACAACGAGGATCTAGTCGAAAACATGGACGAAACCCACATGGTTGTAAATATGGATAACAAAAAGACGTTGGGTTTTCGCGGGGACGAGGTGGTCAAATACGCGGATGTTGCCGGAGGTGGAGAGTCGATGACTTTGATGGTTCGACTCACGGGCGGAGTGAACGCCCGAATTGAATCTCCTATGTTAATCTTCGCCAACAAGCTCCGTAATTACCCGATCAAGGGCATCCACGATGACATACCAGGTGTTTTTCTTTCCCTAAGAATCTTTTTTCTTAAAAATATTAACGCTATTGTCTCACTTATTCTCCCTTGTACTCCACACCCAAAATATTAAATATGGGGTGATATGTTGTTTATATTGATTTCTTCCCATACACTATTCGCCCTCTCTCTCCCTCCCTCACTCAATATCTTTTCCCACTCTCTTTTGTAGGAGTTTGTTACCGTACCGGGCCGAAAGGTTGGAACGACAAGACGGTCTTCCCACAATGGATCGCCGAACCGAGGTCATACCAAGGAGACCGTGATGGGCGTGGAAAGGTTATATTTGTGGACAACTGTGGCGGTCATAATATGTCCGAGGAATTAAACACCGCTTTACGTGCAAAGAGAACTACACTCCAATTTTTTCCTCCGTGTGCAACGCATTTAGTGCAACCTGCCGATTCATTTGTAATTTCTAAAATCAAAGAAGTGTGGTCAAGAAAATGGGAAGATTGGAAGATGAAGGGGGTAGAGAGCCACAAGTCGTCCTTACCTAGGGGCCAAAATTGGTCTGGTAAGTTAGTTGGACCGGGTAAAGCATTTTTCTTAAAGTTGGCACGTGATTTGATACGAGAGGTGAACGAAATGAAGGACAAAAATGGCATTGGATGGGCACGAAAGGCGATGATCCAGTGTGGATTGTCAGTAAAGGATGGCAAATGGGAGGAGAGCATGCTTACGCAAGATTTGCAACTCATAATAATGAAATGGCGAAATCATTTCGATGGCGACGAGGTGCCACCTCCATCGGCTCCCGCACGAGATTTACTCTAACTCCTTCGAGAGGCCGACATTCAAGATGATGAAGCCACTCATGACGAAGACTTAGAGGAATACAGTGATTATGAGGCACTTTTTAGAGAAGTGGTTTAATTTGGAGTGGCGGTATAATAGATTATGGGCCGTTTGCCAAATCTTTTTATTAATAGTGTGGATTTTTTTGTTATTTTTTTTTATGTTTTTTATTATAGGTTGTAACAAATACTTTTATTTTACCGCAGTATGCAAAATACATTGTATTTCTTTCTTTGACGATGAATATTATCTATCCCTCTTTCATTTTTTGTTTTCATATTGTTTATGATATCTGAATGGCCAAAAATGTGGATGAAATGTATTTGTAGTGACGATGTAAAATCGTTTCTATGTTTGGATTATCGTTCTTCCATTCAGCGACGAGATAGTCTCGTCGTTGAGTACCATAAGACCTTGTTTTAACCCAGTGTTTGTGCTGAATTGTTAAAAAAAAAATGTCATTCAGCAGTGAGGAATTCTCGTCGTTGACTGGCATAATTAAAAAAAATACCATTCAACGACAAGATAGTCTCGTCGCGACGAGACTTTGTCGTCGCTGAGTACCTAAAGACCATGTTTTAACTCACTGTTTGTGTTGAATTGTGAAAAATGAAACATGCCATTCAGCAGTGAGGCATTCTCGCGTTGACTGGCATAATTAAAAAAAAAAATACCATTCAGCGACGAGATAGTCTCGTCGCGACGAGATTTTGTCGTCGCTGAGTACCTAAAGACCTTGTTTTGACTTAGTGTTTGTGTTGAATGGTGAAAAATGAAGCATGCCGTTCAGCACCGAGGAATTGTCGTTGTTGATTGGCAAGATAGAAAAATATACCATTCAGCGACGAGATAGTCTCGTCGCGACGAGACTGACTCGTTGCTGAATACCTAAAGACCTTCATTTGACCCAGTGTTTGTTATGAATGGTGAAAAATGAAACATGCCATTTAGCACCGAGGAATTCTCGTCGTTGCTTGGCAGAATAAAAAAAAAATACCATTCAGTGACGAGACAGTCTCGTCGCTGAGTACCATAAGGGAGAGAGAGACACAGAAAAAAAGGGAGATTGACTGAGATGAAATAAATAATAAAGTGAAAATAATGTGTCATATTCAAAAAAAAAAGTGTGAAAAACAATCACATGTGTGACAACGAAAATAGTTAACAATGACCACGCACTTCATCAAGTGAATCGCTTAACATTTACAAAACATGTAGAATTAAAATCACAGCACCCGTCATTGCAACAACATAAAAATGAATTACAATTTAAAAAACATGACATTAATACACTTGGAAATAAATTCAATCCTTTTCGCCTAAGAATGACAAAGAGGTTCACCGTAAAAAAACTACAATATGTACAACCAAAATATTTTTCAAAATTAAATAAAATTTTTGTCTACATGAACGAAATGTACATCGGCTATAAAAATTATCATTTGTAACAAATGATATTCTAATAACCTCCTCTAACTCATGTAAAAATGTGTTTGGAAGTACTAATATTAAATGGGGTAAAGATAAATCCATGACATTCCCACAATCTGTGCATTTGTTCCTCCATCACAATCAACTAACTGAATAAAATCCCATGCCTACAACAAAGAAAAAAATACAACAATGGAGTTATTTATAAAAATTAATGACATTAATGTGTAATTTTAATGGGGGAGTAAACGGGAGAGGGAAAGAGGGGAGTAAATGGGAGAGAGAGAAAGGGATGGTGTAAAAGAGGCGACAATACCCCACAACACGTCACAGTGCACAGCGGAAAACACCCAGGGATCTCCCCGTAGCAACAGCAGGAGCACACAGAATTCACAGACAAGTTGGGCTTTATTACTTGAAAAGAGAGTACAAGGTTGCGCTAGCTGCGTAAGTCTACTTCAGGTGTCATTCACTAGGTCTACTCGCCTATTTAAACTAGCTAACTGCTAGTCAACCTAGTACTATACAGCTGTACACGTGGACCTTCGCGGCCAATCCGAGATCTATCTAAACTTCCTTCTAGAACTATACAGTTCAATCTACACAATTGCGGCGTTGCTATGCTGCGCTGCTACGCCGCTGCGCTACTAGTTGCTACGCCGCTAAGTTGCTATGCTGCTATGCTGTGCTGGTCTGGAATCATAGCTGCGGTGCTCTGGAATCGCAACTGCGGTGCTCTGAAATCGCAACTATAGGAGCCTAGCCCTGGCTACTAAGTACCCAATTTTGTAACCCTGTTACAATGCCTCCCACTAAGGATTCAGCGTCCCGCTGAACTTTGGTTGAGTCAGGGAAACTGCAGTTGCCGGAGTATGTCATATGTTTCCTCGCGATACTCTTCGAACTCCTGGCGAAGGACGTCGAGTGATGTTGGAGCTGTTCACATCGGGTCTCCAGTAACGCGATGTGACGATCTGTAGCTGCCAACCGCCGCCGAGTAATTCGTTCCCGAACCTGATTTTCCGCTTCCTCCATGGGTACTGCGGTTTGCTACCGAACGTCCGCAGGTGCAGGCTCCTTGGGTGCCGGAGTCCTGGGTTCTCCGGGTTCAGCCCCTGGGGTAGCTTCCTCTGGTTCCTCGTCCGCCGGTTCCCACCGAGGCACCTTTCGTAATTTGAAGGACACGTGTTTTCTTGCAGCTCGGCCTGCTGCAGAGCATTCCTTCGAGCCAGCTTGAGTACTCGCACTTCAAGGGTGACTTCCGCTGGAGAGATGATGTCGTGGAGGAGGAAATCCCACAGGTGATAATGGCGAAGTAACCCGGGAACATCAATTCTGTACCTGTAGTTTTCCTCTACCACCTCTACGAACGGTAAGGTGTGAGGATTCTGTGCACATAGCCTTTATGATTATTCCCCAGGTCCTTGGTCCGCATGAAATTCCACGCTGGGTGTGACGGAACGTTGGTAGGGATGTGGATAGGATCTCCAGGCTTCCCTATACGCCATTCTTTGGGCCACTCTGAGGGGTCCCTATAAAACCTTTTGGCGAAGCTGAAGGCGAGGTCCGGATGCTGGGTGTCGACCGATAGTGGGAAGAGGTAGTCGGGAATTTCCTCTCCCTTTTCACTCTCCTCCTCCGAATTTCTTCGGTTTTCGCGGAAGAGAAACACATCATCACCACTGGGGTATTGTTCCTCCGCCTTCCTCTCCGCGCTTTCAGACGACTGCTCGTCTGGAGTGCTCTCCTTGTTTGGGTCCCGCGTCACCTCCAGATCTAAGGCGCGCTCCTCAATTGGCGGAGGCGTTGGTTCGCGTTCCGGCTCCTCCGCCTCCGACAGCTCATGATCTGCTTGAAGTTCCTGATCACCTTCCCGCGTTGGGGTGTATTCAGGGTCCTGTGAGTTCTCTGACCCCTCCCCTCCACTGGTCTCCGCCGGTCCTGCCTCGTAACTGACACTATCCTCCGGTTCCGGCTCCACTTCTACCTCTCTTCGCCTGCTTGCTTCCACCATGGCTTCCGCCGCCTTTAGCAATCTCTCGGGGGCGCTTGGGTCTCCTTGTCCCACCCGTACCAGTCTCCTCCTTTTCGAGGGTGGAAAGGACGACGACGCCATAGACACTGCTGAACCAAACAATTCTGGTAGCTCCAAAAGCGGAGGTAAACTAATTGTGCGGAGAGAAGCCGTTTCTAAGCTGCCGAGACTGAGTTGGTTGTGAGGACGAATGATGGTTGTGTTCCCGGGGGTTGAGGGTTTCAATTTTGGGCTGTGCGCAGCGTCGCAGCGTGCGAGGGTATCGCAGTATCCAACATGTCTAAAACTGCGCTGCTGCGGCGGAACCGAGGGTTCGTCGTTACCTACATAGTGAAACACAATTGCGCCGTTGCGCTTTCCTGTCAGCGCAGTGGTGATACTGCGATCCTCTGACGTCATCATGACCATGTTGCGCTGCGGTGGTTGCGCTGCTACAGCGCTGCAGTGTGGTAACATCGCCGCTGCGGTCCTTTGCCGCGTCCCCAATATTATTGCGATGGTTGCGCCACTGCGATTCGCCCCTTTGTTGCGGCCGCTGCAATTGCCCCTCGGGTAAAGCTGAGTGTCCTCACTCTGCAGAAACCGGCGCAGCAACTCCGGGGAATGCAGATCCCCCTCGTCCACCCAAGAGTCGTCCTCAGCACCGTAACCCTTCCAACGCACCAAGTATTGCGTGGAGTTAGAATTCCGAGAGCGACGTGACTTAAGGATCTCTTCCACCTCATACTCGTCTGAGGTACCTTGAACGGGTTGTAGAGGAGTATGCCGTCGTCGGTTAGGGAACACCGAATCAGGATCACGGAATGGTTTAAGGAGGGAAACATGGAAAACATTGTGGATATGCCAGTCCGTCGGGATATCCAACCTGTAAGCGACGTTGCCCACACGGGACAGAATTGTGAACGGGCGCGTGAACTTTGGGGCTAACTTTTTAGAGAGGGCTCCCGGCAAGGAGAGGTTTGCCATATTAAGGCGAACCTTGTCCCCCACACAGAAGACTATTTCCTTCCGGTGAGCGTCCGCCTGCGACTTTTGGCGATCCTTTGCCAGTTGGAGCGCCTTTGCCGCCTTTTCCAGGTTGCCTTGCAACGTCTTGGCAAAGTCTAAAGCAGCCGGTGTTTCGCAGTCCGCTACCAATAAAGTGTGGGGAAGAGTGGGTTGTCGTCCATTGAGGGAGAAAGGCGTAGCATTTGTTGACGAGTGGACTGCACTGTTGTATGCTACTTCGATTGCCGTTAAATGGTCCACCCAATCCGTTTGGTGCACCGAGACATAAGCCCGCAATGCTTCCTCCAAAGTCCGATTCACCCGTTCAGTTTGACCATCAGTTTGAGGGTGGTAGGCTGTGGACATGGCAAGCTGCGTTCCGCATAACGCAAATAGATTTTGCCAAAAGTGGCTCACGAATTTTCGATCGCGGTCGCTGACGATCCTTTTTGGAAGACCGTGATGGCGGAATATTTCCCGAAAGAATAAGTCCGCAATATCTCGTGCAGTAGCCGTAGTGGTCGTGGGTAGAAAATGTGCCATTTTCGTTAGGTAATCCACGACGACGAAGATTGAGTCGTAGCCCTCCTTCGTCCGGGGAAGGGCCACGATAAAATCCATCGAGATCGCCTCCCAAGGAACAGATGGTATTGGGAGGGGTTGTAACAGACCTTGTTGCCCTGAATCAGATTTGTTTCTATTACACGAGTCACACGTCCGGACATATTCTGCAATGTCTCGAGTCATGTTTGGCCAGTAATACGCTTCAGCGACACGTGCGGTTGTTTTATCTCGTCCAAAATGTCCACTGAGCGGCTCGTCATGACTCATTTGAAGAATTGCGTGACGAAGTGCCGTATTTGTCGGCACATATAGCCGTGTTGTCTTACTCGGTCTATACCGCCACATATCATTGGCAGTTCGAACGAGTACTTTCCGTTTGACAAGTTCCTTTAGTGAACCATCATCGCCGTAGGCGGCCTTTATCCGACTTAACCACTGTTCGTCCACTTGCACCGTACTGGTGACTGCGCTGAGCTTCTGATTTTGCGCTTCGGTCAACGCTGCGCTTTTCTCTTTCACAGAGTCTCCGTTCCTCTGCTGCGGTGCTTGCGGTTGTTGCTCCGCTGCCGGCGCAGCGACGTCAGGTCTTCTTGACAGCGCATCCGCCGGGTTCGTTTTGCCCGGCTTATATTCAATAACAAGTTCCGGACCGAAGGTTTGCAGGAACGTCATCCAGCGCACTTGTTTCTTGGACAACTTCGGCTGGGTTTGGAGATATTGTAAGGCGTGGTGATCCGTGATAACCGTGATCCGTTTTCCCTGAACGTAACACTTCCAAACCTCCAGCGCATTGATAATAGCTATTGTTTCCTTCTCATGGGTAGCCCAGTTCAACTCTGCTGCCTTTAGTTTGCGACTGTCGTAGGCGATGGGTTGAAGGCCTTTTCCTTGATCCTGCATAAGGATCGCTCCAATAGCCATATCGCTAGCGTCAGTAATTACCGTCCAAGGTAAATCCGGATCGGGAACAGCTAACACAGGGGCGGTAACCAACCGCTCCTTTAGCGTGTTAAAGGCTGTTTCTTGCGCCGCTTTCCAATCATAGGGCGCATCATTCTTGAGCAATTCCGTGAGCGGTGCAGCGATTTTTGCGAAACCTTCGACAAAACGTCGATAATAGGAGCATAGTCCGAGAAAGCTTCGTAACTCCGTAATATTCGCCGGCTGCGGCCACTCCTTTACTGCTCTAGTCTTGTTGGGATCCACTGCGATCCCGTCCCGGCTCACCACATGGCCTAGAAAGTCAATTTTCTCCTTAAAGAAGTCACATTTACTTCTTTTTGTACCCAATTCTGTAACCCTGTTACAGATGGAGTAACCACATGATTTTGAGTGTAGGGAAGAGGAAATGGGAGAGAAAGAGGGAGATCGAACGTTAAACAGTACAACAATTTCAACGGGGGAGAGAGAATGAAAAAGAGAGAATAAGAGAGTGGGAGAGGTGGCAGCCTGAGAGGGTGAGGGAGAGGGAGAGTGTGAGGTAATAGATGAGAGTGCGACAAATTGTGAAGGAGAGAGGGAGAGGGAGAGGGGAAGGGAGAGGGAAAGGGAGAGGGAGAGGGAAAGGGAGAGGGAGAGATAAAGGCAGATGGAGGGAATGGGGAGAGGGAGATACATCGGCAGACCGAGAGGGTGAGAAGGAGAGGGTAAGGGAAAGGGAGATGGAATGTAAGAGAGTAGGGAAGGGAGAGTGAAAGAGAGAGGGAGAGGGAGAGGGGAAAAAGAGGGAAAGAAAGGTCAAAAGGGAGAGGGAGAGATAGAGGCAGATCGAAAAAAGGGAGAGGGAGAGAGAGAGTGGGAGGGAGATAATGTGGCAGATGAGGAGGGCGAGAAGGAGAGGGAGAGGGAAAGGGGGAGGGAGAGGGAGAGAGAGTGTGGAAGGGAGAGAGAAAGGGGGAGGGAGAGATAGCGGCAGATCGAGGGAGTGGGGAGAGGGAGAGGAATAGAGGAAGGGAGATAGTGAGGCATATCGAGAGGGTGAGAAGGAGAGGGAAAAGGAAAGGGACAAGGAATGTGAAAGTAACGAAGGGAGAGGGAAAGAGGGAGGGAGAGGGAGGGGGGAGGAGAGGGAAAGGGAGAGGGAATGGAGATAGATCGAGAGGGAGCGAGAGAGGTGAAGGGAGAGGGCATAAACAAGAGAGAGCACATTGTAAAAAACTTTCAAAATTAAAAATGAGAGATTGGCATAGGTAGGTTTGGGTAAAAAACGAGCGTGAAAGAGGGGCGGAGGCAATGATAGGTAAATGGAGTGACGCGCCATAGAAGGAGCCGCCACGTGCGACCTCGAACCCATGACAATTAAACGAAGGTGGCGGCGGTATTTTCTCCTGCTTCTTCATGAAACGAATGAGAATGTGTTCGATTGACAAAATGACGACGCATCGTCAGATCCCTAAAAAAAAAATAAAAAAAATTGGATGGATGAGATTCGTTCAATAAGGGATCCATTTTTTTGTGGATTATGTGCATTTGGCGTTAAGCCGTCCCAAATATCATCCACGACAAATGTTGTTTTTCATTCTAATTATTTTTATTCATTAATTGTAATTTGTGGTCCATTGTTACTTCGACCCCTTCTAAACGTATACATTAATTCTAATTTGGAGTGAAATCACCTATAAACACCATATTAGAATAAACATTTACGCTATATTCGTTTGTTGTACCGAAATAGTGTACATATTGACGCTAATCGAACAAAATGCATGTTATACTGTTTATATAAACTGAACAGCAAAAAATCACATGAATCAAGAGTACGCAGTTTTAAAACGGTTTACGTGGACGTGTTAAATATGAACAGTTCAATGCTTTAACTGTAACATCATGACTTCGCACATGCGAATATATTTTACGTTCACACTGCAGAACAAGCGATTATAGGAGATCGTGTGCGAACGAGATTTTTGGAGACAAGAGTCAACCAATTTTTTCAGCGCACGTTCATATGCATGCGCGTATAATTTATAAATAATTTAAAATCTTTTCAAGGAAAAAGGTACAAATATGTACCGTCTGACATTATCCGTACACCATACTAATTATACATTGTTGTACTTTCGGTATTGACGCTATTTTGTACGGAACCTCAATTATAGTCAAGGAAAAATTAAAATCACGTATACTATTTTGGGAAAAAAATCAAAATTTTAAGAACCCAATTTAGTGTCGTTGACACTAATAACGATGCGCGGTGTATTTTCTCCCATTTGTAATTAGACACTATACGGAACAAAATGTAAATCAGAGGTCACAAACGGTCAACCGAAACCGTGACCGACCGTTAACCGACCGCCCGCGCCGGATCCGGAACGGATTCGGTTGCCAAATTTTGGGTGTCCGGCGGTTACGGTCGGTTGATTCACCAGGAAAAAAAAACGGTTCGTTACGGTCGGTCAACCAAAAAACAAAAAAAAAAAATGAAAATTTGTACTGTCCCTATAATCCAACATTCTTGTACTTTGTACTCTTTGGCATTGTGGAAGTACAGGACATCATGATTAGCGTCGCAAATTTGACACGGTACTGGAGTAAGCTATTTATTTCGCAAATCAAAGGGAACGCGACAAAGCGTCGCAAATTTGACACAGTAGTACACTATTCATTTCGAAAATATTAGGGAACGCGACAAAGCGTCGCAAATCTGACACGGTAGTACAATATTCATTTCGCAAATTTTAGGGAACGCGACAAAGCGTCGCAAATCTGACACAGTAGTACACTATTCATTTCGCAAATCTTAGGGAACGCGACAAAGCGTCGTAAACCTGACACGGTAGTAACACTACCCATTTCGCAAATCTTAAGGAACGCGACAAATCGTAATTATTGGCTTATTCCGTCGTACATTGATTAATTTTGTAATTTTTCGGTTACGGGCGGGCACGGTTGGTAGCGAAAAATCAAGATTCGGTTAATTTTTTATTTCGTAAACGACGGTCGGTTAACGGTAAACAATTTTGGAGCGTGACAAAACTCGGTCAGGCGTCGGTTTCTCAGATTTTCAAATAAAAAACGGTCAGTTTCGGGTATGATTTTTTTTTACTTTTGCGACCTCTGATGTAAATCCTAGTGTTGTGTATCGGTAAAAAAATTATCGTGATAACACCGATACCGATAGATATCGGTTATCGAACGGTGTGAGGTCACGATATATCGGTGAGAGACCAACAAATTCCATATCAATGACAAAAAAAATATAGTATGCATACAATAGTACTATATAACATACTATATTATATTATTGACTCTATATAGCGTGGCATGCCATGTATAATGAATCTGTTCCGTATCTGTTTAACAAAAAGTTATTACGGACAGTGCAGCATATAAACGTCGACAAATTTAAAACAATACTTAATAATTTTCAAAGTATAGTACACCGCCAATCGTTATTAGCGTGTAAGTTTTTTTAGCGTATACGAATAATTAGTGTTGTTTACGCTAATTGGGAATTTGGAAATTTTCGAAGAAATCGTCTATTCTAATTAAGAATTAGGTTTTTTTTTTAAATAGTGTGGATAATTCTATTTGAGCATAAAAATAAAAAAAGCGGGACGGAATTAGCGTACACAACGCTAATAACGATTGGCGGTGTAGCGAAACGGAAAAAATAAATTACATTGTAGCTTTTTAAATCATTTTTTTTTAAACAGACGTACAGACGAACAGAGCAGACGAACACATCTGTCAGACTGCCGCCATTTACTGCAACCTATTGCCACCATCTTTTGAAAATTCAGAGGCACTTATTTGAGTAAATATTTGGTTTTTAAAAAATAGTAAAAATCTTTATTTATTCATCTTATTGATTATCAAAATAAAGCAACATTGTAGGAGGAGAGGAGGATAAGATACATATAATTTTTGGTGAAGAGGTAGAGGAGATTCAAAATTTTGAATTCGGAATTTAGTGTTGAAATATAATGTCGCATTTTTGCAGTAAATTATAGTGATAGAATTCAATGTGCACTAAATTTCCATGATAGTAACTCTTGTGCTAGAATCCCTACACTAAAATTTAGTTTTGAATCTGAGTGGTAAGTGTCGCACTAAATTTCATTGCTAAAATGCACCGCCAAACCAGTGCTACACTAAAATACTGTATTGAATTTCGGTGGAAAAGTTCAGTGCTGGGTGCTATGATGAATTTCAGTGCTCTATATTCAGTGCTTAAGTAATAAGTACTTAATAAAAAATAAAGAAATTTTATAAAATTAATAAAGAAATTTATAATTAATAAAGTGCTTAAATTTAGTGTTGACCGTTCAGCGCTCAAATTCAGACCTAGAAAACAGTACGCACTGAATTTTAGAGCTGAAATAAAGTGCTAAGATTCAGTGTCGAAATATAGTGTTGTGCTGAAATTCAGTTTTGGAATTCAATGTTGAATAAGAGAAAACCAGTGATAAATCTCACGACAAAACTTAAGTGTTCAATTTCAGTGGTAAAATAAATTGTCGAGTATTAAAATACAGTGTAAAAACCAAGTGCCCAAATATAGTGTTGAATTTTAGTGCTGACATTTAGTGTTAAAACCTTTTTTGTGTTCAAATTCACTGTTAAAAGACTTTGCTGCATTGGATTCCAGTGCTAAAAGCATCTTATAAAGTTATAAATTTAGTGTTGCACTGAAGTTTAGGATTGAAGATTCTAAAGCTTGGTGCTAGAATTCAGAGTTGAATTACGGTGCTAAATTTTAGTACTTAAATTCAATGTTGCACTAAATTTAAATGCTGATGTCCAGTGCTAAAATATAGTGCGCAAATTCAGTGGTACATTAAAATACAATGTTTAATTCCAAAGGGTAAACCTATCGTTGCAATAGAGTGTTGCACTAAAGTTTATTGTTGAGCTGAATTTCAATGCTTACATTTACAGCTGCAAAAACGTATTAAATTTCAAGTTTGGTGCGGTGATGAAATCCATTGTCGAAATCCATTGTTTGTGCACGATCCATTGCTACGTTGAAATTCATTGTTTAATTATGGTGATAAAATTCAATGCTTTAAAAGATGATATCGCACTAAATTTAATGCTTTAAAGCGTGCTTAAAACCAGTGTTGCACTGAATTTAATTTATAAGATTTAGTGTTATAATTTAAGCCAAATTATAATGCTTAAGTTATGTTTTTCAAATCCAATGCTAAAATTTTGTGCTGCATTGAATCGCAGGGCTAAAATCCTGTTTTAATATAAGCCCAAATTTCAAATTATGTATTTATTTTGTCCGACCTTATTGCGGATCGTTTCTAAAATGGACTGAAAATGCATTAAAGTAAAAAACCAATATATACAAACACTGGAAATCATATGAGGGCGTAGCTAACTTTGAAAAAAAAAACAGTCAAAAGGACATTTTGGACGGGTAGAAGAGAGTGGAACCCATGTAAAACCCCCTTAAATTAGAAATAATGAAGAAAAAATCGCGATTTTTTTTCCGAAATCGGGGGGAAGTGGGTCCGCCGAGCGTCCGGGGAATAACACGCACAATTGAGCGTATTAGGGTAACATTCCATTAGGCGGTCCCAGTAAATGTACGGACAAGTCTACTGACAGCGTTTACTGGAAGTCCGCTCCATTATGTCGGGCCAGTAACAAACATTCCTCAATTATGATTGGCGCCACATAGGTTACATCCAGATTCTAAAAATCTTAAAATAATCTACAAACACGATATCTGTACCAAATATCTGTACGACCGGAGGTAGTTAATGATTTGTGCATAAAGTTTTCGGCCAGATTTTGACTTTGAATATAGAAATCGAAATTTGGAAACGGAATGGCAAAAGGACGAGGCAAACTTTGAAGGTCGCGGCAAAACCTTGAATGTCGGTGGATGTCAGACGGAGCGTGCGAGGATATTTTCAACCTGACATCCATCCTGCGTGGCAGACGGCACATGGCCTGTACGACGTGCACGCCTGTGATCCCTTGATCAAAGTAGATATGTATTTGTTTTTTGACGTGTACCAATGGCAATTATCTCGTGGGCCCCAACTCTCCTCGCGAGGAGAGTTGGGGCCCACGAGATGATGTGCCCGATTGCTTCGCGGATCTAAAATAGTGAAACATCCAACGGTCAGGAATCACTCCTACATCACTGGAGCTTCCCGACAGCTTTCCAGTAGCGATGTTTCGTCTTACAAAAAAAAAATGATGGTACGGATATGTACGGTGATGTACGAATACGTACGGCGTCCAGTAGCAAACCTCACTTTTCGTCTAATGGAAACATACCCTTAGGGTGGACTTCCATTAGGCGTCCCAGTAATTGTACGGAAATTTTTACTGAAGGGCGTGCCTTCCATTAGGTCGCGTCTGTAAACCTGCGTGGCTCATTCTGGTTGGTAACACGTGATTTAATATTCGATGCTTAAAATCTGGAAAGAATCTTCGAATGCAATGTCAGAACGCAATATCTGTACGAGCGGAGGTAATATCTGTACCAGTGGAGATAATATCTGAACCAGCGGAGGTAATTAATGACTCGTACAGAGGGCATTAAATGTACTACCCAAAATTTCAAAACGCAACGACAAAAAGGCGGCGGCAAACTTTGATGGAGGGAGCGTGACGGAATAATTTCGGCGGATTCGCAGCCACACTGGCGAAAGGCACATGGCCCTTGCGACGTGTACGCACATACACGCGCGCTCATCGTGGATTCTTTTTAGCTTTTCCACGCGGCCTATTTTTACACGTTCTGTATTCGATAATTGTCCTCACTGTGCACGGTCTTAGAAAACTGTAGGTTAGTGACGCGGCATCACGGATATAAAGTGTAATTAAAATCCGACGGTCCTAATTTACGCCTACAACCTTGGACAATTTTCTGTAATGTTGTTTTCGTTGAAAAAAATATATTTCTGTACGAACCTGTACCAAACGGTACGGCCTCCAGTAAAAAACCCCACTTTTTCGCTAATGGAAGTCCACCCTTAGTCGTTCATTTATCTGGACAGTCCCTACAATCAGAGGTCGCAAACGGTCAATCGAAACCGTGACCAACCGTTAACCGACCGCCCGCGCCGGATCCGGAACGGATTCGGTTGCCAAATTTTGGGGGTCGGGCGGTTACGGTCGGTTGATTCACCAGGAAAAAAAAAACGGTCGGTGTCAACCAAAAAACCAAAAAAAATGAAAATTTTGTACTGTCCCTATAATCCAACATTCTTGTACTTTGTACTCTTTGGAATCGTGGAAGTACGTGACATCATGATTAGCGTCGCAAATCTGACACGGTACTGGAGTAAGCTATTTATTTCGCAAATCAAAGGGAACGCGACAAAGCGTCGCAAATTTGACACGGTAGTACACTATTCATTTCGAAAATCTTAGGGAACGCGACAAAGCGTCGCAAATCTGACACGGTAGTACAATATTCATTTCGCAAATCTTAGGGAACGCGACAAAGCGACGCAAATCTGACACAGTAGTACACTATTCATTTCGCAAATCTTAGGGAACTCGACAAAGCGTCGCAAGTCTGACACGGTAGTAACACTACCCATTTCGCAAATCTTAGGGAACGCGACAAATCGTAATTATTGGCTTATGCCGTTGTACATTGATTAATTTTGTACTTTTTCGGTTACGGGTAGGCACGGTTGGTCGCGAAAAATCAAGATTCGGTTATTTTTTTTTTTCGTAAACGACGGTCGGTTAACGGTTAACAATTTTGGAGCGTGACAAAACTCGGTCGGGCGTCGGTTACTCAGATTTTGAAAATATAAACGGTCAGTTTCGGGTATGAATTTTTTTGACTTTTGCGACCTTTGCCTACAATTATCGTCGATAGTTATCGTTATAGGTGTTATCACTAATCAACAACCGATAATATCGGTTAATTATCGGTGATTACACCGATAGCGATATATCGTACCAATATATCGATTATCAGCAACCCAAAAACAGGCCTTTTTTTGCTAAGGGAGATGTACCACTACACCACTCATTATTATTAGTATTAATAAGTCGCTACTACTAATAGCCGAAAATCACAAAATATCGCTAACAACATTATTTAAATACGTGGACTATAACCTGCCACGTCTCCTTGCATTAAATAGTATTATTAATCATAATTTTCCATTTACACTACACCGCGAATCGTAATTAGCGTTATTAACGCTAATTCCGTCACCACAAATTTTGACCCAAAAACCTTAAAAAGAGTAAATAACTCTAAATTTTTCTTTACATTATTCAAGGTACTCTTTGAATCAGCGATAACAACTCTACACCGCGAATCGTAATTGGAGTAATAAAAAAAAATAGAGTAAAAAAATAAAAAAAAAACATTTAGAGTAATGAACTCTAATTTATGTGATATAACTTTTTCACAGAGGAAGTTTACTCTAATTTATTTAAGTACTATATATTGGGTTATGTCGGCAATAAATTTCCGCGCTGAAATTATAAACACTAAATTACGTAGACGTACAAAATTTGTCAGTCCGTATAGTTTTGACGTCGTTACGACGCTAATAATATTTGTTGCGCTGAATGTTAGTTAGTGTTCACACTGACGACGATGCTGTCGACGGACGAAAGTTATGCGAACGACTTTTTTTTGATGTGATTCATTTTTCGTTTAGTGCGATTTCAAGTGTAATCACAATTTTATTAAATCAATATTTGTACCTTTTCACTTTAAAAAGTACAATTTTGCACGGTCGAACGTCTTCCGTACTCCACACTACTTAAAACGAACCTATATTACAATTTTTTACGATTATTAAACTTAACTAAATTAGAATAATGAAAAAATTAGAATCGTTTACTCTACTTGATGTGATAGAGTCGAAATTTCGAGCGACCGAATTAGAGTAATTTACTCTAATTACGATTCGCGGTCTAGTATAGTTCCATTTTAAATAGTGTGGCTAACGTACAGAACTGTACCGTATTAACTGAAATGTACAAAAAAATATTTGATACATGCCGTTATGATGTACCTGCGTTTTCACAAACTGCGTAGTGCAAACGTCATAATGACGTGAAAATGTACGTTTTGACAGAATGCGTTTTTACAAACCGCGTAGTGAAAACGTCATAATACTTTGTACTCTTTGGTATCGTGGAAGTACGTAACATCATGATTAGTAGTGTTGTGTATCGGTAAGGATTTACCGATAACCGATATGGACCTTTTGTCGGGTTCCCGATAATCGATATATTGGTACGATATATCGACATCGGTCTTATCGCCGTTAAGTAGCCGATAATGTCGGGTACTTATCGGCAATAATGCCGATAACGATAACTATCTGCGATAACTGTACGGACCGTACAGATAAATGTACGGTCTCTACACGCAACTGTACATCGTATTCCCCGGACGCGCAGCGGACCCCCTTACTCCCGATTCCGGTAAAAATCGCGATTTTTCCATCATTATTCCTAATTTAAGGGGGTTTTCAAAATTCTTGCTGCCAAAATTTTCAAAATATGGCGTCAGGAAATGGCGGCACTCTGACAGGTCTGTTCGTCTGCTTCTTTCAGTCTGTTCGTCTTTTTTTGGAAAAAGTTTGATTCATAAATTTTACTCTCCATTTTATTTTTTTTGTTTCGATAGTATAGTTTTATAACAATAAAGTACTAACTTATATTGTCTACGTTTATGTGTAGCGCTGTCCGTAAAAATTTTCAGTTAAATAGATACGCGGAACAGATTCTTATACATGGCATTCCACGCTATAGAATGAAAATAATATAATACAGTATGCTATATAGTACTACTGTATGCATACTATATTTTTAAAAAGTTATCGCCGATATGGAATTTGTTGGTTCCAGACCGATATATTGGGACCTCTGACCGTTCGATAACCGATAACTATCGGTATCGGTGCTATCGCGATAGGTTTTTTACCGATACACAACACTATTGATTAGCCACGCAAAATCTAACACGGTTCATTTCGCAAATCATAGGGAATGCGACAAAGCGTCGCAAATCTGACACGGTAGTACATTATTTATTTCGCAAATCTTAGGGAACGCGACAAATCATTGTTATTGGCTTTCATATGTCGTTCATTGGTTAATTTTGTACTTTTTCGGTTACGGGGGGCACGGTTAGTCGCTTGAAATTGAGTTTCGGTTATTTTTTTTTTTCGTAAACGACGGTCGGTTAACGGTTAACAATTTTGGAGCGTGACAAAACTCGGTCGGGCGTCGGTTACTCAGATTTTGAAAATATAAACGGTCAGTTTCGGGTATGAATTTTTTTGACTTTTGCGACCTTTGCCTACAATTATCGTCGATAGTTATCGTTATAGGTGTTATCACTAATCAACAACCGATAATATCGGTTAATTATCGGTGATTACACCGATAGCGATATATCGTACCAATATATCGATTATCAGCAACCCAAAAACAGGCCCATTTCGGTTATCGGCAAATCCTTACCGATACACAACACTAGTAAATACGAACTGAACTCAACTCCATGACCTAGAACGACTTTACTGACTTACGAAATAAAAAACGCACGGCAATGTGCGCTATGAAACTGTCATACAACATTACAAGCATATAATATTATGTACACCTCAAATCGTAATTAGAGTAAATAACGCTAATTCGGTCGCCCTAAATTTCGACTCTTTCACCTTAAATAAAGTAAATGATTATAATTTAAGGTAAGGTTTAATTAGCATAACAAATTATAATATAGGCTTGTTTTAAATAGAATAGAGTACGGACGACGTTCGACCATGCAAAATTATACTTTTATAGGTAAAAAGGTACAAATAATGATTTAATAAAATCGCGCTCGCACGTGAAATCGCACTAAACAAAAAATAAATCACCTTGAAAAAAAAGTCGTTCGTATAACTCTCGTCCGTCGACAGCATCGTCGTCAGTGTGAACATTAACTGACATTCAGCGCGACAAATAGTACATAATGACGTCAAAACCATACGGACTGACAGATTTTGTAAATCTACGTAATTTAGTGTTCATAATTTCAGCGCGGATAATTTTTGTTGATATACCCCAATATGGAGTACTTAAATAAATTAGAGTAAGGGTGGCGTTCCATCAACAAATTATGTAATCGTACGAACACCATTACAAAATGCTACACTTTTAATGCTGTTCTTTAGCGTGCAGCGTCTGTAATCCACGTGCTAAAAAATGAGTGCTACCACGTAAGATAAGTTCGTATATTGAAAATCGTCAAATATTTTTTATACCGACCAACTTCAACTTGAAATCGTCATTTGCATACCATGTACGTGCGGACCAGGGCATCGTACCACACACATTTTGTACTCTTTGCAAACGCTTATCATAGCCTATTCTCACTGGAAAAAAAATCACTTCCGCAGCAGACGGACGTTCGAATAATGTGTGGCTTTCCGAGCACCGACTTTGTAGATTTCGGAAGTTTTCGGAAAACCGTACAAACGAACTTCCTCAAAATATTGTCGGATATTGAAGTAGGGTAAAAGTTGCGTCTTTTTGTGAAACAGGCCAACGGTAACCCGAAAAGTTGACGTAGGAAAAAAACATCCGAACAGCTACTTCATTGTACTCGCGCGAAAAAGCTGCAGGCAAGTGCTGAAAGGAGTAAGTTTGAAAATCTGCACGTTTGTTTTCGCGCCTTTGTTTCATGAAGTCAAAGCATGCAAAGTGTCACAAATCACCTTCAATCGGAGTTACGTGCCAAAATTTTGGTGTGAACTAGACCCGTTTTCCGATGAGTTTTCGGAAAATCATCGGAATGGGCAAAAAATTACAAATGCTCCGGTGGGCATAGGCTATCAGATGCTTGCTCGTTATTTTTAGGGTTTATGCTTTTTCGCGTGACGACTGAGCGCTTCCACACATAATGGTCGGTAACAAAAATAGCGCGACGAAAGCTCGTTACGAGATCACTTTCGTGATTTTCGTTGAATTTTTTAATGCATATATCATGTGCGAAATTTTTCGATTTCCGTTGGTTTGCCGTCGTGACACGCACATTCATTATCCAACACGTCGTGACTCAATTTTTTTTGTAAATGGTGATGTACCTCCTCGAGGTACATCACCATTTACAAAAACTTTCAAAGCGAATGCTTCGCGAAAAAACATCCAACGGTCATTGTTACCTCCCATAACTTTGGAGAATATTGGCAAGATTCGTTGTAATGTTGTCCGTGTATAAAAACAAAATAAGAGGTACGGAATAGTATGGATAGGTCCGGATTTCTGTAAACAACCTCATTTGTCGTCTGATGGAACGCCACCCTAAACTTCCTTTGTGAAAAAGTTCAATCACGTAAATTAGAATACATTACTATAATTATTTTCCTTGGCTATTTTACTCTAATTTTTTCATTACTCTAATTACGATTCGCGGTGTAGTGCTCCGTATTGTCAAGAAATCGCAATGAACCGATATCGATAGTTATCGGTTATCGAACGGTGAGAGGGTGCCGATATACCGCTCCGAGACCAACAAAACGGTAAGTAAAATAAATATTGTACGGTATGTAATAGTAGGGTTTATAATTTATTGTATTGTATTCCTTTATCGTATATAGGGTAGCATGCCCCGTATGACAATCTGTTACGTGCTCTATATAACGTGAATTTAGTACGGACAACTATCCGTATATATGTATGGAAAAAATTACAATTATCGCCGATAGTTATAACACCGGTACCAATATATCGTGCCAATATATCGATTATCGGTAAGCCGAATAAGGGACATATCGGTTATCGGCAAAACCCTACCAATACACAACACTACAGTACAGTACACTGCCAATCGCTATTAGCGTGGAAGTTTCTTTAGCGTATATGAATAATTACTGTGGTTTACGCTAATCAATAATTTTAAAATTTTGAAAAAAAACATACATTCTAATTGTTTAATAATTATAATTTAGGTCTTTGAAAAATGTAAATGTCGGTCGCAAACATGCTTACACTCATATAGGTATTTTTACAAAATGTGACAAATCGTACACAAATTGTACGTTCACACTGTCGAAACGTGGTTGTTGGTCGAATATATGCGAACGTGATATTTGACAACCCGATTTGATCCCCTTTTTAGACTGCACATTCTCATGCGTCCGCGGCTACTAAACATAATGAATTGTACTTTTTCACTTAAAAAGGTACGGTTTTGTACGGTCTTATCTGATCGTACACCACACTATTTAAAAGATGACATACTTCCATTTTGTACGGTACACCGCGAATCGTAATTAGAGTAATGAAAAAATTAGAGTAAAAAAACAAAAAAAAAAAATTAGAGTAATGGACTCTAATTTATGTGATATAACTTTTTCACAGAGGAAGTTTACTCTAATTTATTTAAGTACTCTATATTGGGTTATGTCGGCAATAAATATCCGCGTTGAAATTATGAACACTAAATTACGTAGATGTACAAAATCTGTCAGTCCGTATAGTTTTGACGTCATTATGACGTTAGTATTATTTGTCGCGCTGAATGTCAGCTAATGTTCACACAGACGACGATGCTGTCGACGGACGAGAGTTATGCGAACGGCTTTTTTTCGATGTGATTAATTTTTCGTTTAGCGCGATTTCACATGCGAGCGCGATTCTATTAAATCATTATTTGTACCTTTTTACTTAAAAAAATACAATTTTGCACGGTCGAACGTCGTCCGTACTCCCCACTATTTAAAACGAACCTATATTACAATTTTCTACGCTAATTAAACTTCACCTAAATTAGAATAATGAAAAAAATAGAATCGTTTACTCTATTTGATGTCATAGAGTCGAAATTTCGAGCGACCGAATTAGAGTAATTTACTCTAATTACGATTCGCGGTGTACTTGGAAAATGACCCTAAATGGCGTACAGAAAAAAATAGAATAAGCTACGCTATTGGAGAATAAAGAATAAAAAAAGCGGGACGGAATTAGCGTACACTGCGCTAATAGCGATTCACGGTGTATGTTATGGCATGGAATTCCCCCCCTAATCACGGCCTTGCAGCCGCGTACTCAAATGTTTGCACTTCGAGATGTCCGCACTTTTAGATGGTCCGCACTTTTAGATGTCCGCACTTTTAGAACATATATTATACCGGAGATTCGCTCAACGCATACATGCAGACGCTTCTATCAGGCGCCACGTGGCCGTCTGGGACTACTTGGTGCTGTTCTATGGCTGCCGCCCGCGTGTCAGTCTACGCGTCCTCTTTCTGCTCACAGCGGATTGCTGATGGCGGAGACAGGGTACCTCCATCTGGAAGCCTTTTGACGCCGTGGAGTGGAAACTCTCTGAGAGCGGAGAAAAGACAGGACTTGTTGACAACTGCCTGGAAGTTGCGGCCGGGCCGACCGATTTGGTCCGTCCAGTTGAGAGCTCAGAGAGGGAAGGGAAGAGGAGAGGAAGAAGATGAGGAGGAGGAGGATGAAGAGGAGGGGAGTGCTTTTTGGGAAGGGCCCGAGGGGCAGAAAAAGTTAAGAGAGATAGAAGAACTGAAGGAGCTTCTGAATGAAGCAAAAGTGATGGAGGAACAGATTTTGAGAAGTCAAGATGGGGAAGGAAATAGTGGAAAGACTGAGGCGGAGTTAGCCGATGAGAGGGCTGCAAAACTGAGAGAAGAATTGGCAAGAGTAGGTCTTTTGCTGACCCTTGTGAATGTGACTGCTGAAAGTTTTGTTTTTTTTTTGGGTCTCCAAGGTAGGCAATAGAACTGCTACACTCTTTTGGCCAGGGATATAAACATTTTCTGAATTAAAATCAGGGCTCTTGATATTGTCCTGTACTGTGTTTGATTGCTGATGTGGAAATTGCAAAATCGTATGAGATGGGCCATTAGGTTTGCGCCTTATCGTCTTTCAATGATAGATCGGAATGCGGTCAACACTGGCTAATCATTGCCAGGTTTTAAATGTTTACTGGTGTTTTCAATTGCTAGACCTCAGTTAAGTAGTTACAATATTTTGATTGCATTTTGCAAAGTGTATGATTCTCAATGGCTCTCATCTTTCTCTCTCTCTCTCTCTTTTCTTGCTTGAAGGTGCGAGCTTCAGCTGAATGTGAAGATCCCAAGTATTTTAGCTATATATTGATGGCACGTGGCTGCATCTCCTTGGCAGAAAGCAATGGAACAAGTGGAGAGACGGAAACAGGCTGAAGCAATGTTTCAGCTTGGACAACGAGCTTATGGCCGGGGTGTTTATGACAAATCAGTGGAAATTTTTGAAGCTGCTTCAGAGAATATTGATCAAGGCTCCAACCTTGCTGGTGAGGTAGGAACAAAATGTACAATTTGAACATTTTCCTTTTATTGTTCGGAAAGCATGCAAAAAATGACACACGCCGTGAATTCCAAGAAACGCTCAATCCTGGTTTTGTTGTTTTCAGCGAACTTGACGCAATCGGTCAATAGATCTCAACGATTCAAAAGTTATTTCTCGTTTCCAGTTCCTGTTACCTAGTTGTTTCTTATTTTCTGGTTTTCCAAGCCCTTTTCAACGAAGGGACTCTTGGACCAGTCAATGAATTGCAGCATGAACCATTTCTGGGCATTTTGGCCATTCACAAAATGGAAGAACGTTTCAATCATTCTATGCGACTTTCTCCTATCACCTGTTCTCCTCTTTCTGACGACTCTAGTCCCTGTCTTACTTTGTCAGTCTCACGCCATGTTTTTGAATATTACAGCCCTTAATTATCAGCTTGACATTGCATGGATATGGTTCCACATGCAGATCCAGATCTGGCTCGCTATGGCATATGATGCCAATAATAGGCATGCAGATTGTATCGCGCTTTATAAGAAACTTGAGGAGAGGCATCCCAGCAAGAATATTCGAAAGCAGGCGGCACATCTCCGCTATATCACCGAAGCACCAAAATTGAAAATTTCCAAAGAAGAAATATTGTCCATTCCCCTTCTCGACAGTGACAACAATAGGTGGGCAACTAACGGAGTTGTGGAAGCATGGAATTTGAAGCTCTAGCTTTTACATGTTGTTTGCGACAGTGTTCTTGTGTGATTGGCTTGAGCGGGGACTGGGCCTCTCAGTTTGAGAGTTATTCGACAGATAGGGCCGGTATGAATTATGATTCCCAAAGTCGCGGTAAAAAATAGAGATAGAAATTTTTCTAGGTCATTGGGCAGCTTTTATGGGGTTGTGGTTGAAATAGTCTTTTATTCGTGATGTAAAATTCATGTCTGATAATGTTTGGGCTATGGTGGACGGTTTATGTTTTATTTTTGCAGCTCAACAAGGACATGGAGTGAGATGGTCCGAGAGAAGAAGAAACCACGACAATCACAAGTGAAGAAAGAGGACCCTTCAGATATTTGGTTGGTGTGGAAACGGCCACGCTGGGAGCGTTCGCCGTACTTTTGGGTCGCTGTTACTGTTTGGTTAACAGCTGTCGGTGTGTCTTTGGTTTTTCAAAGTTAAATGTTTAATCGATCATCCATTAGTTTTAACAGAGTATTCGGGTTTAGTTTATCTGTGACTTTCTCGATGAGAATGTATTCGCAAGATATCCTTAATAGCTTGAATGATCGAGTTAGCAAGTGTCATTTGCACAGTTAGATTTAAGGAGATAATAGTATGTCAGGTTGTAAGTAGATACTGTACAGTCTTCTTATTCTTTGTTCTCCAAAATCGGATCGTTTAGTGGGAAGGAAGCTGTTTTCAAATAAATTGTTTATTGAACTGTTCAAACAGCATCGCATATATGAAACATGTCCGCTGTGGTTTCTCCCTGTATTGTGCTACCAAACCTTCGGGCCTAGTCTGTGGGGGTACGGAGTAAATACTGTCGTTTGTGTTCAAATGTCAAACAAGCTTTTACCATAGGAAAATTGCTGATGCCAGCCAAAATTGGAAACAAAAATTGGATATAAGCCCAATAAACTCAATCGCCCAAACACAAGGTTGATGACGGTAATGGTGTGATAATTAATGTATCACAGGTTGCCCTCGTACAAAGCGAGGGTAAAGGTAGAAACTCTTATCACTGTCAACAATGACGATTCAAGGATATTAATACCATACAATTTGCTGGGGGTGGTATTTCTGTTGGACAAAAAGTTCACTGAAGGTATCATGCCTCCTTGTCCATAGTCTATGGGTGCAATCCTCTCGCTTTCATTTGTAAAATTTTTAAAGCGTATCCATTTGTCACCAGGCGATCAGGTGCCTCGAGTATCAAAATAGCCAGAAGTGGCATCAAGCTTAACTTCATACCCTAAGTCAGGCCATGCAAAAAGGCTGGCAAACCCATTGCCATCACCGTCACAAATATCCCATTGCCCACCAGGAAGGCAGACCAGGCTTATGGGAAATGACACCATGTGAAGGAGACACAATGCACTCGGAACACAAAACACTAACTCACTCATATCATGCTTGTTCATTGAACAAAGGAACAGATAAACATATGTGCCAAGCCAAAGCTAGAAACCTGCTATGCACATCATACAAAAATCCTACACGATAAGCCATCTACAACATTTATAAATATAACAAATGGGAAGCTCCTGGTGCTTGAAGACAGCCCCGAATACTTCCACTGACCGGTCTTATGAAAAGAATGGCACACCAAATGAAGCCGAGTCAGATAATCCTGTGTCACTCTCAGAATCACTCTCAGATGAACCCCTTAGCTTCGTGCAACTTCATCCAGAAAACAAGCAGATCCCATATGAATCAGTCAAATGGAATTCTTACAAATACACCCTCCGGTGGTCACAAATACCTTAACATCAACACAAAGGGGCCCCACAAGTACCTGGTCACCAGTGACAGAGTCACTCGCAGACGAAAATACTGCTCCCTGTTTCATTTACAGCGTTACCACATAGATAGACGTTCATCCGTCACACTCACCAAGCAACCAAAGAACCTGTCGTCCAAGAATTATAAAAATCACAAAATTCGCAAATACCACCATAACACTTTTGCCAAAGCACAAAATCAAAAAAACCTAATCCAGGATGATCCTAATTTGGACAAGCTCAACGACCTTCCGCAGGCATACTCGCACAGAAACTTCCCCTCTGTACAACATACCGGGCCGAGAACATCAAAAAGAGGTAACCGAAATGAATGACTGAACTGTCACCAATCCCTATCTCTTGGCACGGCCTTCAAGAGCATACGTGGCACTTTCTTTTCTTTTCGAAGCAGTAACACTTGTAAGACCACTTTGCTATGAGCCTAAAAACTTCATGATAAACATCCTTGAACTTGCGTCAAATCTCAACCACCCAAATAGCCATCATACCCACTTAGCACTTCCAGCAGCTAAGCACCAAAAGAACACTCCATAGCCTGAGCATGAGCAAACTGTCTTAGTTTTATCACCTTAGTCTTGAT
Organism: Zygnema cylindricum; assembly: GCA_037447655.1. Classification (NCBI taxonomy): domain Eukaryota; kingdom Viridiplantae; phylum Streptophyta; class Zygnematophyceae; order Zygnematales; family Zygnemataceae; genus Zygnema; species Zygnema cylindricum. The sequence continues at coordinate 555,191 of JBBHKE010002698.1, read as the reverse complement.
CGAGTTAACCACAAGCCAATATTTGAAGAAAATCCCCGCAATAGCAACACGTCAAAAGTTATAACATGTCAACACAGGTTTGCTTCCATAGAACAACGGTCTTTTTGTAAATTCTTTGGTCGGTTCCCATAAAACGACCTTATTGACGTACGCCTCAGAGGCAATCCTCGTAAAGATGCCATACTTGTGCCTACTATCTCTACTTCTACATAGTCTCCTGGACGCATACTCACTAAACCTGAGGATATACCATTTGATTCCTCATCCACAATTGGAGAATCGGTGCAATAGTTATGTTTACCGCAATCCAAATCCTTTATTTGAACATTTGGGACTACCACTCTATGCCCTGTGTCATTTTTCCCAACAACCTCCCGTTCCGGAGCTCTTTTATTTACTCCCTCAACAAGGATCAACTGAGTTTGACCAATCTGGTTTTCATACCTTTGTCTTGTGCTTTTCCTAAAGGTTTCAATCATTTCTGCAAGTCTTCTCTTTTTGACATCATCACCTACATTGTCTACATAATGTCGATGTGCATGTGTTCCTTCCCTAAGACTAAAGGCAAACATGTACGCCATGTCGTAACCAACTTCCTCAATAAGGCTGAGTGTTTCAAGATGATCTTCCTCTGTCTCACCACAAAAACCTTGTGGAAACGCAAAACAAAAAAAATGTGAAAATTTGGAAATGTTAGCAGTCCTAGTGACTCAACAAAACTTTTAAGCTCACAACCTTCAAACTCACAACCTTCTAACTCACAACCTTCTAACTCAATCTTAAAACTCAAAACCTTCAAACCCACAGGATCTGCCCAAAAAATTGAATAGCAACTCACGATGCTAAGTTACAAACACAATTTTGACAAAAAAAACACTTCAAAGATCACATACCTGTAATAAAATCGCTGCTGAGAGCAACACCCGGCAAAACCTGACGTACTTTCCGCACAAGTTCAAGATATGCCTCTCTTGAATATCCACGACGCATCCTGCCCAAAACAGATGTCGACCCGCTCTGCGCAGGCAAGTGTATGCTTAAGCATACATTCGGCCGTTCACGCATCACCTCAAGAAGTTCATCGGGGAAATCTTTCGGATGTGGTGAAGTAAACCGAAACCGCATCTCAGGAAACTCCTGAGCCACTCGGTCAAGCAAGTGTGCAAATTGCAAGCCACCACTTTTTGGTCGATAAATAGCAGAAAATCCACGGCTGAGAGAAGATGACGTGAATTTCAACTGGCCGACAACCTCAACGGGTTTCTGCTCATCACAAGATGCAACAGCTGGCTCGAAAGTACCACCATCACCTTCTGTCTGTGTTTGCCCGGTGTGGTTATCACGTGCTGACTGGATAGCACCACTAAAACTAAAATCTCTAAATCCAGTTGCGTAACCTTTGCTTTCATCTGTCACAATATTTTTGTTTGCGTTATCCCCAACCGTCGACAAACCACCAGCGCAATGAGAAATTTCCGATTCCTCTGCTAGCATGAGTTCTTCTCCCTTAACTCCAGCTGCTTTTGAAATTTGGGAAAGAGCTTGAGTTGTTGATGATGTATCCCGATATGAATTCACATTTTGCCCAAGAAGAATCACTTCCTTCACTCCCTGCTGGGACAACTCCCCAATTTCTCTCACAATTGACTCTACGGGTCGTGACCTCTCTCTGCCCCTTGTGAAAGGTACTATACAATATGAACACATGTTGTCACATCCTCGCATGATTGAGACAAAAGCAGAAACGGCATTTTGCGTGACACGAATTGGTGACACATCAGCGTAGGTCTCTTCTAAAGAAAGCATAGTGTTCACTCCAGCTTGGCCAGAGTCTACCTGAGACAACCAACAAAAAAAAAAAAGAGGTAAAAGTCTGACCTTAAATAGCGAACAAGGTGATTTTGATCACAACAATTTAACAATTTGAACGTGGTACAGCATATTCACCAAAACATGTAAATAATTTTAGCATAACTCACATTTGACAAAAAATTACTTGTTTGAGCTGGCCACACTGCTTGATTCCTTCACCTCTGAGTTGATTCACGACATTTAGCTTCAACTTGTTCTTAAACTACACTTCCATTGTATCTCCATCTTCTGATTAGGTTCCACCATGACTAAGTTACTGACTAGAGTTGGAAACCCCAAATCGGATTCCTTCGACAATTAGAAATGATATTTTCCTCCTATTCAAGAGGAAATTAGTATGTAAACATAGTAGGAACTTGAATATCCACATTTTAATTCAACACCACGAAGCTCTTCAAAAAGCACGAGAACAAGTTCTGATCCAAATGTAACTATCCTGAGCGAACTGGAAATCCACGACAGTCAGGAATTTCACATTGTTTACAACAAAAACTTGTTTTTTATTTCTGTTATTTCCCAGGCAATATCAGCTCAGATGTCGCCCAGGTGTTCAGCTGGGACTTCAAAAAAATTCCAGGCAAAAACATTAAAAAAATCACCCGGTTGCCCTTCAAATCTGCAACTATTTTCTGCTCACTTGTTATATGGAGTTTGTAACGATTGATTGATCCACAGCCACAAAACAGACTCAATTGAAAAAAGCCAGACACCGATTGCTATTGGAGTTGGTGAATTATTAGCGTAGACACTTTATTAGAGTTAACTACACTAGAATATGTTTTGACACGTGGCTCATTACGAGCCACAGAACTAAATAGAGTTATTCGTACTAATACATGGTTTTGGGTCAAAAAAAACACTAACTAAAGTGATTAACTCTATTAGGGATGCGCAAAATACAAATATCGGACTACACCGCCCATCTATATTAGAGTAAATAACACTAATTTGGTGGCAGTTTTTTTTGCCCGAAAATCATAAAAGGATATTAATAGCACTGTTTAACAGGAATGGATTACAATCCGCCAAGCCACCCTACATCACATTAGTAATATACATCCTAATGTCGCATTTACACCAATAATTCCTTTACTCCAACAACTCGGGCCGTGTAGTGTAAGACTTTTGGACAAGCCTTGTGAGATAACAACTCCAAGTACCGTGGTCTGAAACAAAAGTTCCAGAGCTAATACCCAAGTTTCACGAGTATGCAAACACAGTATCCCTTTTGGTAAACATGACCCTGTGAAAAGAACCACACTAACTCAAAAATGTTTAGACCAGTAGTTAACATGCAGAGGTTTTTGCCACATCGAACAAGCAGGTATACTTAGTTCCATTTGCTTCATCTTGCGGGCCTTACAAATTTCTCATCAGCAATTTCCTTCTCACCTGACTGAGAAGCCTCGGCAAATCTCGATAGGCGTCTGGTCCACACACAACATCGACCATCTTTTCAGCGTCCAATAAACGTGTTTTCAACCTTTCGGCCATGCATCCTAAGACTACGACTTTGGGTGGACTTCTCAAAGGCTGCCGGCTCCACGACTGAGCTTTTTGCCGCAACCATCGTTCCTTCAAATGCTTGAAATAATTCAGCCTGTGCCATACTTTTTGTTCTGCTTTATCACGAATAGCACATGTGTTTATAAGAATTACGTCAGAATCCTCTGCTTTATCCACCCTCTCGGAGTAGCCCGCCTCTGATAGAATGGCAAGAACAATTTCTAAGTCGTTAACATTCATTTGACAGCCATAAGTTTCAAAATATATTCGCCGTTTTGAAGAGACAGACGAGGAAGTCAATGTTCCTTCGCTCTCTGGTAAATTCATCCCTTCTGCTTTTACAGAAAGCTTTGCTTGTGTAGCAATCAATGAGCCATCATACAGTGAGGTGGAGGAGGCAAATTGAGGCGTTCCGCGAATTTCAGCATTCATTTTTATCGTTTGCTGTTCCCGAGCTCGTTGAATGAAATCTGCAAAAGATGGACCTTCCTTTTGCACTAATCTCCTTTCATTATGCAAGCCGCTTCTTCCAGGTTCCTGCAAATGCTCCTCCGTAAGCCTATTGCTGATGCCATCGGCGGACATACACCTGACATCACCAAGACGCCTGCAGAGACGCAGACTCTTGAAATGCCTGCAGGCGCTAAGTCTGCCGCTCATGGCGGAATTCTATGGCCGCCGAAGAAGAGTCTCCTGCTATGATGTGACGGGCGAACTGCCGAAAACTATGAAACTATCAAATTCCTAATTAGCATTAATACGATAATTTTTTCTCAACACTAATTAAACTTTAATACTAATAACGATTCGCGGTATAGTTTTTTGTGACATTGTAGATGCCTAGGGTTTTGTGGTGACATTGGGACGTCATGCTCACGTGTGACAACTTCGACGTCATTGATTAAAGAACTTTCGGCCATGGCTTCCCGATTTCGTTTACTACTTTCCTCACTACACTTGCTATTAAAATATGCCCAAATGTAGTCAAAATAATTATTTTCCAAAGTTCTTTCATTGCATAAATACATTATCATGTTTCATTGCAAAAATAGTGAGATAAACCTGTTTGTGAGAAGAGAAGTGAGAGGGAGACGCTTTCACGTACTTCTCTTTTGCGAAAATGGCATACGTTGCGCAAGACCCCTCCACGGCCCCTGTACGAAACAAAATTCCATACAATTTGGGTACGTATAATGTTTTTTTTCTCTTGTACTCCACGTTTTGTAAAGATGCTTTAGAATTTGTCCACACGTGAAAAAACATAAAACATATTTGTTGTTCGCCGTTACTTTAAATAAAATCAAATAACGAGTCGTTTTCAGGTAAAGTTTGAAGATGAGCTAGAATGACATGGTTGTGGGTTGAAAAGAGAAGGACGACAATTTACAGTACATTTACATTTAGAGATGACGCAAATTACACCATGGTTTTTACTATTTTTTTCTACGGCAAAAGATTTTATCGTGGTAGGCTATGTTTTGGAGGAAAATGACAAGAAAAAACCCTTACTTCAACAAGTGAGAACACACCCTAAAAGTGAGGCGTATCCCTTCGCATCGAGCCTATAGGTGATGTGCATCGATATAGTTCAGCAAGTGTAGTGACGTGGCAAGTAATGTCACATGATACAAACTCGTTGACGATAATGTTTTTTGTTCATTCGACGCTTTTGTTACGCATCCTAAGTAAGCACAAAATTATATTTCCAAAACCGTAATCGTTGGACCATCACAATACGAAACATGATTGTCACTCAAAAGAATTGATGACCAATAAAGGTAAAAGGTCAAAATCTTATATTACTGAAAACATAACAAAAGTTGTTTAAAAGCATAGAAAAAAAATACAGAAAATACAACAAAAACGAAACCGTTAAAACAATACAAACTACTCTATACACTAAACCTTAAGACCATGCCACACTATCTTCTCATAGGTGTATCCCCATAACCGGCATCACTCCAAGTAGTGATGTTAGTGTGCTCCCCTCCCAAATGCAACCATAAATCCCTAGTTCCCACCAGATATCTCATGACTCTGTTGGCTGCCTCCCAATCTCACTTCCTATGATCATTAAGACTCCTACTGAGGACTCCAACTGCTGTTGCTATGAGGACTCCAACTGCTGTTGCTATGTCCGGCCTAGTACAGTTCATAAAGTAGATTAAGCTTCCTACAACTTATCTCATGACTCTGTTGGCTGCCTCCCAATCTCTCAACCTATGATCATTAAGACTCCTACTGAGGACTCCAACTGCTGTTGCTATGAGGACTCCAACTGTTGTTGCTATGTCCGGCCTAGTACAGTTCATAAAGTAGATTAAGCTTCCTACAACTTGCCTGTAAAGAATAGCTTCATAAACTCTCTCTTCTGGACTCATCTGATCATCTAAGATTATCACTCCTCCCATCACTTACTTTCTTCAAGTCCATGGGAGTGGTCTAACTGTTTGCCTTTCCATATGGAATTTCTCAAGCATATTCCCTATAGCTTCTTTCGGAGTAAGTGTGATAATCTTTTCCCCCCTATCTCTTTCCATTTGAATTGCCAAAATGTATCTTGCCTCCCTTAAATCCTTCATGTCAAATCTGCCTTTAAGATATTTCTTGAACATATTAATCTTTTCCATAGACTTGCATAACACCAGCAAATCATCCACATAAATTGGAATGAAAATAACACCATTCTCATTCTAAACATATAAATAAAATGGTCAGAACTGATCCGGATATATCCCAGACCGGTGCGAAACTCATCTAATTTCTTATTCCACTGGCTGGGAGCCTGCTTCAGTCCATATAAGGACTTTATGAGTCTGCTCTCCTCTACTTCCTCTACAAAAACCCTCTCATTCCCGCATGAAGATTTCTTCCTCTAGCTCACCATTGAGGAAGGCGGTATATTGTCTATACGCGTTGGGTGAGGCGGGGGTAGGTTTCGCACTCTTTGGCCAATAAACACCATTATGGTCGAAGCTTGGGAACGCTGAAGATGGGAAATGTTGAAAGGCGATAGACATACGTTGGCGATAGACATGCTTTGGCGACCGACATGAGAGTTGGAGATATGCTCACAGGTCTTCTAACTTCAAAATATCGTTGAGCTCAACCGCCTAAAAAGTTATCGAAAGAAGAGTCAAAGTCACTAAACAATGCCGCACTTGAAGAATTATAGGATCTTGTTTGGTTTTTCACGTCTATGTCACCCAATGTTCTTTGCGCGCCATGAAGAAACAAAAGATCCACACGAGAGCCCCTTGTACCCCTAAATTAAAAACATCGTGGAGGTACATGTGACACCTCGCGCTTCACTTTGTATCTTACTTCATAACCTTTCTTCATAACCCACGGCATCAATTGCATTCTGTACCATGTCGTGCGTTGTTGATCACTCCTCACCATGTGAGAAACGTAGGAAATGTACCCTTTTTATTGTTATAGGTTGACCGCTAATACAACAGGGCTTGCGTGAAACAAAAGGGTGCGGCAAGCCAAGCCGTAAGCAAAGCGCATTGTAAAATTGATGATAAGATAAATGGAGTGAAGTGAAAGCTGGTGTAATAATAAACCAAGCTCCGGCCCAAGGCCCCAAACACGATCGGAGTCGACCTCACAGTTCAACCATATAGAGTGCCTCATGAAGATCCTTAAATTTTACGGTCCCTATCTCATCAGTGATGGTTTGTTGCATGTTTAAGTGATTTCAGCTATTAAATGAAGAGAACGCGATAACTTCATCTTTTGCCTCAACTGGTAAAGCACTTGAGTTGATAACGCGATAAAATCATCTTGAGCCTCAAGTGGTAAAACACTCGATTGGATAATAACGTATGTTAGAATGAGAAGAAGCCCTCCTAGATGTGAGAGACTACATGAGCTAAAATATGAGTATCATCTACTAAAAACCTTAAAGTAAAATTAAAAGCCACCAAATCCTACTCCCTAAATAAGCCGCCTAGCAACAAGGTGGAAGTAGACGGCAAACCAAGACCACCGGAAAAGATTGGTAATGCAGCTTGTCTACAAGCTAGTAGGCCTTCTGATCAATCAAAGGTATCATCCCCGACTAGATGATGGAGAATCCCAAGTAAACGATCATCCCATTCGGAAATAGAAAAAAAAACTAAGAGTTGGGAGGTAAAGTACGGGTCAAGTAAAAGGGGCGTTAGGCAAAATAACAAATTAGAATAGCGGACGCGAGTTGTGATTCCGAAAATTTGGGAAAGTTCTCATGATGAAAAAGGTCGCCCAACTAGGCATCTTTAACAAAATAGTTAACCAAATGAGAGGTTTCAATAGTAGAACCTATAGCCTTTAAACCATATGAAGGTCCTAAAAGGTCAAATCCTTAAGGGAGAGAAAAATCTAGTGGTAGGCCTGCCGTGCTTTATAAGACAATTTTAGTGACTTTGACGGAAATTTTTATCATAGAAAGTTGCTCTATCAAATATGCAAAAACAGCCTGGTCGGACATGCCAGTTATATTAGTGTTGTTGAAAACCAAAGGGAACAAAAAACTTGAATTTTTTTTACTCAATACTCTTAGAGCCAGCAAGTGAGCAACAAAAAACAAAGGGGCTTCTAAAGGGTCATCTTCACGAGCAGCAGTTACTAATTCCAAAGTGGTAACGTCTACCAATAGGCCTTTGATGGGATAAAGTAATGGACTCCGTTTGGATTAACACGCACATACAAAAGGGAAAAAATAGTTGAAAAGAAAAAGCGCGTGTCAGAGCTTACAGAAAATGATGTTACGTTCGACGTTTTTAAATCCGTTGGAAATGTTTACTTAAAAAACCACCGAACGAAAGTGAAAAATCCATCCATAAGCAATGGAATACAGCCTGACAACATCTTCGCATTGGGACACGAAACTAATTCGGGGAAAAATGATCATAAAAATCCCTTTGAAGTTGTTAATGCATTGACCCCGCTAGAAGATGATATAGGAATTCCCCCATAACAATCGGGCAAACGCAAAGAACAAGCTTTGAGACAACAACAACAGGTGTCGCCACTAAAAGTGGGATAAAGTCGTGGCATAAGCCCTATTACTTGAACAAAAAAAAAACATTGAGGTGGTCACAAAAAACTTCATATACCATCAGTGAGGATCCCTAAAGATAGATGAGGGGACGTAACAAAAGAGTTGGCAAAAGAATGTTGAACGAGATCAAATGGTTAAGAAGGTTTATTGAAGTCAGTAAATGGCAAAGGGTCATTGGTTGCCACATGGTAAAGATCTCAAGGGCTTAAACTGTTGATGTCGTGGTCAGCGAGGGTATTAAAGGGCGTATTACACGTGAAACAAAAGTGAGCTCACCACATTCACTAAGGTACAAGGCACGTTGTGTCATTCTGTGTCCCCTATTCCGCTGTTGAATTCAGGAAGCCTCTAGGCAATTTTTGACTAACCCACCTTTAACTGAGACCACTGCTACCCAAGGAGGCAAATAGACAATAAAAATGCACTACTGTGCAGTTTATACTTCTCTGAATGCACCACAAAAAGAATCACAAAAAATGCTCAACCAGACGATTACATATGAAGTGGCAAAGATGCCAATATATATACAAGCTTATCGTGAGAGAGGCGGCTACATCCTCAATCCTCTAAGTACTAAACCCCTCTCACAACCCCTATCTATTGATGTACGAACGAATCAGAAGACTGTACAGTACAGAAAGGTACTATAGCCGATGTCCTTTGTGTAAGGCCTGTGTACGACAAGGCCATGGAGTGGACGTCTGTCTCCTTCGGACTTGTCCTCATGCTCCTCGGGATTCCCGCTTTTAATGTTATCTTGCCACGTGGCGCAATGTCGTATAACGGCGAAAACCACCAAAGCGGCCATTCCGAGATCTTAGCGATGATGCGTGCCGTTGGATCCTAACCGGCTTTTATTAGTAGTCGTCTAAAACAAATGTCCATTACATTTGTTTCGTGCTGGTATTTTTTCGCACTATATTCCAACTAGTCTCTATGTCCTTTATCTCTAATTCCGTTAATCAGATTAAAGGTCCTAAACAATATTTAAATAGCATTCAAACCCTATGTAGTCTAACGAACTCCTACGAAAAACCGGTTAGAGCTGACGGCTACGCCTCGCTCTGTCAATCGCAGGTTCGAGTCCTGCCGGACTTTACCTTTTTGTTAGATAGTGACTTATATCACTCTTTGGTCCTCTGGTTCTTTCAGTGGCTAGAATAAGTATGGGGGCTAGAAAGAGGAGGTGGAGGCATGCTGCCTACGCTTTTTTTTTTACCTTTAATCTATTGAGACCTAGAAAGTACCTCCTAAATTTAGTGATTTCAACACTTCCCTTATTTTCTAGTCTAATTTCAATTTCTCTTTTAATCCACACTTTTTTCAACAATATTTTAACTTGGGAGAGGGCATAGGTTTGGTCCTCATATTAGCTACCATTTCTCCATCACCCCTATACACAAGATTCACAATTTTGTTTTCAACCTTTTCCCTTACAAAAGTTAATCTTATGTCCATATGTTTAGCTTTGAAATGATGTTTCAGATTGGGTGTAATTGCAATGGGAGCATGATTATCACAAAACACTTTATGCACTCCCTCTTTCATATACCCTAGTTCTTGCAATAAAGACTTGACCCAAATCAACTCTTTCACAGCAGAACAAGAGGCCATGTACTCAGCCTCCATAGTGGACTGAGCAACCACCTTTTGTTGCTTGCTACTCAAACACTAAGCACCTTCTCCCACATACCACACATACTCAGAGGTAATATCCATCTGGTCTATTTCTATGTCTTCAGCTGTCTGTAGACATAGGAGAATTCTTACTGATAGGGAGCGAACCACCGAAGCAAAAGTCTCCTTATAATCTATCCCCTCTTTTTGGGTGAACCCCTTTGCTACCAACCGAGCCTTATATATTTCAATTGTATTATGTGAGTTCAGTTTTAGTTTAAACATCCATTTTCACCCAATCGGTTTTCTGTCCAGAGGACAGTCCACCTGTTCCCAAGTATTTTCTTCCATGATGGAGGCCATTTCATCATTTAAGGCTCTAACCCATGCGTCTTTCTCCGGACTGTTCATTCCCTCCGAGTATGATTGAGGCTCATCAGGATGAGACAACTTAGTTACCTTGTGAGCCGCCTGTTTTTCCTGTAGCCTTATGCTGCATCTTCGTCCTCCCTCAAAGTCCGTTGCTGGAATGGAGGGAAGTCTTGGGTTCCTCCTCACTGTCTCATCGGCGCCCCTATCCATGGAAGTCGGTTCCGGCTCCTCCACCTTTGTCTCTTCGTAGTGTATAGGGACATGGGAAGATTCCGGTATGTCTCCCATATCTTAAATCTCCTCTGAATTTGCAATCACTTTTTCACTTATGTCCCATCCAGGAAGACCCGAGTCCTCTTCACTCTCGGACTCAAAACTGATTCTTATATTCTTGGTATATTTGAAGGGATCAAATGACTTCCCTTCATCCATGACAACTAGGTGCTTTACCAGAATGATATCTTGTTTAGCTAAGTCATAGACTCTATATCCCTTGACATCCTTATCATATCCCACAAAATATCCAGGTTTTCCCTTAGCATCTAGTTTCCAATTTTTCCTATCCGTGTCAAGGTTGTAAACTTGAATACGGTACACTTTCAGGTGAGAGATATCGGGTTTCCCTCTAACCCATCTCTCATAAGGTGTCATTTCTTTCACGGCTGTTTTAAAGACTCTATTTTTAATATAGTTGGCACAGTTCATGGCTTCTGCCCAAAACCTTTTTCCTATCTTTTTGTCGGCCACCATACTACGTACATTGTCTCCTAGAGTTCGGTTCAACTTCTCAGCTAACCCATTTTGTTCTGGATTTCTTGGTACAGTTTTCTGATGTTGAACTCCCTCATCCCTCAAGTATTCCTCAAATTGGTTAGAGGAAACTTCTCCCCCATTATCACTTCTTATTCTCTTCAAGGGGTTACGTGCAACTTCTCTCTCCAGGCTTTATATTATTTGAAGTAAGTTGGTGTTTCAGACTTCATTTTTTGGAAGAATACTCTAAAGTATCGAGACCAGTCATTAGTAATTGTCAACATAAACCTTTCCCCTCCGACCGAAAGTACTTTTGCTCGTCCCCAGATGCTTGTGTGGACTAGATGTAGTATTTTCTCCCCTCTATATGTGGCAGTTTTGCGAAAAAGGAGTTTGTGAGTCTTACCTTGGGCACATCCACTACAATCATCCATCATTTTATTATCCCCAAACTAAATGCCTTCTACTACACCAAGCTTCTTCATTTCTTTCAGCCTATCAAAGTACACATGCCCTTGCCGCTTATGCCAAATCATCAAGTTTGAGACACCAACATATTAAGCATTCTTCTTTTTATTACTCAGGTTAAGCCTAAACATTCCTTGGCTACTCTTATCTGCTCTGAAGTAGACTTCATCCCCATACTTAGTTGTAAATACTCCATTTTTAGTGAAGGTATCAATTTTCTTATCATCTAATACAGAGGTAGAGCCCAGATTTTTGCTCAGCTGAGGAATGTAGAGTACATTTAAGAAGGTGAGTATAAAAGCCTTACCCTCCACTAAGACTTTCAGATCTACAGAAATTAAGTAGAGATGTATTAACTACTCTCCAATCCCCATACTCTATCTCTACACTAGAGATTTTTCTTTGCTTTATTAAGAGATGCTTGTCACGACACATATGCATGGATGCACCTGAATCGGTGATCCATCCTTCTTTTAGAGCTTTCCAAATGGCTCCAAGAGGCACATTTCTGTCTTCGAGGGATCTCTTTCTCCTCCAGGTTTTCGTCAAGAAAGAGCTCCCAATCCTCCTCCTCAAAGGACTCGTCCTCTTCAGTCTCGCTTTTCACTTTTGTGACAACTAATGCCTTCTTTTTTCTTCCTAAAGAACCCCCACCACGGTTCTCTTAAAGCCTCACCTCCGCCTGCTTGGAACATTGCCACATGACAAGCAACACTGCCGTATGAAGTGTCCTGACTTTTTTCAGAAATGATAATGACCCTTTGGGGGCCTGTCCTAGCTTTTTTCAGAAATTACAAAGACCCTTTGGGGGCCTCGACCCTCCAGACTGATCTCTCTCTCTCTCTCCTTTGAAGTTGTTGTACGGCTTCCTTTAATCCTTCCCCCACCGTTCCGTTCCGGCAGCTAGAGCTTGAACGCTCATACCCCTTTCCAAATTTAGAGAGGGGGAGAGAGGGAGACAAGGAGAGAGAGGGAGAGAGGGAGAGAGGGAGAGAGAGGGAGAGAGGGAGAGAGAGAGAGAGAGAGAGGGAGGGAGAGAGAGTGAATTGAAGGAGAGAGCCATAGAGAGAAAAAAGTGGTAGAGAGGGAAATAGGGAGGGGGGAAAGAGATGAAACGAGTGAAGAGCGGGTGAGAGGAGGTTGGAGAGTAAGAGAAAACGAGAAATAGAGAGATATCTGATTTTGCATCGGAATAAAGTCATATATACAATGTTTGTGGCTATAATCATGCTCTTTTGTCTTCGCCGCCTCTAAATGACCACTCCAACATGTCTACTCCACTTCGCTTCACGAATGTTTGCATCGAAGGTACGATTTCGCCAAGACGATGTCACCAAGTAGATGACGTGCACCATGGACTAGTAGAGTATCAATTTGACTCAAAGTAATAACATGCAATACCGCTCCCCAAACATTATATCCCTTCTCATAAGCGATAATCGAAATGGTGTCGCCAATAGTGTTGTGGGCATTATTTCTCTCCTGTGGGAGCAACGAAGCAGATAAATGACATCAGGCTTAAGGACAGGATCACACGAGTAAACAAGAGAGCCTAGTAAAGGTAGATGAGAGAGACCCCGTCAGAACCGAGGGTGGTGGTGAATTTAGCAAGTATGAACCATACACTGGACAAAATAGGTTTAGCTAATAGAACAGATAACAGAACAGAAGCTACAAAACAAATCTACCACAAGGGTGAAATTATGCACGCTAAAAATAAGAGGGGTTCGCCTCTTGAAGCTCAGTTTTAATGGTGGCGACAATGTGATCGATAGATTCATAGACAACAATTGATTTCATAACAAGTGTGGAAAGAACCGGCATATCTGCTAAATGAAGAGTAATTAAAACATGACACTTCCAAAAGGAGCTACTAGAAGGCGAACACACCTTCCGAAACATAAAGGACAACGTTAGGAAGAACAAGAGTGTCCCAAGCCAAAAAGTGAGAGGAAGAGTCAATATGGCACTAGCTTCCCAAATCGTGAGCGTGATTGTGAGCCACTCGTGTTGCCGATAGTTAACCTAATCATGTTGTAGAGACATCAAGGGACGCGTGACTGTGGATGGTATGCTCAAACTCATAATCTAAAGACTTACAACCTAAAGATGTGTGAAGTGCATCCATGAGGCGATCATCAACGACAGAAAGAGATGAGAGAAACGTTGCGATGGAGGGGAAGCGCAAGGTAAGTGGGAAGATGGGGGGGAAACACCTTGGTAAGAAAGCAAAAGCCACACGGGGATAAAAAAGGTTGGGAAGGTCGTCCACGTGGAACAAATGTATTTGAAGAGAAAAATCAAGAAATTGGGTCAAAAGTGTATGGACCAAGTGGGCAACCCAACACACAAATGGCCTAAGATGGCGGAGTTTGAAAACCAGGAAGGGGATTTAAAGAATGAGGAATATCTTGAGGGTACCAAATAACTAGTGTTGGGTATCGGGTACATTCATATCGCGATAATTTCAATATTCGATATATCGAATATCGATTGAGCAGAATCCTCGATATATCGTACCGGGACCAACATAAATTATCGCGATATATAGTATTTTTTTAAATTTTAATATTTTCTATTTTTATATAATATGTTATTTTAGCGTAAAAGACAAATTGTCTGATACGCCACGTACGACGTGATTTCGTTCCGTGACTTAAAGGTAGACGCCGCAAATGTAACCGACAAAAAATTACTAATTCTGTAATTCATATAATTACTTATTTGGGGTATGGTTACATCAGAAGGTCTTTGTAATAGTATGGACAACAAAATTTTTGTATTACAAAGGCCTCGGTTACATTGCGTATCGTCTGTAAACAAGTTTTTACATACGTGTTTTGATTTGGGTGGTTCCTTGTAAGTTGACGATCAAATCTCTAAAATCGTCAAAGATTTGAAAACCGACCATTTTCGTATGGAAATCCGTACTTGCGTATTACGTACGTGTACTTCGCAAGTGTACCACGTCAGTGTACCCCAGAGATCTCCTTCACTCTGTTAACTTTCAGGAAAAAACCGTATTTCTTTTCAGCAAAGATTTTAAGGTCACCTTGTCCGAAGGCACGTGAGTTTGGAGATTTGTGAAAAATTTCAATTTTTTTTTAAATGCCTCGATATATTGGCGATACGATTTATCGGCGATATATTGGCGATATATCGCGATATTTTGATTTTTGATATATTGAAGTGATATATCGATTATCGGGTACCTAAAATTCGATGTATATCGAATATCGGCAAAAGGTCCTCGATACCCAACACTACAAATAACACACTTGTAGGGTTGAACACAAAGGTTGAGCCATGCCAAATAATATATTCAAAATTTATACGCCGGCACGACTTGATCCATATAGCGAATGACGTGAAAAGGGTCCTAGATGGAGTGGATATAGATAGGATAGAGATAGATAGGAAATTGATAGGATATTAATATGGAGTATGGATAGGACATAGATAGATAGGATAAAGATAGGATTTAGATAGATAGGATATAGATAGGACATAGATATCGAGAGGATTCACATATTATTCAACCATAGTGATATTGTTTTGCTCAATGGTGATTGTCATATTTTTGGTGTGTCATATTTAGGCAAGCCTTGCCTTAGGTACAATTGACGTGTTGGAGCAGCCATGTGTGACACTGTTAAGCATGAGTGCGATTATAGACTGCCCGATGTTACAGAAGTTTTAATTTGTTTTTCCTTTTTGAAAGCTTCCACAAGCGTCTTTCTCAGCTCATTTTTTGCCTTTTTGTGGTTCCCAAATACTCTGTTGGTTTTACACTGTGATTTCTCAATAACGTCTTAGGGTACGTCCCCATGTAATCGGTACTTTGATAAAGTATTTTGGACTGTAGTAAGGATTCTCCGTACTACTTTGAAGAGCGTCCCTATGTGCGAAAATGAAATCGGAACTTTGGAATGTGGCGGTTGTAGACGTAGGTACAACTCGTGACGATTGAAGGCGACTACGAAACTTCCGACGATTGGTGACGCCAACAAAAACAGCGACAGTTGTAGACGCCTACATTTTTGTGAAATCGTAGATGTTTAGGGTTTGGTGATTTTGTGACGTCATGCTCACTTGTGACAACGTCGACGTCACGGATTCAATAACTTTCTGCCATGGTTTTCCGATTTCGTTTTTTCTACTTTTCTCGCTCGACTTGCCATTAAATAAAAACCTAAAAATTGTCAAAAATAATATTTTTAAAATATCTTTCATTTTTTACCAATAATGTCGTGTCTCATTCTAAGAAGTGTGAGATAAAAGTGATGGTGTGAGAGGGAGAGGGGAGAGGTGACGACGGCGCAAAATTTTGCAAAGGACCCCATGAATGAAAGTGGAGGTCCTATACTCCTGCAGATTTTTTTCCGTACATGCGCGTGACGGGCACGGAGAAAAATAGCGAAGACTCTCCCTCTTCCTAAAATTTTCACACTCTTGTGGCGCATGCGTGGGTCATTTTTCATTCGCTGTTTGGGCGGTACTTGAACTAAAATCACCCCCTCGAGGTGATTTTGGATGAAGTTTTTTTTGGGTTGGATTCTCTTGCCCGGGGGTCGAAAAAGCGAAAACGCCAAAATGCATTCACATGACGACAAACACGCCGTACATCTAAAGTATGAATTGACGTTTACTTTACTTTGGCAAAAATGATTTTCTTGTACGGCTAAAGTTTTTGTCAAAGTTCCCTGAATTTTAGGGCAAAAAGACAGAGAAAAGTAGATACTTTAATACATGGGGACGTACCCTTACTAGAACGGTATCAAGTAGAAATGGTATACTTATTCCGAAAGTGTACGACATCATTGCTGTTGCCCAAAAATCCTACGCCATGATATGACATCACGTCCTCACACACGTTTACACAGGTGAAGTCCCCAATAAGCGTAGATTTGAGATGGCCACCTTGTCTGCAACTTTTTGTTCATCCTGTAGAAACTCGTAGACTTCTAGTTCAAATGACCAAGCTACAGTAGAGTTTGGATTTGAAATCTCAATCTTCTAACTACTGTTTAACATGTACGTTGAAGTGATGGAGGATGGTGTAAAGCTCTCCTATTCATCAGTTAGTGAGAGTAATTCAGACTGCCAGTTATATCTCAGGCTTACATCATGGAGCGCATCACCTGTTATGTATCATTACCTGTGTTATGACTGCCATAGTGTGTTTGATTCTGACGGCACAGTTGCCATCTTCATTTAATATTCTAAACGCGAACTTCCCAAACCATTAGAAGAGGCACATTTTGGGGGAATGCTGGCTTTGTTATAGAAGAGGTTGTTTGATAGTACAATTTCGGGTCTAAGATTTTAGAATCCTACTCTCCCAACAATTGTGAACATAGAATTTCGTAACAATCAAGCTTGAGGAAGGAAATCCATTTTTTCACTAACCCATTTTTCCAGCAGGGTATTTAAGAAATTGGCATTCACAGCCGAATGCGTAGATCAGCAAGTAATCAAAAGTTGCAGATAACACTATCAGGACCCACACATACTTGTTTCAAGTGCAGATTTTACCTCGGAACTGAAGTAGTGGGAAGGGATCTTTTCAAGCCGGAAGACAAAAACATGATATGTCTGACAAGAACAAACAAAGATTCACAGTGACAACATTCAAAAAGACAGGTATCGTAGAGATAAATCAAAAATTTGCCCCAATATACGCTGCCCACCACTGTTTCAACTTTTCCCAATGATTTCTCAATAGATATAGAACAAAAAATAAGACTGTTTGCAAACTAAAGAAAATTTCTGATTGCTAATAAAAAATTCATGGATACTTCATTAAAACAATGACAGTACACACATACACATTACTAACCTACCAGCAAGACAGATTTACCTGATTCCTCCTGTCCATAAATTGCTACCAAGTAGATATCTAAATACTTGGTGAATGCTCATTACATGTGGTGGAAGACCTAAAATATTTCGAGGGAAGTCTTGACAAGAATAGGTGCAATAACCAAAAATCTCATACTCCCAAGAGACAGCTAAGTTCACATATTCTTGTATACACAACAACATACATATCCGTCACAGAGAAAATGCTAGTGTCACTATACACTTAACTGCAAAAGCAAACTCTGAAAAACATGATGCCAGAACCACCATTCCACTTAAGGAGCAGACAACAGATGCTGCTGCACACTCCACAGGAGCTATTCTTGCGAAGTGAGCAGCCAGCTTTATTGCCTCAAATGTCTTCAATGCAGAACCCACTGTGCAAGCTGCACTTATGGCTGAAGTCACTCATCTACAGGCCAGGGTGAAAGCGAGAGATAAGCCAGACGGCCTTCCACATCCTTTCTTATCCCACCTGTGACCTTGGGCACACACTTCGCGAAAATAGCAAAGCGAGGCACCGACCCCAATAAAACAGGGATTGCAAAATACCCTACATAACGGCGCAGAAGGGAGGCGCATTCGCATCAACCTATCTTGTCATCACCGAACGAGCCTAGTGCTCAATGTCTGTCTGAAAGCAAGTTCTGGCTGAGCCCTGGCAACTTTGCAATGGCAGTGTCATGGGCCAGACACAGTTTAAATTAAATTATCTGCAGTCTGAAATGGAATGGGTGAAAAACTATACTAAAAACAAATTCTACCACTGCAATACAAGAATAGTCTCTCCTTCTTTCACAGACAAGATGAAACCATTTCATTAACTTACGTAGTTCTCCTACAAATAAAAAACTTGATCCTCATGCACTGTTGAGCAGCCACCAGCAAAAGATGTTTATGTATATCCCCTTTCCGCATCTTCTAACCCCCTCATGTCGGAGACATCCCTCGAAAACTGCCTTGCAGCTCTCTCCACTTTCCACTAGCTCCGCCATAGTTCCAAAAAAAGGAGCGTGCATGTCAGTCTGTACATTGCAGCTCCAGGGGACGCCTTTCGACTGCGTTCTTTCTTAGACCCACTATTGGTGTCTGTCACTCACCAAGTCCAGGCCCATTACAAGGAAGGCTAATCCTTGGAAAAGAAGGAAGTAAAAGTGCATGCCATGTTCAGAAAGAAGACTTCTTGCTGCAGCTACCAGAAGGAGGCAAGCAAGGGACAGCTCCTTGCGATAAATTCTGCAAAAAACAAACACCAGCCACATATGCTACAATTAACTTCATGCTTTTCATTTTCCAGGAGATGGACAGGATGTGTGCCAAATGATGTGCAACTGATAACTCAGACAGACGAATTGGAAATGAATAACAGTTTGGCCCTTCAAGGTCTGAACCCGGAGAATGGAAAAATAGCAAACCCTACCAAATTAAATATTTCTACAGTGCTGGCTTGAAATCAACGAAGCATGATTTAGAAGCAAAGTGAATGTGTGTGAATCTAAAGTTTTTGTTTGAGCCTCTCCGTCAACTCCGTAAAACTACAATTTTTTGGAAATATTGAACAGGCTTAAGTTCATGTAAACTTACTTCCGGTTACTTTTCTTCGCCTTTGGCTTAGCATCGGCCTGTTTCTCTGCTTGAGCGGTCTTTGTATCAGACGCCAACGAGACAGCCCCTGAAGCCTTCTCCAATGCTGCGAGACCTGATTCACTAGCACCTGCTCTGTGCAGGGCAACCTTGGGCTGGCCAGAGAACATATTACCAAGTCAGTACATGATCCAACAGAAAACCCATCAAACCCTAGATTTCTACCAGTGCGCGACCACTGTCAGCATCACAAACTCAGACAGCTCTGTTATGTGCATCTAAAAACAACTAAGTCATAAAACTGGTCAGGGCAAAAATAAATACCTCTGCTACAGACGACTTGTTCAGAGCAGCCAAAAGGTCAGCTTCTGAAGCTCGCCCACTCTTTTTTGTCACCACCCATTCATACGAGCTTCCGAGTTGAAATAGGCCAACCACCATGGCATTGAACTTTGTCACGGACATGCAATTTTCAAACAACAGATATGGCACCAGAAAGGGGAAAGATCTGCACACCATGTGAAATTCCCATATCAGAGAAATGTCCCATTGAGCGCGAGATGCAGCACAAACACAAGAGCGCAGACAGTTAGACTGCAGACATTAGACTGGACTGCAAACAGTTACCAGATAGAATGCTGAGATAACAAGCTTACAACTGAAGTGCAAAAACAAGGTTAAAGATTGCTAACCGTGGTGATGGTAGGACATTCATCATAGACATTGTTGCTGGTACATAGCAGACCACCCAAAGTGGCAGGCTGGCTTCCGGAACAAACATAGTCAATGGAAGAACAATGCAGAAAAGGGTGAACGAATAAAAAGGTAAAATCATCTTTCGTAGCAAGAAGAAGAGGAAAATCATGTTGAACTTCTTCCACCAAGCAATCTGCAAAGGCAACCATTAATGTTAATACAGGCACATTAACCTAAAAAATGCACATCACCATGGTTGGAAAAAAAGTTATTCACTAGTAAGAGTGAATCTCCACCATAAACCTAAACCTAATGCCCAAATCAGCCTGCAGACATGGTCGCTGTGGAAACAAAGAGACCATAGTGACTCACCTTGGCAGATATGATATCGGGAAGGGCAAGTTTGAAAAGCTGCATTGGACCAGAATGCCATCGATGCTGCTGCTTTCGGTAAGCCTCATACGACTCTGGAAGCTCACACAATGCCTGAGTAGGATATAAAATAGAGGCAAAGAGAATCAGATCTGTGATCGTGTGAGAGTAAAACACCAAGAAACTTCAGCCACGGTGTTGCAGGAACAGTTGCCCAGCTCCTCCAAGCCCGGAAAAAATAGAGCAAGAAATGAAAGGGACACAGAAAAAAAATCAAAACACATCTGTTGACAACTCAGAGCCATTATCAAGTCACACAAACACATAATACCAGAAAACAAGTAGGAGAAAAGTTTGGACAGTCCAGAGCACATTCCTGGACCCCTTTCTCTCAAGTCAAATGTTCAACACAATCCCAAGGATTGCAGTTGCACCTAAATAACTGAATGTGAAACTCTATAAACTCCCAATGATGTCACTCACCTCAACATCATTTAAAAATATCATTTTCCAGCCTTTCAAATGGGCGCGGACAGCAATATCCATATCTTCAACAGTGGTGCGGTCAAGCCAACCACCAGAATCTTCCAATGCCTTTATCCTCCACACGCCTGCCGTTCCGTTGAAGCCAAAAAAGTTGATAAATGCACCATTTACTTGCTGTTCAACCTCAAAGTGAAAAGCTAAGTTTATGTTCTGCAGACGGGTGAGAAGATTCTCATCCCTATTCACAAATGCCCAGCGTGCCTGCACTAAACCTAAATCTGGTTGGCCCTGCAAAATAGCAAGGCAAACAACTTCCATTATCCAAAACAGCAACCTGCAGGGTTGAACAAAGTGTAGGGAGCGGAAGGACACAGTTACACACATAATTCAGAGCTTCATCCTTTAATCTGCGTGCAGCCGAACAAAAAGAGCTTCAAAGAGTGCCTCCATACCTTGAAATGAGGTACAGTGCGTTTCAGGAAATCAGGTCGAGGCTGGAAATCAGCATCAAAAATGGTAACAAACTCGTAATTTCTGACATAATCGTGGCTCATGGCACTGTGCATGTTTCCAGCCTGCAGTTCACGTCATTACAGCATATGAGGTTCATCCAAAACTTATCACAATTCAGTCAATAGAAAGCACATGCACACTTTGCTGACTGCAATAAATGTCAGCATAACTCCCCAAGCTGTTCATGGCTCACATAAATCACCACTCCAGAGATTTAGTACAGACCTTGTAGCCCGTACGGATTAATCGGTGAACGTAGAGAATCGGTTTTCCTCTCTGATGCCACATCTCCACCTCGGCCTTTATAAGATCCTGAATCTCAACATCATCTGAGTCATCCAGCACTTGAATGAGCAGCCTTTCCTTTGGCCAATCAAGGTGGCAAACGGCCCCTATTGACTGGTCATAAACCTGTCAGCCAAAAAACACCCAACTCCTAAGAGTCCTGTGCGTACAAATGAAACCCTAAACATGCTCAACATCGCCGAAATCCTCAGAAAAACCAAATCAATGTGCTTACATGATCAGAAGAACCACATCAATGTGCTTAAATGATCTGAAAGATAAAAACAAAGATGAATAGTATCCTCTCAACACATGAGGACAAAATATTCAAGGAGAGAGGAGGAAAAACACATTATGAGACACATGCACAAATCTGGAAACAAAATAAAAAAGTCATCCAACTAGCATCATCGTGCATACAATCTATTATACAAAATAGAGTTACACAAAGGAAGGAGACCACTGGTCTTGCAGAGGTTATAAAACGCAGATAACAATAAAACAGAGGAATGTTCTGTTCTGACCTCTCTTTCGTTACACATCGGAATCTGCACAAGTACCATAGGGTATGACTCCCATGGATTCTCTGGATCACTCTCTTCATTGAATGGTTCCTTCAGCTGTGGCTTGTAACCAGTAAATTTGATCCACCCAGCACCAAGACACAGCAGAAGCCTGTCGGCTGACTGAACCAAGAAAAGATATATACAACTGTCGGCCAACCACTGGACCACCGGAGCGAGGTAACTTGCCCTGTTCAAAGCAAAAACATCTTCCATCTCAGGATGTTCCAGACTTCAGAGATTCAAAGAATGATAACAATACATAAATAGCCAATCAGTTTAGATTCCGAACATACCCGTCATGGCTCCTAGAACTGAGGCAAGACATAACATACCAAACCTAACAAACAATCAATAAAGATAAGTAGAATAACCATACGTACATCAGATGCCACCGCAGGTCATCAAACACAAGCTAATAACCAGTGTAAGCGTACCTAAATGACTTCCACGAGGAATATAACCAGTGAAGACTTTCATGGAAGAGCGACATTGAAGGAAGACTGGGCAAAGAAATGTCTGTCGTAGAAATTTCATGGCCAAGTCCATTACTGTGGAGAAATATTTCAAAAACAAGGAGACAAAGTGATGCTACTAGAAGAATTCTCAATATGCGCAAAAACCGCCCGCCAGGTTTTGTATCCCCTTTCCACCAGCTTCGAACAAACCCCTGGCAAAACATCCACAAACCAATTAGGATGGATACCAGAAAGGATAGTAACTGCCAAAATTAGCATACAGGAGGCAAATGAGCATCAGAAAAATAGATAAGAGGTGTTTGAAAGCGGTTGCAGGTAAGGCCATTTGATCGAAAAACAAAACTGAAGGCAAAATTTTGGAAGTTGCTCAAAAACGAGCAAACTGCAGTGAGTAAAGGAGAATGGAAAGTAACGGCCAATTACCTCTTTTGTGAAGAGCCGCTCACGAACGTGCGTCAGCAAAGTCATGAAACCCAGCCCGACCCATGCGATACATCCTGCAGCTTTGTGTGCCTTGAGCAACACTACCCAGGTAAATTGTTTTGCACTTCGAGTCCTCCAAGCCTCTTTAAGTTCATTAGGCTCTTCATGGCAGGCCTCTTCTTGACTCTGCTCCACTTGTTTAAGCTCCACGATAGACCAGCCAGTCTTTTCCATGTGAACAATGATCGGCCTTGCTGACTCCTTACCCCACCAATCTGGAATATCCAGGCTTGGGGGCATTTCAACCCTCAACTGTCCACTAGGCGCCAGGTTGAATCTGCTAAAGAACGCGCAACACCTTCCAACCGGAGAAAAGTCCTGGACAAGTGCTTCCAACTATGCGCACGATACACTCCGGCAAGCGCACCTGAACTTCACCTCCCTACTGCCTTTTGCAAAGAGTTAAAGAGATTACCTTGGTAAAGAAAAAAATAAAACAATCAGGTTACCTAACATTACACTTCCCACTGACACATGACAAATAAGGCCGTGGCTCTGTCCTGTCCGCGAACACCTAAGAATAGACACGAAATACCCAGCATGGCCTTCAGATCCCCTTGTTTGCATGTCCGTGCTAGATAAGAAGCACCTTCAGAGGATTCGGAGCTCATAACCTGGTCAGCGACGTCTACTTCCCATACTACTGGAGTCTGCAACAGCAACAGGGAGAAAACTGATGAAAGAGAAAGAGTGGTAGAAGACGGTCAATGCCGGAAGGTTGGCCGGAAAGTGTGAAAAGGGAACAATAGAGGCATTGGACAAGGGCTGGTGAAGAAAGTGATTCTGACACTGCGGCAATCGTACGGCCGCAGGGCTTCAGCCCAACGGTGAGTCCGGGCAACGGTGAACCGCGCGATCCCAGGAGAGCCGACTACCAGGCGTGACGTGACGGATCCCCGCCTTTTACGGAATGCAGGATCGGGGCGGCCATCGGCTATACGGTAAACGGACGCGGCGGCGGCGCGAAGATGGTGGCGCGCTTACGGTCAAAACTGCGATGCGAACCTTTTCGCGCTACAGTCGCACGAAAGAACCGTTTCTACAGCAACTGGACCGAGGGGCGGCGCTCAACGTGGTGCGATGAGCGACGTCAGCGGTGAGCTGACACCTGCCAAAAGGCAGCCTGTAATTGGTTAAGACTCTGACGGGCAGGCGACGCGCGGTGGGCAGAAGGCCGTAGCAGTGATTTCAGTGTCATTCTCTGTGGCCGTTTTCCATCAGAGCATGCCACGTTTCATAATCTGGGCGGCCGTCGCTGGCGGCCCGCCAAAGCGGCACGAGAAAGGGTATGAGAAAATTAAATTCAAAAGACTCGGATCGTGGTCCAATCACGCATGTCAAGGGATGTGCGATCAAAATGGTTATGCGAAAACGGAGAACATCCGGATGGAACGGCTATGAACTAGAAGTACAGTGTAGTGCAAACCGTACATGATTGTACAAACTGCGTCCGAGCCATAGAATTAAGTATCAACGGATAGAAATTGAAGGATTTTTTGTTTTCTCTCTTTTTTCCCAGTTTTACATGGATTTTCCGTTCTTTTCATTATTTTTTCTTATATAGACGTTTGTAATTCCAGCCCGTACACCACAAAATCCCCCCCAAAAAAAACAGTCATTTACTTGTTTTGAGACAAACACGCAATCTATTCCAGATACGTAGATCGCGGACGTCAAATTCAAACTGATAACCATTACAGGACAGGACAGTACAGTACTGTACTGTACTGTACTGTACTGTACTCCCAGAAATCGGATATCTTGTCTGCTGGGGAAGATTTCAGCCATTACGTCAGATTGAAAATAAACAAATAAAAAAAATGGAAATTTAAAAGGACCCTGTCGGTTTCAAATTTTCAATTTCAAATCTACCAGCGACAACCGGAATATTTTAGTTTAACCTACGCCGTAACAAAGACACATCCGTTCCTCACCTATAAAAGTACAGTGTGTCCTTTACACTACGACGTGGATTACTTTTGCCGTACAGTCCAACTAGTATTAGTGCTCAGTTGCTCACCACAGACCAGAAGTACAATAATGATGTACATATTCCGTACTACTTATTGACTTAGAAGTACACACAGTTCGCTCCTCTTTCTTCGCGGGTGCTAGAAAACCTGCGCCAACATATATCACGCAGTTTAGCAGCTTTTAAGGGCCTTTCTATGTGGCGGCCTTTCCGGTTGGGGAAATGGTCTGCGCTTCGTAAATTTCTAAAAAGCGCTACAGCACTGTTGGTCAATTGTTGACGGGTACCATGTTGTGACCAGAACAATGTTGGTTAATTCTAGCGTTTTGTACCGCACCGAATTTTACCCGCTATACGCTGGCCCACTTTTAGCCGAATGTTGGGAGGCGCCAGTTCGCTCGTTATGTCGGTACGATATCTTCTTCTTTTTGGTGAGGAACACTCACAGGTCGATATCTAACCAATCCATGCCACCTAGCTTTTAATCTACCCCTCAGCTATTAATCTAACGGTTTCGATGTTTTTTACGTGTACTTAAATATCTTTGTTGCAGTCCTCGTACTTTTTAAATAAAAGTACAGTAGCTACGTGTGCGAATAATTGAGGGCCTGGTACGCCCGTGACAAACGCATTTTTGCACGGCAATCGATGAATCATCCAACGGCCATTTTTACTCTAAAATAGAATGGAGTTTGTACAGTGATCAGTGATCACTGATCGGCAGTATGTATCGTACTGCCATATCGACCTAAGACTGGACCCCTGCCGCTACGGCGCACCGTAAAACTCCTGTAAGCCGTACCGTAAACCGCCAAAACTGTGCTCACAATACAGTACAGTAATGCTGATTGTGTACGCCTTTATTTGATGCGTGAACTTCGTTTACAAAATAACGAGCAGTTTGTGTACAGTGCGGTACACCGTCAATCGCTATTAGCCTATTAGAGTAAAGGAATAAATAGCGTACAAAAAAAAAATAGTGTTATTAACACTAATCGGGAATTAATTTTTTTGAACAAAAATATATATACTAACTAATCCCTAACTGTAATTTGGGTTGTCCTGAATAAAAAATACCCGCCCGTTCGATGTCAACAGTAATATGTGTAACCGTACAAAATCTGACAATTCGTACGCCGCCGCGCTGTTCACACGGTTGACGGACGAACATATGAGAACGTGATTTTTGTCGACAAGTTTGCATCTCTTTCTTCCAGTGCACATTCACATGTGTGCGCAATAATGTTAAGTGTCTTTTTATGCCTCTGTAATTCAAAAAGTACCATTTAGTACGGAGGTACCCTGTCCGTACGCCACACTATTTCCACCGCAGTGTACTTACATTATTAACGCTAATTGAAATAAAACCCTAATTAGAATAATGGAAAAAATAGAATTATGAATTGTATTTCAGGTTTTCTTTTTTGAAAAAAGGGCACCGAATTAGCGTTATTTACTCTAAAAGCGATTGGCGGTGTACAGTACACCGCCAATCGCTATTAGCGTAGAAGTTTCTTTAGCGTATAAGAATAATTATAGTGGTGTACGCTAATAAAGAATTTGAAAAATTTGAAAAAAAACATGCATTATAATTGTTCAATAATGTTAATTTGGGTCTTTGAAAATAAAAATGTCAATCGCAAACATGCTTACACTAATATAGGTATTTGTACATAATCTCACAAATCGTACACAAATCATACGTTCACACAGTCGAAACGTGGTTGTTGGACAACTATGTGCGAACGTGATATTTGACAGCCCGATTTCATCCCCTTTTTGGAGCACATATTCTCATGCCTCCGCGGTTACTAAAACTCATTAATTATAAATTTTCACTTAAAAATGTACAATTTTGTACAGTCTGACACTGACCATACACCACACTATTTAAACGACAACGTACTTTCGTTTTGTACGGTACTTGGAAAATAACCCTAAATGACGTACAAAACAAAATAGAATAAGCTACGATAATGGGGAATTATAACAAAAAGCGGGACGGAATTAGCGCACACTACGATAGTACTGTAGCGATTGGCGGTGTACTGTACAGATTGACACATTTCGTACAGCTCACTATTTAAAATTTGAAATACATAATTAAACGGTTTATATTTAATCCTATATTATACTCTTGTGCATCGGTAAATAATTTATCGCGATAAAAACGATATCGATAGTTATCAGTTATCGAATGGTCAAAGGTCCCGATATATCGGTCTGAGACCAACAAATTTTATATCGGCGATAACTTAAAAAAATATAGTATGCATACAATAGTACTTTATAATATATTGTAGTGTTGTGTATCGGTAAGGATTTTCCGATAACCGATATGGGCCATTTTTGGGGGACCCGATAATCGATATATTGGTACAATATATCGCTATCGGTCTTATCGCCGATAACGATAACTATCGGCGATAACTGTACGAACCGTACAGATAAATGTACGGCCTGTACACTCATATGTACGTCTTATTCCCCCGACAGTAGCCGGCATAATATATGTACGGCTTTAGTACGGCTCCAGTTAAAGCGATGTACCTTCCACATCCGACGCCGTGGCTTTGTCCCTTTCTTTTTTGAGATCCACTACAAACCTGCGACGTGTCAATCCGTCGACTTTTTTGGCCAAAGCCGCCAAAAAAGCCATTCTGAGATGTCGGCGCTCACGCTGACCGTCCGCTCTTATTTTATCATTGAATGTCGTCCGTTCGATTCTAGCCGCGCGCCTAATGTTATTCTGCATCCGTTGTACTTTGAGTCTGCCGTCTTTTTACCGTTTCATGATAATCAGTTTATCGGTACAATTTCGTACATTCCCGTCAAATTTATGTACAGGTAACCGCCCAAAAAGTACTACAAAGTGCAACATATTTTTTCGTCAAATTTCGTACATTTCCCGTAAAAAGCCGTACATTTCACGTAAATTTCCGTTCAGTTTACCGGACAGAAAGCATTCCGGACAAAAAGTACAGAAAGTACAAATATATCGGGACCGCTGACAGTTCGATAACGATAACTATCGGTATCGGTGTTATCGTGATAAGTTTTTTACCGATACACAACACATATATATTGTATTATATTATTTACTTTATATAGCGTGGTATGCCACGTGTAAGAATTTGTTCCGTACGCTGTTTAACTGAAATTTATTACGAATGAGCGGCACATAAACGTTGACAAATATAAAATAATAGTTTATAGTTCTAAAATTATTATACCGAAACGAAAAAAATAAATTACATTGTAAATTTAAAAAATATTTTTTTTTTGAAAACCAAACGAACAGACGAACAAAGCAAACAAACAAATTTGTCAGACTGCCGACATTTATTGCCATTTAAAAAAAAATAACAGTAAAAATGACATTTTGGAAGAGGAACCCAAGTAAAACCCCATTAAATTAAAATTAATGAAGGAAATATCACGATTTTATACCGAAATCGGGGGGAAGGGGGTCCACGGCGCGTCCGGGGAATAACACCTACAGTTGAGTGTACTGGTCGTACATTTATTAGTACGGTCCGTACAAATATTGCATATAGTTATCGATATCGGTGTTATCGCCGGTAATAACCGATAAATATCGGGTATTTATCGGCGATAACACCGATAACGATATATCGTACCAATATATCGATTATCAGCTACCCGAAAAAAAGCCCATATCCGTTACCCGCAAATCCTTACCGATACACAACACTACACCGCGAATTGTAATTAGAGTAATGAAAAAATTAGAGTACAAAAACAAAAAATAATAATTAGAGTAATGAACGCTAATTTATGTGATAGAGTTGTTTCAAATATGAAGTTTACTCTAATTTATTTAAGTACTCTAATTTGGCATGCTTTTATCCTCTACTGTAAATAAGGTATTCGTACAAATTTTGGCAAAATGTAGAGTTTATCGTCACTATGACGTTTGCACTACGCGGTTTGTTAAAACGCAGTTACATGATAACGACATGTATTAAATCATTTTTTTTCTTTTTTACTTAATAAAGTACAATTTTGCATGGTATGAGGTCGTCAGTACTCCACACTATTTCAAACGAGCCTATATTATAATTAAAAACGCTAATTAAACTCTACTGTAAATATAATAATGAAAAAATTAGAATCATTTTTTCTATTTCATGTGATAGAGTCGAAATTTCGAGCGACCGAATTAGAGTAATATACTCTAATTACAATTCGCGGTGCACTACATTAGCATTAAGGGCCAAGTTCCATCAAACGTTTCTGTAATCGTACGCCTAATTATACAGACCGAGTTAATTGAGTCGATGTTCCATCACGAAGGCTCTGTATTCCACGTGATATACATTGAGTGGTACCACGTGGGTTTTGACCGGATACTCAAAATCTTTAAAAAATCTTCACACCGACA
Organism: Zygnema cylindricum; assembly: GCA_037447655.1. Lineage (NCBI taxonomy): Eukaryota > Viridiplantae > Streptophyta > Zygnematophyceae > Zygnematales > Zygnemataceae > Zygnema > Zygnema cylindricum. The sequence goes on along the minus strand of JBBHKE010002698.1, from coordinate 525,856 downwards.
AATTTTCACTTCAAATTTTCACTTGCGTACTATGTACCTGCGTACCAAGTCATAATACGACATAAATTTTGTACTTTCTACAAACGTCGGTCTTTTACGCCAACTCATTTTTTAGATTTCCTATTTTCGAACATGACAAAAATCTTTTGCTGGAAATAGTGTGACGAAAGGAATTGCGCAACGAAGGACCGTTTCGAGATTACACTTTTAAATTTCAGTTGCATTTTGAAAAGTACATACCATGTGCAAATTTCGTCAATTTTCGTTGGTTTTCCATCATGACACGTAGCTTTTTCGTCCAGCGTGTCACTATTAATTATTTTCGGTATCTGCCAACCCACCTCTTACAGGTACGTTGGCAGCTACAGAGAAAAGTGAAGAGAACGCTTCGCGGATGAACATCCCACGGTCAGTATTACCTCCTAGACCTTCGGAGAGTATTGGCAAGATTCTCTGTAATGTATGTTTTCGAATAAAAATAAAATAAGCGGTACGTTCTGGTACGGATAGTCGCGGATTTCTGTAAACTACCCCAGTTTTCGTCTGATGGAACTTGGCCCTAAGGGCAAGGTTCCATTAGGGGAAAAATGACGTTGTTTACTGAAAGCCGTACTGTTCCGTACAGTGCCGTACCAAAGAAAAAAAAATGTCAGAAAAACAAGGCTACTGAATGAGGGATTTGATTCTCCACGTTTATGGGCGTAAACGTGTACCGTTGGATGCATTATCGGATACGCCGTCGTTTGACAATTTCAGTTCGCAAGTAGTGACCCGGAGTAGGTCAATTCTCAGCGCCTGAACGAATACCGTCGTGCCTCGTGGAAAAGTGAACCAATATCCACGACGACCGCGCGATCAGATGGGTACACGTCGCATATGACATGTGCCTTCCGCCAAGGAGGATGCGAGGCCACCGGAAGCCGCAAGAAAATCTTTGACGGAAGATATTGTTTCACGCTTCTGTTGGTATCCACTAACCATTCTGACATTTTCGTACGCTTTTACATATATTACGTTTCGTCCGCCCGTATATATTTAATTCAATACGTCGTACAAGACACTTTTCACCTTTCGCTGGTACAAATATGTGGTCACAATTTGCTCTCAGAGATTCTTTGAAGATTACTAGAATCGTATTCATCTATTACGTGAACCAATCAAAATGTGCCACGCAAAACAAATGTCGGTTACTGACCCGACACAATGGAACGATCGCCTCAGTAAACGAATTTTCGACGTTTACAGAGAGCGCCTAATGGAACAACGCTCTAACTGCGCGTTTTTTGGTATTCTGGTACAAATGTACAGAAATGTGTCAGATAACGGCGTCGAGTCGGGAATGTCGAGTGGCGATGACACGGGAAAGCGCACTCATGTTTGATTTCCACAAATTTAAGGCGGCAAAACCGCGCCATTCTGTTCTCAAATGTTAAAACGTCGACCGTGTGAACACAGACTATCGCGGCTACACAAACTATAAGCGACTGACGGTGTACTTCCGAAAACAGGGAAACTCGTCACGTGACATCGACGATACAAGTGCGTATCTTTTGCAGCTGCGGCATACCGAAAGGCCGAAATCTTCGCATTCCACTAATTGTCGCTTCCTGGTTAAGCCTCGCTGGATACGTTAAGCGCGCTCCTCCTTTCCCTCAAACACGCCCTTTCCTGAGTTCCCGCTACAGTCCAGACAGCTGCATCATTTCTTCCGTAATATGTACGGTTCGATGACGCGGATGTAGTTTTTGCGGCCTATGACGGTCCCAGGTCTTTGGCCTTTAGCGGACACCGAAGCACACACGGGCGAATCTACGTGGCACCAATAGCACGTTGCCGGGATCGAAAGCCTCTTTTATGACATAGAATCCTGATCTATCGTACTTTTGACAAAAATAAACAGAAAATCACATGGATGGAAAGATATGACCACGGAAAGGTAAATGTTTGTACTGTATTATGTTCCGATTTGTACGACAAAATCTACTTCGGCTCCTAGTAGGTGTTCCGGGAACTCCTCATAACAATCCGACAGCTGGATTTTTCTGCCCGCAAGAGGTTGAGCCCATGTGCCAACGTGTGAACATCTTTCCGTACTGTACGGTCATCACACCCCTCGATTTGCGGAATTAAGCGACCTCCAGCGCAAATCCAGCTGTTCTTTCCAATCTACTTCACATATTCGCTTTTGTCCTCACTGGCGCAAAATCTTGCTTTCATTACTCATAGTGACAAAATAAATCTGCCAATTGTGTACGAACAAAGTTTAACAGCCGCTACATGCTCGCGCGCCACCTAAAACCCCCGCCGATTGGCTGTTCCATTTATTGTACAGCCGCCGCTAATTGCGGTAACATAACCGACCGCCCAATGTTCAATCTTCCCCTGAACAGAATCGGGATCTGAGATGCGCCACCGGGTGGATTTCTTTCGCCCACTGTCTTTCCATGCAGTCTCCGCCGCCAGTTCCGCTCCCTACCACGCTACCACCGTCGGCAATTATTATTTCTTTCTTTCGACTCTTCCCGCCGCATGATCTTGCCGTCCAACTCCCCGGGTCTGCCGGCGTGGCACAGATCCCGCCCAGCACGGAGGTGGTTGTGCTTCCGTCGCTAATCTCCGTATCCTTAAAATGATCCTGTACTATTCCGTACATATCCCTGTACAAAATTTGCTCTGCCCTCTAGGATCGTCACCGTACATACGTCTCGAACGCAACCTTTTCTATCCATTCGAATTCGCTTATTTCACCAACCGCGCCTTCTCCGAAAGACGATTCAAAAGTTACATTTCTTTTAAAACCCTCTCCCTCCCTCCATTTCCATCTAAGAATCAAACACAGCTTGAAGCTCCTGCAGTCGTCTAACCACCATGAGGTTTCTCCACTCTCTACCTCTCCTCCTCCTCTCTCTCTCCGTCGCCATAGTCCAGACTCTCGCTGAAACTCTCATCCTCCCTTCCTCTTATGACGTCACGCAAGTCTACCGCGATGACAAAAACGCCGGCGCTTACGTAGACAAAGGAGACGAAGACGACACCGACGAATCCATCCGCTGGGGATCGACGGCCTCGATGCGCGGATCCCAGCTGCAGCTCGTCACGGAGGCTCTCAAAGCCCTCGGTGAAGTCGAAGCCTATCAGAGCATGCTGGCGCTGGACGGCGTGCCTGTCAGCAAAGACCAGAGCTTGCTCATATCCGAAACTGCCGGGAGTAAACTCGCTTACAACAACGGACCAGTACTGCCGCAAATCAAGAGAGATCCGTTAAACATTTTTATCACGTTTTACGGAAGGTATTGGGCTCCGGCTGACAAAGCTATTGTGGAGACGTTTATCAAGGCGCTGAACCCTGCAGTATCTGGAGGAGAGAATGATCGTACGGTCGACAGGTGGTGGGATATTACCACAAGGTACTTCTACGACTACAAGAATAGGAGTATTGCCAGCAATATAGTGTTGAAACCTTCTGTTTCGGATTCTTCCTCTCAATGGCCTTTCGGCTCCTCTGCCAAGCAGTCTCTGAAGGATAAGCATATTCGAGCCATCGTTACAAAGTCTCTTAAAGGAGCAAAACCGACCAGATCTTCCATCCATATTGTGCTGACGTCACCGGAAGTATTTGTGAAGAACTTTGGCACGACTTTGTGTACTTACCATTCATCTTTCAAGCTCCAAAAAGTGAATGTGGCGTATATTTTTGCTGGAAATCCTGCCACGCAGGCTCTCAAAGAATGCTCTTACAGGTACTATGATCCTATGGTGGAGACTCTGAATGGTGTGGCTATTGACGCCCTTATTAACTGGGTCGCTCACAGTCTGACGAAAACGGCTACGAATCCCTATCCTTTGAAGAAGGGAGCCAAAGGATGGCTGATTGCAAAAACTAATCTTGAAAACGGAGATATCTGTTCCTGGGTTTTTGGATACACAGGCTTCTCTATAGTGGACAAGTTGAAGTTTTACACTTGGAATATTAATGGTGGAGGGAAAAAGTTTTTGATACAGCAAAACTATAACCCTAAGATTAAGAAATGTGTTATTATCGCAAGGAATAAGGTCGACGATCCCATTCCTTTACCTCCTATGTAGGTGAAGGGTTTCTTTAGACTTTATTCCTGTTTAGACTTTAGACAAACAGAATTAGATTTGAAGCTGTGATTTTTATGGTGTTGTAAAGCATATGATACTATTTAGGGTAGAAATTTGTCATTATTATCATTGGAAGGCATGATTATTTGGCTAAGTTTATTCTGTTTTGACAGGTTCGAAGACCTGCATTCAATCTCTTAACATTTTTTTTTTCATTGGAAAGTTTTGCAGGTTAGGGTTGGTGGTTTATGTTTTTATAATATTATTTAGTTTTTGTTGTCCTTGACTTTTCCTTTGGGCAAAAGTTTTAGTTTTGTAGCTTTAAAGGTTTGTAGGTGGTAAGACAAGAATTTATTTTGAATTTTCTATTGTGGCGGTGGTGTAGGATTATGGCTGATAGTGCCGATTTAATAAAAAATATTTTTTTCTGACGAAAATGTATATTAAAGTTGTTAACTATTCAGTTTTTGATTATAACTTTTGATTTTATTGATGTACTTGTTTTTTAATCTTCCGAACCTTTCGCCGATTTGTTTTCCTTTTTATTGTTTATTTCTTCTAATGAAATACTTCGTGTTGGTGACTTATTTCTCTGCTTTATGTAATTGTGCTTTGTTTGTATTGCTGAAATTTTTTGTATTATACTTTAGTTATGTCTTTGTATCTGTGCAATTATGTTTTAACGACTTAGTTTGAAATTCTTATTTTTGTTTTAAAATTTGGAGAATACAAATTTAACTTGTGACATATTCAGTGAACGGAAATGGGGAAACCAATGTTTAATATTAGGTTGTGATGTGATTTGTCAGTGGAATATGTTAGGTTGGTTTTGCTTATGTTTACAAATCTTCAAAAGTAATATCAAAACTTCCATTTAATTTCTCTACCTTTAAAATGGTTTTATTTTGGTGTTCATTGTTGATGGTTCCCTCTGAATAATTCCTTTGGAAAATAATTCATTTTTGTATTTTCAAATGAAAATGTCATGCTATTATTTAAAATTCAGTTCTAAAGGAGCTTTTGGTGAACTGTTTATGGATAACTGTAAAGAAGAAATAATCTTCAACTATTGGAGGTTAAAACAGTTAGTAACTACAGCGCGCATCGTTAACAGTGTCAAAGTTTAAATAGTGTGGAAGTAAATATACCGTCATTGACGCTAATTAAGATTTTAAAAAAAAAAGAAAAAAAGGTGTATTCTAATTTCGGCGTTTATGCTAATTTGGGAACAGCAAAAATGGAATATTCGTTGTACGATTATATACATTAATATATGTATTCGTACAAAATATTAGAAATCGTACGCCGTCGTGAAATTTAAATATCTGTACATGTAAGACTAATTTACGTGCCAGAACAATCCCGTTTTTTTAGCGCACGATCCTATGCGTGCGCGTCTGATTTAACTCATTTTTTGTAAAATTTTCACTTGAAAGGGTACATTTATGTACGGTCTGACATCGACCTTACACCACACTATTTAGATATTATTGTAATTCGTCCTTTACTCTATTTTGTACGGTACCTTAATTAACGTCAAGGAAAAATTAAAATCATGTATCCTATTTGAAGAAAAAAATCAAAATTTTAAGAACCCAAATTAGTGTCGTTGACACTAATAACGATGCGCGGTGTAGTACACCGCGAATCGTAATTAGAGTAAATTACTCTAATTCGGTCGCTCGAAATTTCGACTCTATCACATCAAATAGAGTAAATGATTCTAATTTTTTCATTATGCTATTTAAGGTAAGGTTTAATTGTGCATCGGTAAATAATTTATCGCGATAAAAACGATATCGATAGTTATCAGTTATCGAATGGTCAAAGGTCCCGATATATCGGTCTGAGACCAACAAATTTTATATCGGCGATAACTTAAAAAAATATAGTATGCATACAATAGTACTTTATAATATATTGTAGTGTTGTGTATCGGTAAGGATTTTCCGATAACCGATATGGGCCATTTTTGGGGGACCCGATAATCGATATATTGGTACAATATATCGCTATCGGTCTTATCGCCGATAAGTAGCCGATAATATCGGCTACTTATCGGCGATAATGCCGATAACGATAACTATCGGCGATAACTGTACGAACCGTACAGATAAATGTACGGCCTGTACACTCATATGTACGTCTTATTCCCCCGACAGTAGCCGGCATAATATATTTACGCTTTAGTACGGCTCCAGTTAAAGCGATGTACCTTCCACATCCGACGCCGTGGCTTTGTCCCTTTCTTTTTTGAGATCCACTACAAACCTGCGACGTGTCAATCCGTCGACTTTTTTGGCCAAAGCCGCCAAAAAAGCCATTCTGAGATGTCGGCGCTCACGCTGACCGTCCGCTCTTATTTTATCATTGAATGTCGTCCGTTCGATTCTAGCCGCGCGCCTAATGTTATTCTGCATCCGTTGTACTTTGAGTCTGCCGTCTTTTTACCGTTTCATGATAATCAGTTTATCGGTACAATTTCGTACATTCCCGTCAAATTTATGTACAGGTAACCGCCCAAAAAGTACTACAAAGTGCAACATATTTTTTCGTCAAATTTCGTACATTTCCCGTAAAAAGCCGTACATTTCACGTAAATTTCCGTTCAGTTTACCGGACAGAAAGCATTCCGGACAAAAAGTACAGAAAGTACAAATATATCGGGACCGCTGACAGTTCGATAACGATAACTATCGGTATCGGTGTTATCGTGATAAGTTTTTTACCGATACACAACACATATATATTGTATTATATTATTTACTTTATATAGCGTGGTATGCCACGTGTAAGAATTTGTTCCGTACGCTGTTTAACTGAAATTTATTACGAATGAGCGGCACATAAACGTTGACAAATATAAAATAATAGTTTATAGTTCTAAAATTATTATACCGAAACGAAAAAAATAAATTACATTGTAAATTTAAAAAATATTTTTTTTTTGAAAACCAAACGAACAGACGAACAAAGCAAACAAACAAATTTGTCAGACTGCCGACATTTATTGCCATTTAAAAAAAAATAACAGTAAAAATGACATTTTGGAAGAGGAACCCAAGTAAAACCCCATTAAATTAAAATTAATGAAGGAAATATCACGATTTTATACCGAAATCGGGGGGAAGGGGGTCCACGGCGCGTCCGGGGAATAACACCTACAGTTGAGTGTACTGGTCGTACATTTATTAGTACGGTCCGTACAAATATTGCATATAGTTATCGATATCGGTGTTATCGCCGGTAATAACCGATAAATATCGGGTATTTATCGGCGATAACACCGATAACGATATATCGTACCAATATATCGATTATCAGCTACCCGAAAAAAAGCCCATATCCGTTACCCGCAAATCCTTACCGATACACAACACTACACCGCGAATTGTAATTAGAGTAATGAAAAAATTAGAGTACAAAAACAAAAAATAATAATTAGAGTAATGAACGCTAATTTATGTGATAGAGTTGTTTCAAATATGAAGTTTACTCTAATTTATTTAAGTACTCTAATTTGGCATGCTTTTATCCTCTACTGTAAATAAGGTATTCGTACAAATTTTGGCAAAATGTAGAGTTTATCGTCACTATGACGTTTGCACTACGCGGTTTGTTAAAACGCAGTTACATGATAACGACATGTATTAAATCATTTTTTTTCTTTTTTACTTAATAAAGTACAATTTTGCATGGTATGAGGTCGTCAGTACTCCACACTATTTCAAACGAGCCTATATTATAATTAAAAACGCTAATTAAACTCTACTGTAAATATAATAATGAAAAAATTAGAATCATTTTTTCTATTTCATGTGATAGAGTCGAAATTTCGAGCGACCGAATTAGAGTAATATACTCTAATTACAATTCGCGGTGCACTACATTAGCATTAAGGGCCAAGTTCCATCAAACGTTTCTGTAATCGTACGCCTAATTATACAGACCGAGTTAATTGAGTCGATGTTCCATCACGAAGGCTCTGTATTCCACGTGATATACATTGAGTGGTACCACGTGGGTTTTGACCGGATACTCAAAATCTTTAAAAAATCTTCACACCGACAAATTTTCACTTCAAATTTTCACTTGCGTACTATGTACCTGCGTACCAAGTCATAATACGACATAAATTTTGTACTTTCTACAAACGTCGGTCTTTTACGCCAACTCATTTTTTAGATTTCCTATTTTCGAACATGACAAAAATCTTTTGCTGGAAATAGTGTGACGAAAGGAATTGCGCAACGAAGGACCGTTTCGAGATTACACTTTTAAATTTCAGTTGCATTTTGAAAAGTACATACCATGTGCAAATTTCGTCAATTTTCGTTGGTTTTCCATCATGACACGTAGCTTTTTCGTCCAGCGTGTCACTATTAATTATTTTCGGTATCTGCCAACCCACCTCTTACAGGTACGTTGGCAGCTACAGAGAAAAGTGAAGAGAACGCTTCGCGGATGAACATCCCACGGTCAGTATTACCTCCTAGACCTTCGGAGAGTATTGGCAAGATTCTCTGTAATGTATGTTTTCGAATAAAAATAAAATAAGCGGTACGTTCTGGTACGGATAGTCGCGGATTTCTGTAAACTACCCCAGTTTTCGTCTGATGGAACTTGGCCCTAAGGGCAAGGTTCCATTAGGGGAAAAATGACGTTGTTTACTGAAAGCCGTACTGTTCCGTACAGTGCCGTACCAAAGAAAAAAAAATGTCAGAAAAACAAGGCTACTGAATGAGGGATTTGATTCTCCACGTTTATGGGCGTAAACGTGTACCGTTGGATGCATTATCGGATACGCCGTCGTTTGACAATTTCAGTTCGCAAGTAGTGACCCGGAGTAGGTCAATTCTCAGCGCCTGAACGAATACCGTCGTGCCTCGTGGAAAAGTGAACCAATATCCACGACGACCGCGCGATCAGATGGGTACACGTCGCATATGACATGTGCCTTCCGCCAAGGAGGATGCGAGGCCACCGGAAGCCGCAAGAAAATCTTTGACGGAAGATATTGTTTCACGCTTCTGTTGGTATCCACTAACCATTCTGACATTTTCGTACGCTTTTACATATATTACGTTTCGTCCGCCCGTATATATTTAATTCAATACGTCGTACAAGACACTTTTCACCTTTCGCTGGTACAAATATGTGGTCACAATTTGCTCTCAGAGATTCTTTGAAGATTACTAGAATCGTATTCATCTATTACGTGAACCAATCAAAATGTGCCACGCAAAACAAATGTCGGTTACTGACCCGACACAATGGAACGATCGCCTCAGTAAACGAATTTTTGACGTTTACAAAGAGCGCCTAATGGAACAACGCTCTAAGGCAAAATACATTGTTGTTCAAACGGTATTTTACTCAAGATTTAGTCGCAAAAATTATACGTAAGTAACGCTTTGAAGTGTGAACGATTTGAAAAAATCGTTCAAATCGTTAAAGATTTTGTAACCGTATTTCCGTACATGTAAAAAAATTCTGTACGATCTTACAGAATTCAAACTTACAGCGCGCAAATGGTGGAACAATGCAAAGTCTCTTTTCGTAAAAGCCCGTATATTTTCGGTAAAATTCCGCACATTTCCGTAAAAGTCCGTACATTTCCGTAATATTCAGTTGTGTACTAGACAGAAAGTACGAAGAAGTGCAGCGTATTTTTTCGTCAAAGTCCGTACATTGCCGTAAAATTCCGTATATTTCCGTAAATTTTCCGATCAGTTACCGGACACAAAGTACTCTACGTTTTTTTGCGATTTTTTCAAAAGTCACTAGCTATACGTAGAAATCGGAAAAATAAATGAAAAAATCACACGATTTGAACAACAACGGGAAAATAGTACCATTGATTGTATTTTTGGTTCACGGGTCCGAATTTAAGACGTCGATATAAAGTTATTAACCTCAATAGCGATTCACAGTGGACTACATGTGTTGCGTCAAACTGAAATTGGTGATATTCAAATCCGTGAGGAGTCTGATAGCCTATACCCACCGGAGCATTTGATTTTCCGAAACTGATCGGAAAACGTACAAGTTTCGACGTCATCAAACATAGGCGCGAAAACAAACCTGCAGTACACCGCCAATCGCTATTAGCGTGTACGTTTGATTAGCGTATACTATTATTTAGCGTGGTGTACGCTAATTGGGAATTTGGAAATTTTGGAAGAAATCGATTACTCTAATTAGGAATTAGGGCTTTTTTTAAATAGTGAGGATAATTCTATTTGAGGATAAAAAAAAAAAAAAAGCGGGACGGGATTAGCGTACACAACGCTAATAACGATTGGCGGTGTACTGAATGTTCGAAGGACGACGACGGTGGTTCAAAACCGGCAGTTGTTTCGCGCGAGTGCAATGAAATAGCCGTTCGATGTTGTTTTGGCTACGTCAGCTTTTCGGCGAAATACGCTACACCGCCAATCGTTACTATCGTGTAAGTTTTTTTAGCGTATACGAATAATTAGCGTTGTTTACGCTAATTGGGAATTTGGAATTTTTCGAAGAAATCGTCTATTATAATTAGGAATTAGGTTTTTTTTTTAAAATAGTGTGGATAATTCTATTTGAGAATAAAATAAAAAAAAAGCGGGACGGAATTAGCGTACACAACGCTAATAACGATTGGCGGTGTACTTTAACCTGACTTCTACATCCGACAATATTTTTTGTACGGTTTTTCATAGAAAGCCGTACATTATTCGACCGTCCGTCTGTTGCGGAAGTGATTTTTTTCCCGTGGGAATAGGCTATGAATGAAAGGATCGCTGTTCGACAAATAGAAAGAAAGTTTTGCACGTACAAAGGATTTTAAAAGTTTCATATTTTACCAGAAAACGGAAAATCATCGGAATGGGAAATGCTCCGGTGGGAATCTCCATTCAAAGGGCAGCTCGATTTCGTTGGTGACCTTTGGTTTTTGTAACGGTTCCATACTGCATTATATTGCATATTATTTTGATTATTAGTCCCCCGTAAAACCATTTCCCCAAAAAACAAATATATGAAAAGTTATTCCATCCTAAAAGCTAAAACAACCAACAAAATATTATAATACCCTTTAAAGTAATTAAAAAACCCGAAAGCATTTAGTAACCCTAAAATTGTCCGAAAAAAGCTAAAAATTGAGAAAAAAAAATTTGAAAGACAAAAAAATAAATATGGAAGGCAAAATTAAATGATTAAAACACACTTATATGTCAAGCTAATGTAAAGAACGAAACGCACATTCGAGTTTACTCGGTGCATATCGTCCACCCTTTACCGAACAATTATAAAATTACGCAACACAAACTAACAATTGGTTTCATACAAAAGATTACCATTTAAAATGAGTTTTTATTTTTTACGGTAAAAGTTTATTTTTTAGGTGATCGAGAGGCTTTTTCGTACAATATTATTTCATATCGGCAGGAAATATCAATAGTTAAATCATTTCCGTTATCCGTATCACAACAAAAAAACATATGAATCGATACTTGAAAAAAAACGTTTTGCCACCCTATTAAGATGTTGAATATTGACATCACTTTAAAGTGGAGATCTCAAGTGATAGTTCATTGTCTATAAATATAAATATTCCATTGTGTATTTTGTCGAAAATTCAAATTCAAAATGTAAATCTTTCGATTCACCTAGCTCCTTGATCACCAATATCCTTTCGATTCACCAAGCTATTCGAGCACCAATATCTATTTGAGAATGAGTAAATTGTAAAGTTATTCCATTCACATATACGACTTCGCTAACCCATGCTACTCATGATGTACAAAACCTTTGCATCCAAATACTCTAATGGGTAACATACCAAAGTTGATCATCAATCATTTCGCAAAAAAATCAACAATTCATATAGTTTGTTCTTTTACAACGATTGGTTCAAAATAAGATCATGGGCTTGTTATTGTCACTGCCGTGGAAAAAATTTGTTGTCGAACACCCAAACATCCTATTAACAATGTTTGAACCGAGAGTGACTAAAAATATTTGTCTCAAATAACATAATATTATTCGCTAAAATTCAAGTTAATGTGGGTGTTTTGGCTTAGCGTGACTAGGATGAGAGTGTCTTTTGGTCTATTCGTTTTAGGTAAACTTCACGGTTGCACGAGCACAATTATACTAAAAACTTATAAAAGATAACAAAAAAATATCCCCTCCTATCTTTTAGTAAACTTTCACAACATCATGCGATCCTCAAGAGAGGGTTCAGCATGTAATTAAATTAAAAAAAACTAAAACTAAAAAATAAACTCCCTCTTTTGGTATTGCAATAGACTAGCCAACGATATAGACTTGGTAATATGTCACTACAAACTAAAACTGTGTTTTAAACGATTTTTCAAACCCTCGCCGTAAACTATAAACTAAAACAAATTAAAAAAAAAAAAAAATCCTCTAACTTTAATTACATTGTCGCTGTTTAACATATGTTTCATTTGATTATTTTTTCTTATACTGAATCTCACATTTTTTTTTGTCATTTTAATTGTCTAGCTAGCAAAAGTAAAAAATTGAAAATTTTACGGAAATACAAATGTCACAATTTCCACCAAATCTCTCGTTGGCCTTTGAGATTTAAAATATTTATCTCAGTCTGTTTTCCTCTCAAAAATAATCATAAAGATCGTAACTCTCAAATAAGTTATAGATTGTATAGATAAAAAACCATCATCTGATATTTTTACTACTATTTATTAATGTGCCTTATATTTAAGTTTTTAGAGATAACATGACTTTTATTTTTTTAAACATATTATGTAACCAAACCCCATTTAGTTTTTCTCTTTTGTGATTTTAAACCTATCCCTGTTTTACTAATATGGTGTTGTATTAATGTAAATAAGTTGACAACTTAATGGTTTTTTATATAAATAATAATTAAAGTAATAATAATATTGGCATTTTATTTTTTGTGTAAATGTTATTTTATTTAAGAGTGTGATTAATTGGAATGACGAATCAACCTAGATAACCAACGAGTTATTTCGTAGTCTTGTGTTATTTTTTTTTTTTTATTTTCCACTTTGTGAAAAAAATGTAACCTCAATTGTTGTGTTTACACGTATTGAGGTGCATTATCCACTTTAAATAAATATAATATCACAAAAAAAAGTTAAACTCAAGTTCGATGGATTTCGATCACATTTACGAATATAGTTAAAAATAAGTTTGCCACAGTCGACGATTGTCATTAAAGATTTCACATGTGGCTCCGAAATTGAAAACGCCTTATTATTCTCATGTTAGTTCTCAAGTTAATAGTGCGTCGATTGTGTGTGAATTAATATTATTTTGGTGAGGTCGGATTTGAAGGCTTCGGGGAAACTAACTGTATTTACTCCCATTGCTTAGGTAGATTTACTACTTTAAAAGTTATTTAGTATAATTATGTTTTCGTTAATGCAAAACCTAAGGTTTCACAAAATTCACGCGCAACGACCATAAAAGTTTGGTGAGAAAAAAAAAACATGTAAAAATCAAAACATGGATTTTAACTCATATATATGAAAACCAAAATAAAAGAAAACGGTATGTCACATAATCGACAAACGACGATACCAAATTGGTGAGAAAAAAAAATAGGTAAAAATAAAAAAAATAGATTTTAAGTCATTATATGAACACCATAATTAAAGAAAACAGTATGTCAAACAATTGACAAATTTAAATTAAGACTATTGATCCGAAAAAAAATGCCTAATTTATCCAATACAATTATAAAAGCACATAAACAATTTAACGTTATAGAAAAAATATCCATTCAATTTTGTTTGGAAAAGATACAATTAATTTTTGTTTGGAAAATATACGATTGTAAATGTATATAAAGAACAATGTGCCTAATTTCTCTAATACGATCGTAAAAGCACATGAACATTTTAACGTTATAGAAACTTTTCAATTGATTTTTTTATGGTAAATATAGAATCATAAATGCACGTAAACAATAATGTTTCTAATGGTAAAATCTTGTCAAATCCACTCGGCCTAATTTCACACGCATAAAATTTCACACACTATACTATGTTTTTATAAACATTATTCATCTAATGTCGTGGAATATAGCAAAAAAAATGGTTGTAGGGGAATGGGGCAATTATTAATTAATCGTAGGTCAATAACTTTTCATTGTTATTTAAATGTTTTCCTTAAGGCATAAATCTCATCATACCAAAAACATTATACCCAATATATATGAGAAGTATGAATTTACAACAAATACAATATATTACATGCTAGCTCACTCTATTATCAAAGCTACCAGTGATAATTATAAAATTGACAGATGTGTCACAGTCCACTGTTGAAAAGAAGTAATTAATATTCACTTCTTAATTTAGACTCTAGTTTGAAGAGAGGGAGAGAGTCACCATGGCTGCCGCCATAGTCAGAGAGAAACAGGCGTACAGACAGACAGATTGATAGATTACCAAAATGTAGCCCTAAATAGGATTTGAACAAATGTCTACGAAGACCTTTATAAACATATGTTGAAAAGAGAGGTATTTTGTAGTCTTTCTTGTGGACTTACAACAGCCCTCATACTTGTCGTAGTCACTGATGACCTGCAGACAGCCATGGCTGCCCGCTGCAGCTAAAGAAGACAGGCATATCATCCAGTACAGTTTTTTTGCAAAATATAACTGCCCCTTGTGGGACTTGATCCAGTGACCTCTGGATGATCACCGTACGGACTAGCCGCGCGCCTTACCCGGTAAGTCTTGAAGAAATCGATAAATACATATGGGGCGATATTTATTTAAAGCTATACCGCGCCGGACATTTCATTTAACTAATTACGGGAAGATTTATGTATGGAAACATACCGGTCCGCACGAAATCGGGACCGCACGAAATATACGAATTAACATTTAATTTTCAACGGACGAAATCAAATGTGTAGATCTGATCGAACGACTCACAGTGGAGCCGGAATGCCGGAATAGCTGTTTGACGGTTTGCGGACCAGATGTCGGTGGATGACACGTGGCAACATATGGTTGGGTAGCGGATATCAGGGGAGGAGCAACTACGGCTCCGGAACTGACACGCGTCAGCGGAACGGCCATGCCGTACTATGGCCGTAAATGAAGTACAACGGTACCTGTACCTTCTTCTACTTTACAGTTTTATGATTGGTTGAAGTACCTTAGTAGTAGGCTTAGAGAGGTAGCTTAGGACTTAGAATATTTTTGGTTTTCGAGCCACTCTCCCAGAGTGCACTTATATTTATAGATCAACTTTGGTCAGCCATAACTTAAAGCTCAAGTGAGCAATTTCACTGATTTTTTTTGCAGCAGACTCAGGAGAGTCCTGGCTATATAGGGGTGTAGTCGGTCAGAGTTTTTGCGTCCCAGGGTGGGACTTATTCACTGTCAAAGTCAAAAGTGCATATACTATTCTAGAGGCTTCACATAAGCTGGACATTCTGTGTACCAATAGAGGTCACAGAATTACAACATATGCTTTATCCATTAAAGAACTAACGATACATGTATGCGGTTCGGTACACGCAAACGTCACTTTCACTTAAACAGACCAACATTGACGAAACGACATCTATACTCAAATGGCGCTCGCGGACGCAAATCTAACTCTGTAAAATACATTATTGGACGGACGACGTCGCCCCCGCCAAACTTGAATGAATCTTTGGCGGCTTTCAGACACTGCGGCGCGCTGTGCCACGTGGCGCCACATCATTGAACGCCTGAAAAGATGGGAGGAGGAACGATGGCTCCCAAGCTGACAAGTGTCAACCAAAAGGCCATGTTTTACAATGGCCGAATAAGAACTACAATCGGCCACTGTACCTTCTTGTACTATAAACTCTTGTGATTGGTATAGGGTATAGTAGTAGGTAGGTGTGAGTAGGAGTTAATGGATTTAGCGTGTTTGAGGCGCCTCTCTCTAAGTGACCTTTTGTATTTATAGGCCATCTTTGGCCATCCATAACTAACTATTCAGGGAGCAAATTCAATGATTATTTTTGTTGCGGACTCGAGGAGTCCACGCTACACAAGGGGGTAATCGGTTAGAGTTTTTTCTTACCAGGGTGGCGGCATTTCTAAGGGAAAGTCAAAGTGGGTAATGCTGTCCAAAACACATGTTCAAGTTTTGCATTCTGTGGTGAAACTGAGAACACAAAAAGTCTTCTTTCACAGGGGTGAAGCTCTATACGATTTGTGACAGTCAAGGTGTCAGTCATTTGGGTTTGTATCAACTTGGAGTCAACTCTATCTTGATAAGCTTCTTTACGTTTGAAATTTCTGTGGGGAAATGGAACCCATAGAATTTCATCCATATATTAAATAATATTACTACTACCGCTTTTAATTGACAACCCAAAATTCTGTTAAAATCGCAAAGTACCCCACCTATTAAACAATCTTACTACTACCATTTTTGGTAGACATTCAAACATTTTGTTAAAATTATAGAGTACGGGCTAGACCTAATCTTAAATAACACAATTAATTATTGGCATAATATGGGTCTTGTTTTTTTTTTGAACTTGTCGATTAAGTTTGTAGGTTTTCATGTTCGACTACATTAAATATTTGCCCGTTGGGGTTTTTATCCATATTGTCATTTGGCGAAGAGGCATTGTTATGTTAATTGAGGATATATAATATATGGTGTTTTGTGTAGTTTTCTCGGGCTGGGTGTATAGTGTCCCACAGTAGATTGTACGAGGTTTTTGTCACAAGAGGTTAAAGTTTGAAAGGTCGTAAATATAAAAAAAGTTAGGCGAAACCTGGTAAACTACTGCGAGAATGTGTGTTGGATTTAGATGGTATGTGACTAATTTTAACTTTATATTGCTAATCAAAATTTATCAAGTAGTACACAATAAACAACAGCGATGCCATAATTTATTAATAAAGAAAAACATTTTAAGATTGTTGTGATATCTTCATATAAAATGAGATAAATAAAGTTAGGCGAACTTGGTGAATTGCAACGACAATGCGCGTAGGATTTAGGTAGTATGTGACTAATTTCCACCTTATAATGCTGATCAAAATCTATCAATTAGTAAAAGATAAACAATATCGATGCCATAATTTGTAATAAAAAAAATTAAGACTATTGTGATTTGTTACTATACATCTAACGTATTAATGTAATAAACTAATTTTCATTCATGTACGTGTTAATAATATATGGATAACCTTTGTGATTGGAATCGACAAATTCAATATTAGAAAACCACCAATTGCAAATATCTAACCTTTAGTTTGTAGAATTAAAATAATGTGTGACTATTGCGGTGCGTACGAACAAATTGAATATCGAAATATCAACTCTTGACCTTAACCTTTTAGCTTGTGACCCTAAGTAAAAAAAACAATTGGCATACAAAAAGAAAACTAAGGCAAGAGAATGAGATAAAAAAAATAAAATGATAGAAAATATGACGGAAAAGTCACTAACACTTATTTTGGCTAAGTAATTTTCTTTTCACGCAAATATTTTTTTATGATCCCCTATAAACAACGAGTGTCACACTCTCTTTCTCCATCATCTCCCTCGTATTTGCGTGTAGGGACCCTCTTCTCAAGGTTGTCACAATACCCCAAATTATCTCATTCGCCACCCACGGGCGCAATTTCATCCTAACCCTTTCACTCGAACGTTCTCTATACTCCCACACCCTCCCCCCAACATGGGGTAAAGTTTCCCCAACCTTTAGCCACACCTCAATATTTCCCTTTTCACTGTCAAAAGCAATCCGAAGCTTCGACTTTGTCCCTCTTTTTAGCCCCTTTCTTCCTCTAACCTCGTTGGACACCCATTTAACCCCTTATCTACCAAACTTACCCAATACGTCCCTCACTTGTTTCACCCAATCCCTTTTACTCACACGTCCCATCTTCTTCATGAATTGTTGATTGAACGCCTCCACATTTTGCATATGTTTCTCGCTAGTTTAATTTGATTGTTTCTTATTTTGTTGCTACTCACACATCTCGAGTTTCTTGTAGAGGATCTGATAAACCTTACGCTCTTGGTGTTGGTTTATCTAAAAAAATTAAAACGTGTCCCAAGATCGTTCTAACCACTCTTAATGCTAAACATGACCTTTAATCGAACAGTCTTACCCTCTAAAACCACCGCTTTCACCACAATTCGAATTTTGTAAGCAATTTTAACGTTTTCGAATGTTGCCATTTTTGTTACCCCAAACCGCTACTCTACTCGCTAAATTATTCTCATCTTTGAGAAGTCGTTAAAGCAACACTAAGTTATTTGCCACGGATTTTTATGGTAGATCACATCAATAATCTGCTCGCATTGCATCTTTTTACTTCCTCTTTGGACTTTGATCTTACCTATTTCAAGCGTTGGCTAGCAGGGCACGAGAATCACGCTCACAATGTCAGTGTGTTATTGGTGGGGATTAGGAATGTCTTCCACACAAACACACAAATCATGTAATTGGCCTCTCCATGATGCCTTTTAGTAGATGAGCTCCACTTCCTACTTTTACGACCGCATGCAATGTGTTCAAATCAATAAATTTAGGGTGTATTTTCTATGTCTTAAAAGATTAAAGGTAAAAGAGAAAGCGTAGGCAACGTGCCTCCAACTCCTCCCTCTAGGCTCTATACTTATTGTAGTCACTGAAGGAAAGAGAGGAAGGTGGAGCCATGGCTGCCTCAGCTCCATAGCTCCATAGGCAGGACCAAAAAGTGACATAAGTCACTCTCTAAGAAAAAGGTAGTGTCCGACAAGACTCGAACCTCCGACAGGCAAAGCGAGGCATACCCATCAGCTCTAAACATAGAGACTAGTTGGAATATAGTGCGAACAAATACTCGCACGAATCAAATGTACTGGACATTTGTTTAAGACGGCTAGTATTAAAAGCCAGTTAGGATCTGACGGCACGCATCATCGCCCAGATCCCGGAATGGCCGCTTTGGCAGTTTTCGAGCGTGACACGACATAGCGCCACGTGGCAAGATAGCATTGGGAAGCTGGAATCCCGAGGAGCATGAGTACAAGTCCGAAGGAGACAGACGTCCACTCCATGGCCTTGTCGTACTCACGCCATACAGAAAGGACATCGGCCAAAGTACCTTTCTGTACTATACAGTCTTCTGATTGGTTCGTACATCAGTAGATAGGGGTTGTGAGAGGGGTTTAGGACTTAGAGGATTGACGAGGTAGCCGCCTCTCTCCCAATAAGCTCGTATATATATTGGCATCTTTGCCACTTCATATCTAATCTCATGGTTAAGCGTTTTCTGTGATTTTTTTTGTGTTATACTCACGGGGTCTAGACTACACAGGGTGTAGTCAAATTGTCTATTTGCCTGCTTGGTTAGCAGTGGTCTTAGTTGAAAGTGGGTTAGTCAAAACTGCCTAGAGGCTTCCTGAATTCAACAGTCCAGTAGCGGACACGAAATTGCAGATTATGGGCCTACCTTGTTGGGTGCCCATCTTTAACGGATATGGGTTTATTTATTGGGAGCTATCATGGTAGGGGCTTTGTGTGAAAAACGATACTGGGGGATTGTCATTGGGCAAGAGAAACGCCCATCTTAGGGAATCCCAACAGGGTTTAGTAGAGTGAGGTTTTCGCAGATGTACCTACCCCAACAGAGAAGGCAGACGATCGAGTCAGCAACGTGTCCGATAAACAGAAAAGGGAGGAGACACCTCTAACCCCTATCGCCACGGCACCCATAATGGCAGCCCTAAAGACAGAGGAAAAGGATATTAAAACGTGGGAAGACACAAACATGGTTGCCAAGCATTTCATTTTGAGGCATCTTACTCAAGCTCTAGCGACCTCCCATCTTCCATTCTCAAGGCCGAGGAGTTGTCGGATACTTTAGTGGAGATCTATATAGTTGGTACCATTCAGGAGCTTTAGCTGGCCGAGCAAAGGTTAGGGGGTTACACTTACAAAAGGGGAAAAATATTAGACTACCATAATGATCTCTCTTATTTGTATATGGAGATGGAGAGTGCCGGGTGGACAGGTCCCATGAAGATGAAAGTCAACACCCTCATCATCAAATTGCCTGATGAATATGAAAACATATTCTCGAAATCCCGACGGTAATACCCACG